>CM053512.1:37239366-37340500 GCA_028627145.1 Eidolon dupreanum | reverse complement strand
GCATCTAGTGCTGGACACAAGCCTCCTTGATCCTAGTCGGGCTCATGCTTCTCTGCCAATCATTTGGGGCCACGCCCCCAAGCAAAGCTCTTCCATGCTGTCAGTCACTGTCAAGCTTTGACAGCTGTGGGACTCCGGACCCAAGCTTCACCCTCATGACTTGGCCCTCAAGTCTGGGCTCCAACTTGTCCGCACCACAGATCCAGGACCTTTCCAGTCACTCAACTAGGCCCCGCCCCCATGCCATGACCTGGCCGCTGTCCCCAATCCTGTCCAGCCACAAGTCCTGGGTTTTCCCGCAGGTTCCATCTCTGCCACCCCTCCATTCATTGGCCCCCGCCTTCTGGTTAGGCTTCTGACCACGCCCATAAGCACGCGCCCCGCCCACTCTGAACCAGACTCCGCCCCTAATCCTAGGCCTGGACAGCCTTCCCAGTCCCAAGTTCCGTCCTAGGCCACTGGGGCTGCCCCCAGGCTTTGGCCGGGTCACTACGCTCTCGGCCTTACTCCCGCCCACCTAGCGCCGTAGGCCCCGCCCCACTTGCCCGCCCAGGCCCACCCCAAGACCCTCTTCCGACATCTCTGGCTCGGAACCCCTCAACCACATCGTCGAGGACAGCCCCCTTTTGGAGGCCACGACCATAGAGAGGGCCCCTGGGCCAGAGAGACAACGGCTAACGAGACCGGAAAGCTAGAATGGCTCGGCGAAGACAGCCGCTGTCTCCATGACTACGAAGCTTCTCCAGCCCCATGCTGTGCGTTTAGAAAACACGTGCGTCTCGCAGCTGAGAGGTGTGGCTCACAGGCGCTCGCGGCCCAGCCCTAGATGGCATCCAGGATTCCTACCCTGGGACATTGGGAAATCCCAGTTCACGATCTGGGCCTTCCAATAATGGATTCTTTCCCCAGCTTGTCCGAAATCCAAGCCTCAAAGTCTCTTCGATCTTAAACACATTCCAGGGACCTGGGGAGTCCCAAACTCACAGCCTAGGGCCCCAGAAGTGTCTAAATCCAAAGCTAAACTTAGTCTGAAAGATATATTTCAAAGACCCATCTAACCCCAAACAATATCCCAAAATCTTGTAATTTAAGTCTCAAAGTAACATCCTAGGAGCCTAGGGAGAACAAAATCCACACACCAGGACTCCCACCAGAGTTCTTTATCTGTACCCCAAGTTACTAAATGTTCACTCAGAGACCCAAAAGCCCCCCACCACCACCACCAAACAGACGAGGCCAGTGCTGACCTGGCTGCCCATCACCCTGTTCCCTGACTGACCTGGAGCTCACAGACCCTCAGTCTTGGCCGCTCCCTCACAGGCTCCCACAAGCTCCCGACAGGCAGGGACGACCAGGCCAAGACAGAAAACCTCAAATCTAGACCCAACAGGTGGGCCCTCCAAGATTTTTGTTTCTTCAGACTCGCTGGCCCTGCTGTGCCTGTGCTATGCCCATGAGGGCCTCTGCCTTGGATCCCTCCCTCCAAGCTCCTCCTCCTCTGCCCCCCTACCCACCCCACCCCAGCTTGTTTTCTGCCTTGTTTGGCAGACCTTCCCAGTTCTCTCCTTGGGAGGCGGCCTGGGCCTGCTTCCAGCGCCATTTGGAGAACAGAGCTGGGCAGGCGCTCACCCCCCCATGCTGTCATCGGTTCCTGTTGGCCGCCCAGGGTGGGCTGACTCTCTGGGCTGAGGAGGCAGATCTGCAGGACAGGCCTAGAACCAGCCACTGGCCCACACTTTTTTGGCCACAGGTCAGTGGAGTCAGCAATGACTAATAACTATAGCTGGACTCATCCTGCCAAGTAGCACTATTACCCCCATTTTACAGGTAAAAAAACTGAGGACTGGAGCTGTCATTCCAGCTCTGAGTTGAAAATCATTCATTCACAAATGTGTGTCTGAGAGCTTGCCCTCCCTCCTCCTCCCCTTTCCTGCTTCCCTAAACTACTCTACTCCCTTCTCCCTCTTGCACTGATTTTCCCTCTTCCTCTACTTCCTCCCTCTCCCCTCCTCCATCCACCTCCCCCTCTTCCTGTTTCTTCCTTCCCTCTCCCTTTCTTCCACTTCTCCCTTTGCTTTCCCTCCCTTACTTCCTTCCCTTCCTCAATGCATTCCTCCTTTCCCTTTACCTCTCCCTATTCCTCCTCCTCCCTTCTTCTTCTTCTTCCACTTTCTCTTCCTCCTTCTCCTCCTCTTCTTCTTCTTCTTCTTCTTCTTCTTCTTCTTCTTCTTCTTCTTCTTCTTCCTCTTCTTCTTCTTCTTCTTCCTTCTCCTCCTCCTTCCTCTCCCCTCCCTTCCCCCTCCCCTCCCCTCCTCCTCCTCCACTCTCTCCCCCATTTCTCTCCACCTGCCCCACAGGCTTTCCCCCTCCCCCTTTCTTCTCTCTCATCCTTTCCCTTATCTCATTAAGTTCACTGAGCCCAACTGAATAGTACACTACAATCTCTTACAACTCTCCCTACTAGAGATATGAGTCCTCCATATGAGATCCCAAAATCCCAAAGGCTCTGGAAACCCAGCTTTTACTTAAGGTGGTGTCAGAGCTCCAGTGAACGGACCACATACCTTGCGCTGACCCAGGCTGTTTCCAGTGAGCAATTGTCCTTTTCTATCCCTGTTTATCCCTTATTTATCCCTTTACATAAGGGCTACCCCCACACCCCCAGGGACATCACACAACACATGGCAGCTTTTGTCCTCAGTTACTTCTTGAGTTTCGAAAAATTCCCAATTATAAAACACATGTCGACCTGAAAATTGGTTTATTTGGCAACGGCAAAGAATTGTAATGTGGGACAAGCAAGTTATAGGCAGGTCCCACAAACAAAGGAAAGGAACTTCATTTTAAGAAGAAAAAGGACATTGTGAAGGGTTGTTTTGAAAGTCCACTGGAGAAAAGTGAGAATTCAGGGAGATGACAGTTTCTCATTGGCTGAGTTACTGTGGATTTCTTGTGAGAGATGCAATGTACATCTTTTCCTGTTGGGGGTCTCTAATTGACATTAACTCCTGTAATTGACATTGAGTTGTACTGTGTGAGAGCGCCCCCTTATGGCTTCCCCATTCCTCCCCACTCCATTTTTTTTTCATCTCAGTGTTTATAACAGTACACATACAAATATGCATACATTGTGAAAAACTGATACACAGAAAGTCATCAGACCATATGTAAAAATAGAATTCTGACCCACAGCCTGGTAGCAAGGAGTTCAGGAAGACAAATTTTCCACATTTTTGCCAACACTTATTTTCTCTGTCTTTTTTTAATTATTGGTTTCATATAGTACATTGGTTAGACATTTATGTAGTTTACAAAATGATTCCCCTAATTGCTCTTTCTCTCCTCTGGCTCTCCACCTAGCCGTTACATTAATATTAACTGCATTCTCTATGTTGTGCTCCCCATCCCCATGACTATCTATCAACTACTAATTTGTACTTCTTTAACCCTTCACCACATTCTCCCAGCCACTCAACTCTCCTCCCCTCTGTTCATCACCAGATTGTCCTCTATTATTGTGAATCTGTTTTTGATTAGTTGGTTATTTTTGTTCCTTAGATTTTTCACATAAGTGAAATCATGTGGTATTTATCTTTCTCTGACTTATATCACTCAGCATAATAACCTCTAGGTCCATCCATGTCATTGCAAATGGTAGGATTTTGTTTTTGTTAATGGCTGAGTGATCTCTGTACTCCATTTTAGTGAGGTTTCCCTTTACAGATTTTCATACACAACTGTCCCCAGGGATTCCAGATGAACAATTAAGGAATAATACTATACTTACTTCACAGAGGGGGAAACTGAGACCGGAACAAGGGGACAGAACACAGGCTTCAGAGATAAATCAGGTTCTGCCCCCCTCTAGCTGGGTGGCATTGGGCGAGTCACCTGTCCCCTCTACCTTGCTTGCCCTCTGGGTGATAACACCCACCTCTCAGGGCTCTGTGTATCAAATATTTATTGCTCACACAACTGCACAAAGGCTGACAGACAAGGGGCTTCTCATTTGGAGAATAAAGGGGCCGGGTACACAGTAGGTGTGGTCCACAGCCTGATGGGCATCTCCCTCCCTGGTGTGACCCCAGAGGCCAGTAGGCCTCAGCAAAGAGAATTCCCCAAACTTTCCAGAAGGAGAGAAATTAAACATACATTGAAATAAAATACCAAAAGATCGTAGCATGGAAATTTCACTATAAGTAGAACATGAGCATCATATGGGAATGAGCAATTTCTCTGCCACAGTCAAATGCCCACCACAGTAGGGGTATGAGCTTCCTGGGGATGCCATAACAAAGTACCACAAACTGGGTGGCTTAAAACAACACAAATTTCTCCTCTCACAGTTCTGGAAGTTGGAAGTCCAAAATCAAAGTGTCAACAGCTGCACTCTTTCTGGAAGTTCTAGGAGAGGATCCTTTCTGCCTCTGTCTTCACTTGGCCTTCTCCCTTCATGCCTGTCTTCTCCTCTTCTGTTGTCACTGAATTTAGTGCCTATCTAGATAATCCAAGATGATCTCATCTTGAGATCCTTAATTTAATTACATCTTCAAAGGCCCTTTTTCCAAATAAGGTCACAGTCACAGGTTCTGTGGGTTAGGACTTGGTCATATCTCTTTGGGGGCCACCATTCAACCCTCTACAGATGGATAAAGGTTAGAGCAGTGGTTCTCAACTGCCCCCTGCAGACACTTGTCAACATTTGTAGACATTTTAATTGTCACAACTGGGGAAGGGGAGAGTATGCTACTAGCATCTAATAGATTGAGGCCAGGGGTGATGCTAAACATCCTACAATGTACAGGACAGCTCACACACAAAGAATGTTCTGGCCCCAAATGGCAAGGGTGCTGCAGTTTGGAGGTTCTGGAGTAGATAACAGCCTCAGTCAGGTTGGAATTGGCTCTACAGCCCGACACACATCATTCGCTAGGTGATTTGGCCAGGTGAGTCAGCTTCTCCAAGGCTCTGTGCTTCACCTGTAAAATGGGATAAAATTACATGGCACCTCACCAACATCGTAGAATAGGTCCTCCACCATTGAGATGATTTTATTCTCAGTGACTTCTTGACTTCACAACAGGCTGGACTTCCCAGGATTCCAGCAAAGTGAGAAAAATCTGACTGGGAAATTGTTTCTAAATGGAGTGAAACAGGGACTCATCTGGAATGGACCCGTTCGTGAAGCCTTGGCAACATGAATTATACTCTTGGGAATGAGGAATTTGCAGTTTTCTTTTTATTGTTTAAAGCCAATACTAAGTTCATTTTAGAGTCTTTCATATTTTTCTAGACTCTGAAAAATTCTCTAGACCAGATGTTCTGGTTAGCTACTGCTGCGTAACAAATTACTCCAAACTCAGTTGCTTCGTACAACAGTGATCAACTATTTCTCAGTATCCCATGGGTTGCCTGGGTGATCAGTCCCTCTGCTGGTCTCACCTGACTCAGTCACTCTGTGACATTCTGTGGGTGGCTGAGCTGGAGGATGACATGTGTGACAGGTGGGGCTGGATGTTAGCTGGTTCTCCATGTGAACTCTCATCCAGTAGGCTAGAACAAGCTCATGGGCCAAATCTGGCTCACCACGAGCTAAGAATGTTTCCCACATTTCTGAATGGTTGAAAAAAGTCAAAAAACTAATATTTCATGACACATGAAAATTCTATGAAGTTCAAATTTAGCATCCATAAATAGCATTTTATTGGAACCCAGAAAAGTAAATTCATTTACATATTGTCTAGAGCTGCTTTGCATGACAGTAGTAGAATTTAAAGTTGCAACAGACCGCAGGGGCCTACAAAGACCAAAATATTTACTACCCAACCCTTTAAAGAAAAGGCTTGCCAACCTCTGGGCTACATCAGCTTCCTTATTCAGAGTATCTAGAGGCAGCATTCCAAGAGAGTGACAGTGGGAGGTGAAATAAAGTTTATCCTGTAAACTCACTCCTTCTGCCACATTCTATCGGTCAAAGCAAGTCACAAGCCAGCCTGGATTCAAGGAGAGGGGAACTAGTTTCCATCTCTCAATGGGAAGGGGCTGCAAAATACTGTGGCCATGATTTTCAACCTCTCACGCCAGGGTATCTTAAGGTGGGCTGTCCAGACAGAACCAGGGGGAAAAAATTCATCTTTACTTTCATTAACTTCTCACTGGAATTTAGTATGCCCTCTCACATCCTGCCAAAGCAGGCATCAGTGGGCCCTGTGACTTTGTCACCAATAGAAATCGAAGATAATTTCATATCACATCCTGGTTATGGCAGACACCTCAAAACACCACTTATGACTATCTCAACTTGGAAATCAATCATTGGTAGAGTCTTTGTGAATCAGGATTACTTAACCCATTTATGAAGAAGTGTATATTTTTACATCATATATTTTCACACCTGTATGTCAGTCTGACAGGTTTCCTTTGCAATCCTGTGAATTCTTTTATCTTGAATTTTATTATTATTATTATTATTAGTAGTAGTAGTAGTACTATTATTATTATTATTATTATTATTATTATTAATTAGTGACATTGGTTAACGAAATCCAGTAAGTTTCAGGTGTACAATTTAACAGTAAGGCGCATGTGTGTGTGTGTGTGTGTGTGTGTGTGTGTCTGTATGTGTGTGTGTGTATGTATTGCATTGTGTCTGTGTATTTTTTTTTTAAATGCATTTGCAGCTGCCCCTTCTGGGACCCCCTGCAGAATCAGGTCAGAATCAGGTGGTGGTTTAGGCAGATTAGCAAGGTTCTAAACTGGCCTCCTAAGGATTCCTAATCCTGGGATAGCAGCCAGCCAGCCAGCACACCCAGGACCACACAAGGTCCCTCCACCCTGTCCCCAGCCCCCAACCAGGGTGCCATGGCCTCCCTGTTCTCTGGCCGTGTCTTGATCCGCAACAACAGTGACCAAGATGAGCTGGACACGGAGGCAGAGCTCAGCCGCAGGCTGGACAACCGGCTGGTGCTGCTGTTTTTTGGCGCCAGGTCATGCCCGCAGTGCCAGGCCTTTGCACCAGTCCTCAGGGACTTCTTCATGCAGCTCACAGATGAGTTCTATGTGCTGCGGGCTGCCCAGCTGGCCCTGGTGTATGTGTCCCAGGACTCTACAGAGGAGCAGCAGGACCTGTTCCTTAGGGACATGCCCAAGAAGTGGCTCTTCCTCCCCTTTGAGGATGACCTGAGGAGGTGAGGTGGGAGGGGAGGTCGGGGAGGGCTTCCTGGAGGAGGGACTGTTTCTGCTGAGAGAGAAGTATTATTGATGCATCTGCTCCATCTGGAGTTGATGAGCAGCCCCTGTGTGCCAGTCCATGTACCAAGAACTGGAGGATACACAGGAGGGTGCACATGCCCATGTCCATCCAGTCTCTGGGGAGCTTACAAGCTAGTAGGGGGACAGATATGAAACAAAGCCTCAAATATATAGCAGCAAACTATAGTAGTGTTCTGGAAGGCAAAGGAGGATGCCATGAGAGACCCTGCTGAGATTTGGGTGTCAGGGGATGCTCACCGAGGAAGTGGCTTTAAAGAGACCCTTAAGGACAGGGAGGTGGGAGGGTAAAGCGTGAGGAAAGGGGAAGATTTCCAGGCAGAGGGCACAGCACAGACAAAGGCTCAGAGGCTGTCAGAGAAAGAACAGCCAATTCAGGGAACTGCAAGTAATTCCAGGTGTGAGAAGTCAGCAAGCACCGTGTGGAGCAGTGCCCCAAATGCCACCTTAATGGGTGTAGATGTGATCTTCAGTGTAAATGGGAGCCATGGAGGGCGCTGGAGCTGAGTGAGAGATGGCTGGATTTAAGCTTTACAATGAGCA
Organism: Eidolon dupreanum; assembly: GCA_028627145.1. Classification (NCBI taxonomy): domain Eukaryota; kingdom Metazoa; phylum Chordata; class Mammalia; order Chiroptera; family Pteropodidae; genus Eidolon; species Eidolon dupreanum. Next base: position 37,332,688 of record CM053512.1, on the reverse strand, counting down.
GCCCAATACACAGTGTTTTAGTTTGTGGTCATTTTAGAACTTTCTCCTTTTCTGCAATAAGACTTTCATTCTTTTTAATACCCAATTTTTTATTATGTAATTTTTCAAAGATACCAAGAAGCTGGAAGAAGTACACAAGGAAACCCACAGCCATTGTCAACATTTTGCCACATTCGCTTGTTCTACATGTGTGTGGAGTTTATGCTAAATCTCTTGAAACTGAATTGCAGACTTCATGACTTTCTGATTTCATTCATGTTGTTACATAAGTCAAAAGTTTCTGGTCATGGAGACCTTCATTCGCCACCAAAGATTATCAGAGTTGAGACATTGGCTCACTCTCACTGCCCTCTGCAGCTGACAGGGTTCCTTCCCTAGAACTGGCAACATTGCCCTCCCCAGGGCAGAAATGTCAGCTGCCAGAGCATTGCAGCCCAATGCTGACCTTGTTTAAGGCAGCGTCTTCTCAACAAAACATTCACCCAGTCTGGTATGTGGACAGAAAGTGAGCCAGTCCTCACCCACCCACATGGTTGCTAGATAAAATACAGGATGCCAGTAGAATACAAATTTCACAAAACTATGAATAACTTTTTAGTATAAGTTTGTCCCACATATTACATGGGACATACTTATACTAAAAATTATTTGTTTATATGAGATTCAAATTTCACTGAGTGTCCTATATTTCTATTTGCTAAGTCTGGCAACCTACTTTCTGTGAGACTTTGCGAGTGCCCTGTGTTCTCTGTGTGGAGGCCTGGAAAATGGCCACCCAAGAAACCAGTGGGCAGAAATTAAGAACTGTGTGTGATAGACCCAGTCTGGCAGGCCTCTTTATTCCGTGACGGTGTGGGATTCTAGTCTAGATAGGGGGTTTGGTCTGGGGTCTCCTTGAGCTGTCTGTGGCTTCTCACTGGCTTCTCCTTCATACTTGGAACAAAATTCAAACTCTTGACCATGATCCTGGAGGACCCGGTGTGATCAAGGCTGTACCCCAGTCTCCCTCTCACCTCAGGGCCTATGCATGGCCTGTGCCCTCTGCCTATTTCATCTTTTCCCCAGTTCTCCCCCTCCTTCTCCAGCAGATATCAGCTCAAAGGTCACCTCCTTGGAGAGGCCTTCCCTTTTTACCAGTTCCTGGCCCAGATTAATATTTCTTTGTGGCACTTATCAGTATTCATTCATTCCACCTGCACACATTTCCTGAGTACCTACTCTGTGCCCTGCACTGTTTCAGGAACTGAAGACACCAGTGAATGGAGACAGAAATCCATGCCCTAGCAAAGCTACATTCTATTGTGGGAGAAAATGACAAAAAGGAGAAATAAATAAATTATGCAATGTGTTGTTTGCTGAGAGGTGCTGCACAGCAGAAGGAAAGGGAGGTGTTTCAATTTGCGGATGGGTCTCAATCGCCAGAAGTCTGGGGGAATGCTCCAGGCAGAGGTCATGGCCAGTGGAAAGGCCCTGAGGTGGGAGCAAGTCTGGGGTGTTGGAGGCACAGCGCAAAGGCCAGTGTGGCTCTACCTGTCCATGTCCCCGGGAGTCCTCAGATCTCAGCAAAGGCAGTGTATAGGGAAGGCACTCAGTAAGTACTGGGAGGAGGGATAGATATGGTGTTCCCCAGCTTGGGATCACTGATCCACCCGCCCTGCAGGGACCTCGGACGCCAGTTTTCTGTGGAGCGACTGCCAGCCGTCGTGGTGCTAAAGCCTAGCGGGGACGTGCTCACGCTCGACGCAGCCGACGAGATCCGGCGCCTGGGCCCCGCCTGCTTCGCCAACTGGCAGGAGGCGGCAGAGGTGCTTGACCGCAGCTTCCTGCAGCCTGAGGATCTGGACAACCCCGCGCCGCGCAGCCTCACAGAGCCGCTGCGTCGCCGCAAGTACCGCGTGGAGCCTGCGGCGCGGGGGGCACGCGGACCTGGGGGAGGGGACGGCCCTGAGGCAGAGGGCGGGACCAGGGAACTGTTCTGACCCCCGGGATGGGGAGGACCAGAATGGAGGTTCTGGGATGACACCCCTCGAGGAGGGCCGGGGGTGGGGGTGAAGGAGCCTATTCTGACGCTCTGGTGGGAGAGAATAGACGGACAAGGGGCGGGTCTATCCTACGCCCTTCCTCGCTTCTCTGATGGGCGGAGCCCGGGGCAGTTCTGAGCCCCCAGTGATGGAGGACGGGCGGGCGGAGGGAAATCGGTGATGAGCCCCACAGGATTGGGAGGGAAGTGGGGCGAGGGAAGGAGACCATTCTGACTTCCAGCCAGGAGGTTGGTACGTCAGCACGAAGCCAGAGTAGGGGTCGGGGGGCTGTTCTGAGTTCCCAGAATGCGGGGAAAGGCAGAGCGGTAGGGAATAGGGAGGGTCTTCCTGGAGCCCACCCCCAGGAGGGGATGGGGCTGTGATGAGATCCTGGGGAGAAGCAAGGTGGGACCTGGGGAAGTGTGTTCTGATCTCCGCGCAGGTGGCGTATAGGACCTAGGACGGCACCGGTGGCGGAGGTCTCTATGTGAGACAACCCTCCCTCCCCACAGGAGGGGGCGGGCCCAGGGCTTGTCCTAGTCCTCCAGCGGCGCGTCTGAGACTTCCGGCACGGGTCTCCAGAAATATTTTTAAGACCTAGGGGAGGTGAGATGGTTAATGGTTACAAAAAGGAAAACGCAAATAAAGTCGAATAATCTGGCTGAGAACGCCCAGCCCATTGTACATTAAGTAGATTGCCCACATATTTCATACGCAAAATTACAACAAACCTTTAACAACAGATTTATAGTTTATACGGTATGCATTTCAAGATTTGGTGCCATGTATGCTGGGATCCCAGACCGCCAGCGAGGACCAGGAATCTCCCTGTCTCTGGTGAACCTGGAATATTCCCGGGGAGAGACAGCAGACTAAAAAAATCAAAAACTCCAGTCTGGAACAACTTCCTGGCTGTGTGACTGTTCTCTCCCACCGGTCACCTCCCCTATCTAAGCCTCCTTTCTTACTTCCGGAAAATGACAGTAAGGCCAGGTCCTACCTGGCAGGTCATCCAAGAAGCCGGAGCTGGAGCTCTCTCCACTTCACGAACCCCTTCGCTTTGCCTCTGGTGCCGCCTGGCCGCAGGACCTGTCGGGGGCGGAGTCAAACATGTAAATGAGATGTAAAACCCTCCCTTTGTGCCCAATCTCGGGAAAGGGTGAGGTGATGTTTCTCTGGGGCTGGGAGACCTGAAGACTGGACGACTGCTTCATTTCATGCTCACACTTAACCCCCAACCTGTGGGACATTGAGGATCGGATGGGTGATCCCATCTGCTTCAGGTTCCAGCCACAGTTTTCCCTCTGTGGACCTCAGTCACCTGTGTATTGGACCCTGTGTGATAATGGCTCTTAAAATCTGTGTACCTAATACTAGGTCATAGGCTTGCTGCTAGCTTTTGGGAGAAAGAGTTTTAAAACGTCCTTCTGGAGCACACTGCCCATCAATATCTTCACTATTATTATCACCAGCACCCAGCGGCCAGCCTTCCCCACCTGGGCAATGAGGCCAGGAGACCACTCCCTGTCCTGTCAGACTGTGCGAGGTGGGCAAGTCGCTGGCTTCTCTGGGCCTCGTGCTCCCTAGTAAACAAGAATCATAATACCCTATCCCCGCCCCTAACTATCTGGGCTGTAGTAAGGAAGGGACAGCTTGGAACCTGGCCGAGGTAGAATAAATCACCCTCAGAGTGTCACCCACATGCAGGGTTAACTTTCCAAATTGAGTGCATACATCCCTAAACTAGAAAGTCACCCCCACATACAAAGGGAAGGGCCAGGTCTTGGCATTTGTGACCTTGCCCCCAAGCCTTCAACAAATAATGATAAAATCTAAGACAGTGCTATAATGACCTTTGGCTGTTGTATGGAGTTGTACCTTTACTTGTCTGGTTGAACATGTGTTTCCAACTCTCCACCAGGCTGTGAGTCCCAGAGGACAAGCTGGGCCTGCCTTAGTCACCACTGGGTCTCCAGAGCCTGGGAACGGATACAGTATGGGCTCCCCATCAATGTTTGTCAAATGAATAAATGCAACTTTCTTACATCTGTGTGTCTCCAACACCCAGAACAGAGCTGGAGCTTTGTTCCAAATGAGTCATTGACTCCCAGCTACCCCAACTTGGGACTTCCTTACCTGAAAACATGGAAAATTCACCCTAATTTTGGTGATGGAGAAAGAAGCCAAAGCCTGGTGAATAGATGAATGAATGAATGAAGAATGAATGAATGAATGGATTTTGTTACAGATGACGAAGCCCAGAGATGTTAAGGGACTTGCCCAAAGCTACACAGCAAAGGAGGATGCCACCTGGAGGTGTAGGGTCACCCCATAGTCTCCTCTAGCGTCATTTTATACATAAGGCACTGGGCTCAGGGCCTTCATACTCTTACCAGAAGACCTAAAAAAATTTGAAACTTGAAAAAGAGGACCCCCAAAATCAGAAAAGAGACCTGGAAATTCAAAACTAGTGTGTCTGTTAAATTGTATAGAGCAGTGGATTGGAGCCGGGTGGCTGGGTTTGAATACCTCCCTGCCTGTGCTAAACTGTGAGACCTAAGGAGACAGCACACTTCTCTGCCTCAGCTTCCTCATCTGTAAAGCCCAAGTGATGACTGTATTGTCTTTTCAGGACTGAATGCATTAACACAGGGCCCTGCTTGCAGGAGGTCACATCGACTCATTCACCTCTATTTGAATCTATCATGAATATGTTACCTGTGAAACCATTTTCAGGTCTGATATTTAATACTTTGCAAGAATTCCAGAGCAGGACTACAAGGTGGTTAATTTATTCAGGAGTGCAGCAAGCATTGATTGAGGACCCACTGTGTGCTGGGTGCAGTCCTGGACACTAAGGGAACATGTTGATGGACCCTTGGGCAGAAATCTTGCTCTCCTAGAACAACCCTCAGCAGGGATCCTCAGACAGTGGGAAACCATAGGGATTCAATTAGAGAGATACAAAGTGCTTCCAGGAAACAAGACAAACAACTGGATTAAAAAATAAGTAAAGAATGTGAACAGACATCTCTCCAAAGAAGATACATAACAAGCCCATGAAAATATGCTCACCATCAGAAGCCATTAGGGAAATGTGAATCAAAACTGCAGTGAGGTAGCACCTTACACTCAGTAGGATTGCTGTAAATATATATATATATATATATATATATATATATATATATATATATATATATCAAGCAAAAAGAAAAGGAAAATAACAAGTATTGGTGGGGGAATAAGGAAATTGGAACACTTCTGCTGCACTACTGGTGGTAATGTAAAATGGTGCAGCCACTGTGGAAAACAGGCTGCACAGGCAGTTGCTCAATAAGTTAAATATAGAATGACCATATGACTCAGCCATTCCACTCCTGGCATATACCCAAAATAAATGAAAAGAGGGACTCAAACAAATCATGGTTCAAGAACATTCATAGCAGCACTAGTCACAAAAGGTGGAAAAAACCCAAATGTGAACACAATGTGGTCTATCCATACAATAGAATATTACTCAGCCATGAAAAGGAATGAAACACTGACACACACCATGACATGAATAAACCTCGAAAATGCTATACTGAGTGAAGGAAAGCAGATACTATGGCCATATTGTGTATGAATCCCCTTATGTGAAATGTCCAGCACAAGCAAAAGCATAGAGACAGAAAATAGATTAGTACTTGACAAAAGCTGAGGGTGGGAATGGGAGTGACTGCTAATTGAGGACAGGGTCTCTCTTTGAGGTGATGAAAATATACCAGAACCAGAGGTGATGGTTGCACAACATTGTGAGTGCACTAAATGCCGCTGAATTGTTCACTCTAAAATGGTGAATTTATGTCATGTAAATTTCACTTCCATTTTTAAAACTTAAAAAAAATAATAATGACCAAAAAAGTGCCTGTGGTTAGAACAAAGCCTAGCAGCGAAGGTTGGGGATGGGAGTCCGGGAAGGCCTCACATAGGAGGTGACATTTCTGCAAAGCCTTGAAAGAAGGTGACCAATGGAAATCACAATTGCGAGATCTACAGGTAGAACCAAATATCAAAGTGAATTAAAAACTTGTTCGAGATTCTTTTTTGAAAAGCAGCAATAAAACAGATGAAGAAAGAAGGCAGCGGTGGGGACTAATTTAAAGAGTTTAGGGACCTGTAGCGCTCCTAGATGGGGCCATAGCACTCTTGCCGGTCAAGGGGCTGCCTCGCCCCTTCTTGGCCCCGCCCCGGCCCCGCCCCCAGCACCTGGAGGCCAGGAGGGGGCGCCCTCAGGATCCAGAGAGGGAGGGAGGAAAAAAGACTTTGTCCCAAGTTTTCGCGAAGCTTCATCCTTCCCACTGCGACCGGCACCCCGAGACCCCTGCAGCTCCCAACTTGCAGACACCCCTGCGACCTCGCCTCCCTCTGGACTCCCGGACTTCCCCCAATCTCCTTGCTCCTCGAAAATCTCACAGACTCCTCCACTGCCCCCAGGCTCCGCAGGACACCTGCCATGGCCCGCTCATACGGCAGCCGGGTGCTGGCCGCGATGATCCTGCTGGGCGTCCCAGCGGCGGTGCTGGCGGCGCTGGGCGCGCAGCTGCTGTTCCAGCTGCAGGCGGGCCGCGCGGAGCTGCGGGGACCGCGCGCCGACGGGCTGGGCCCAGAGCTGGGCGCTGGCCCGGGGCTGCCTGAGGACGCGGCCGGGGCACTGCTGCCTCTGGCCGCCGCTCTCGCCGCGCTCTCCCTGGTGCTGGGCCTCACTTGCCTGCTGCTTGCCGCACTCTGCGGCCACCTGGGCGCCGAGCTGGCCAGGGGGCCGGGTCCAGGCAGGTAGGAGGATTGGCCCCTCCGCCGGGCCAGTGGCTGGGCGAGCCCTGGCGAGCCGCTGTCCTACTCTGGGCGCCAGGTTGAAAAAGAACTTCCCTCCCTCCCTTTCTCCATCCATTCCTCCCATCTCTTTATCTTCTCTCCCTGTCTCCCTCTATCCCTCCTCCTTCTCTCTCTCCCCTTTTCTTCCATCCTTGCCTCCCTTCTTCTGTTCTATATTAGTTGAAAATTTGCAGCAGGTGCCACCACTACTGTATCCGACTCCCCGCCCCCCACCCCTCGCCATTTTACAGATGTAACAAGCAAGGTTCAGAGAGGGCCTGGGGTCAGCTAGCTCTAGTGTTAAAAGCGCTTGTCATTTATAGAACATTAAGCTCTAATTGCAGAGAGACCCGAGAGGAGGCCACTTTCGTTGCACTGGTGGGAAGTGACTGATGTTGGCAGCTCTCAGAGCCTCCATTTTCTGATCTCAAGGGACTGGAGAAGGGAGAGTGTGCAACGCTGAAACATGTAGCACCGTGACAGACCCAAAACTAGGTCCTCAGTCAGTGTCAGCTCTTGGGAATCTGTTTCTATTATCATTGGTAGCAAGTAAACCACAGTTTCTCCCAAATAAGATTATGGCAATTTCTCCCAAATAAGATTATGGCCTGTAAAATAATGGAAGTTAGGTGTCTAGCAAGTGTGTGTACATAACAACTGCTTCATGAGTGTTGGATGTTTGAATGGACTGATGTATATGGATGGGTTATGGGGGAGGGGAATGGATGGTGGATGGATGGGTGGACAGGTGGATGGTTAGCTGGATCAGTGGATGGTCAATAGGAGATGGACAATGGGTAAATGGATGGTTGGGTGGGTCATGAATGGATGGATTAATGGATAGATAGATTCATAGGGTTAAATGGATGGGTGGCTGTATGCTTGAATAATCAATGGGGATGGATGGATGGTAAATGGTGGTAGACATTTACCTGGAAGGATGGATGAGGGGGTAGATGGACTAAGAGATGGTCAGTTGGGTAGATGTATGGTTGGATCCTCACATAGATCTCATTTTCCCCAAACCTACGCCACTCCGTCCTTCATCTCCTTGGCTTTCCCCAACCAGCTCTACTTCCTGAACCCTATTTCTTCTTGGCCCCCTCTTTCCCAGGTCTGACTGGTTTCTCTATGACTGCCGCCTCCTCAGACACGTGGCCCTCGGCCTCTTCTGCTGCGGGGTCTCAGTCTACTTAGCAGGTTTGTGCTGGGGAATAGGGCATGGGGTATAGGGCCCTGGGTGGGGGTGGCCAGGGGTAATGGCCCTATAATTGGGATGGGCTCTAGAGTCACCCTGCCTGTGTTGAACTCTTGGCTCTGACATTTTCTTGCTCTAAGACCTTGGGAAAATTCTCCTGTGACTCAGTTTCTTCGTTGGTACAATAGGATAACTGTTTGTTGCCTTATAAATTTGCTGAGAGGATTCTGAATTAATCTCCACAAAAGCCCACAGATAGTATCTAGTGGGGGGTTCCATAAATGATACTTATCTTCAGAACACTTCTGATTCATCAGTTTTCTACATTTGATTTGAAGAAAAGTTTCTATGTCCTTGGTGGTTTCTAGAGATAATGTTTCGGAGGTTGGCTTTAGCAAAAACTGTTTGGGTTACAAATATCAGAATTTCCAGCTCAAAAATGACTTCAGGCGGAAAAAATGCTTTATAAACTAGAAATGCAAGTTTAATCCCAAAACATGAAGCACAGTAAAAATAATTAGCTGAGTTCCAGAGGACACTCCACACTGTCTTTCCTTCCCTGACTTATAATAACTTTTCTTAGATCAATGTTCTCTCACCCACACCTGCTGGTAAAGGCATCAAATCATCAAGTTTCTTTAAAGAGATTCCTGACATCTTATATTTTGTTGTTCTCTTGATAAATGTGTTGATGGTCTTCAAACCCCATGCTGAGTCATATCGGATCCTTGGCAGCCCAATAAACAACTGTTTTACTGGAAGAAAAAATATTCAACTGAATGAAAAACAGGGATTTACTATCACTTTTTTTCTTAGTCTCATAGAAATAGAAGTTTAAAAGGTCCATTTAAAATATGTATATATGAGATGTGAGCCTAGGGCTCATTGTAGGAATTTGTATATAAAATTCAGAGAACTCAGCATAACTTTTGTTGTTTGACTTAATAAAATGCTCCAGATGTAGAGTTTTTGTGTTTGTTTGTTTGTTTGTTTGTTTGTTTGTTTGTTTTTAGAGAGTGGATGGGGTGACTCATCTATCTGGAAAGGTCAGGGATTGTTTGCCTCAGATGTAGCTGGATCTAGGTGCTCAAATGAGGTCATCAGAAATGCCTCTTGCTTCACCTCTTCGCCTACTGTCCCCTGAGAAGGATGCCTTATTTTTGACACAATACTTACAACCTCCAGCCCTTTCACTAGATGACAAAAATGTTGGCAACTTGGAGAATAAAACGTCCTCATTCTAAAATACGAGGAAACTCACAAAGGGCAAAAAAAAAAAAAAAGGTAATCATGTCAGCCTCATTAAGTGTTAAATTAAGAATTCGTTCAGCTCCCATTTAGATTTTTTTTGAGGTTAGGTGACCTCACTCAGCAAGAATTCCCCAGCATGTCCAGCCAATCCTCCATTGCCAACCAGATCCAAAAGAATAATTATAAAGACCTTTTCAAGAATGTTTAGAGCAAAAAAAGTCCTTGGCCTCACTTTAATGTCAGACATGATGCAGTGTGGATCGTTAAAAGCAAGTGTGCAGAGCCAGAGAAAACATAAAAACAGTCTACATAGAGCCAAGAAAACCTCTGTCAGCTCCAGGCTTTTCTCCTACCAGTTCCCCAGGGGCTGCAGTAAGAAAATTCTTCCATTCCCATATCCCAAGCAAAAGTCCCAGGGTTGAATCTGATTGGCTGAACTTTGGGTTGTGCTATAGCCCTGAACCAATCGCTACAGTCAGGGGAAGCAATTATCTGATTGGTTAAACCTGTATCATACACTGTATCATCACTGATGCCACAGGGGTGGGTCAGAGCTCCTAGACCAGCTACAAGGGTAAGGGTAGGGACTGGACTAGCCGTTCTCAAATGGGGGCTGATTCTGCACCCCAGGGGACATTTGGCACTATCTGGAGACATTTTTGGTTGTCACAACAGAGCAAGAAGAAGGTACTACTGGTATCTAGTGGGTAGACACTGCTAAATGTCCTATAATGCATAGGACAGTGCCTATAGTAAAGAATGATGCTAACTGGGTGCTGGGCAGAATGACAAGTACAAGTCTTCAAGTCACAAACCATCTTGTTCAGATCAACAAACCAAAACCAGAGAGGGACCGTGATTCACTCAAGGCCAATCGCAGGAATTCAGAAAGCCTGAGATCTCAGATGTTTTCATCATGGTAAAATACACATAAATATAAAATTTAACCTTTTACAGTAAAATTGACATCATGATGATGTATTAGTGGGGTGTGAGAGGATTGTAGAGTAATCCATGTGCCTAGTAAGTTAATCATTTTGAATGCCTGTCCCCTGTTTGGGGAGCTCTCCCAGGTCTTGGGGAACAAGCATTTGTTGACTGAATAAATGAGAAACATTTCCTTCCCCAGCACTGTCTATCTACGCCCTGCTGCTCTTCGAGATCGAGACAGGAGCAGCAACCGCCTCCATCCTCGGCTTGGGCGCCCTGGCCCTGGTGGCTGCACTGACTCATACTCTGCTCCGGGCTGCCCGGGCCACCCGCCGTGGCCTACATGAACTGTCCCCACCACATTTTGAAGACGACCCTGTCCGCCCCGCTGAAGTCTCCAAGGCCAGCCCCAGGGCTCAGCCCCAGCAGGGTACTCACCAACGAACCCCCTATTCATCCTGCCTAGAACCTGGGGACACCCTCAGAGCCACAGTCACTTCCACAGCACCTGCAGCCATGGGGGGAGGCTGGGAGAGCAGCCTGCCTGCATCCCGCATGCACCGGATGCTGACAACTGGTGGGGGACACTGGGAAGGGGTCACCCACGAGATGCGCAGTATGCTGAGCCACAAGCCAGGGGGTTCAGGGAAGGACTCCACACTGGTATAAGACTAGGGAATTAAGGATAGAGAGCTGGTGTCAGGCAGCGGGAAGAGGATTCTGTAGAGATAGGTCCAGGATTGGCCACAGTAGCAGTATAAGTTGATTCCTCTTTCAGTTCACAACATCCCTGGATTTGTCCTCAAGTTTGCCACATGGCACAAGATGGCTGCCAGGGCTCCAGCCTTCATCTCCTCACTTGGAGGGAAGGGCAGAGACAAGGGCTGGCTCAGCATCTTTTGGAAGCCTTCCTAGGAGGTCTTGGGACCCTTCTGCTTATACGTCATTGACCAGAATAAAGTCATATGGCCACATTTGCTGCAGGGCAGGCTGGGAAATATAGCTGTGCAGATGAAATGAGGTTCTATGATAGGCAGGAGGGGAGGGTGGGGCTTAGGCAGTAGCTTTCTAAATGTCTCCGTCCATTTTACAGATGAGGAAACCGAGACCCAGAGAGGGGCAGTGACTCACCAGGGGTCCCCCGGCCAGTACTGAGCATCAGAATCAGGATTCGAACCTGGGTCCTGTAACCATGCTGCTGGCAGTGCAAGTCTCTGCGACTCCTTCCAGGCTGTGAGCATTTGAAACCTGTGTGTGCAGAGCTCAGAGCAGGCCAGGGGCACTCTGAGGGCTGCACCCAGACTCCCGGCTGCACCCAGACTCCCAGCTGCGAGTCCAGGGCTAAGATCTCCACCACTCTGTATCTCAGTTTCCTTGTCTATAAAATGGAGATGGAAGGGGTCCCTCTGCCTGGGGTTCTCATGAGACTCCATGTAAGCCATTCTGGGAGCCTGTGTACAATTCATGCCTCAATTCATGTCAGCTTGTGCTACTGTCTGTTGGGATGCCTGGTGGCAGGAAAAGGAGAGGTTGATGGCCAGTTCCTGGGGCTCATAGAACTGACAGGGCTATGGAGAGAATAGCTTGGAGCCTCAGAGGTCTCCAGAGGCCCTGGCCTCACTCCCTTCTGGCAGAACCCACAAATAAACTCCAACCTTCACTATTTCATATCACTTGGGCCACGCCTGAATGTGCGGCATGGTCAAACCCACTTGAGGTGAGAGGATGGGTTGACAGAAATTGAAAGTGGGGAAGGCAGGAGTGGGGGGCAGAGGGTATACCCCTTGTAGACCCCAGTCTGGGATCCATCTCCCACAAATCTTCAGGCTTATCAATTTCACTGGGGATGGGGATGGCCTTGCCCTCCACCCCTACCCCAAATGGATACATGTCCCCAAAAGTCTTCCAGCCTGTCTCTTCCTGGGCCACATGGGGACCCTGGGGCCTAGGGAGCAGAAGAGGCTCAGCCACACAGTGGCTTGAAGCCCCCCTGGGACCCTTCCCAATGAGCAGAGAAGTAACAGCCCCCAGAAGGGGCACTGGTTCCCAAACCTGACCCCAGGTAGTGACCCAGGTGATTACAGACCTGGGTGCTCCAACAACCTTGACCATCTCCTCCCTGAGCTCCTGGGAAGCTGCACAAACTTTCTCCTTGCTGGTGAAGTGGGATTGAGATTATGTACATGAGTGTCCCATGTGGCACCTGACATGTGGGTGCTCAATAAGCATGGGCTCTTGGCGAGCATGATTAATATCAATGAAAAGGATAAAATGAGAATAAATATCACATCTTTATCAAATGCCTGGTACTGTAGGCATGGGCCAGATGCTTTCCTAGCCTCGGCTAATCTTCGGGACAACCCCACTCACAGATAAGGAAACTGAGGCCCAAGAAGTGAGGCCACGTGGCAGCAATAGCTAGAACCCCATCACACCGGGACCCAGAAGTTGCAAGTACCTGAGGAACACTGAAGACTCCAGTTTCTGAGAACTCCCTGAAATGGAGCAGGTCCTGGGGACTCAGGGTGAGGGAGAAGGGAGAGCGAAGAGGAAGCACCCCTGTCTGGCTGCCGGTGCAGAGGGCCTCATCTCCTGGACTGGTCAGGGGAACTAGAAGCTGGATCCCTTGGCCTCATCCCCAGGGCCAGGACTAGGGTGGAGATACAAAATTTAAGAGGCTTAAAAGAATTGAAAACAGTTATTCAAACAAATCCGTATACATGCAATGTTCACAGCAGCACTAGTCACAATCACCAAAAACCCGTGTCCATCAACTGATGAATGGATGAATAAAATGTGGTCCATCCACACAATAGAATGTGACTCGGCCATAAAAAGGAAAAAAGCACTGACACACACTACAACATGGATGACATTGAAACCATCACACTGAGTGAAAAGCCAGACACAAAAGGTCACATTTTGTATGATTTTATCTACATAAAACATCCAGAACAGGCAAATCGAGAGACAGAAAGCAGATTGGCAGTTACCAGGGGCTGGGGGACAGGGATCGAGGGATGACTGCTAATGGGGACAGGGTCTCCTTTTGGGGTGATGAAATGTTCTGAAAGTACAGAGACGTTGAGTCACTGCTCAGGGTCACTAGCTAGTGAGCAGTGGAGCTGGGACCACGTCTCTCTAGAAACATCCCTCTCATATCCAGGTTTCTGAGACGCCTGGCTCTCAGCACCCAGGAGTGAGCAAAAGGAAGGAAAACTAAGGCTTCAGCTTCCTCCTCTGTATCCTGAGACTGATGTCAGCTCAGCCTGGGGCTGTTAGGATTGTTGTGGCCCTAGCCCCTTCTGGAGGTTGTGAGGGTCAAGGCCCAGCAGGGCTCAGAGGGTTGGGATTTTAGTCATACAATGTCTGGTCCAGTTAGGTCACCTGGGAGCCCCAGTCATATACGGACACCTTGGAAAGTGATCCAGGGCTGGTTTCGGGGTGGCTGAGGTGACCAGGGAAAACAAACAGCCTTTGCTTCCCTGCGGCATTGGATTCCCAGGCCGGCGCCAGAGCAGACTGGGTGGAACCTGGCAGAGGCTGGCTGTGCCCAAAGGGGTAGATGTCGGAGATAGCACCAGAGGCCTAGTTTTCCCAAGACAGCTGAGTGTGTGGGGGAGGGGGTATCTTTTGCACGATCCCACCCCCACCAGGACATCTGTCTCCCCAGATTCCCAGAGCAGACGCTTGCCTCCTCCCTCAGATCACAGAGGAAGGAACTCGCTTCCCTTAGACACCTGTGCAGGGAAGTCTGCCCCTCAGACCCCCAGGGCAGTGTTGTTAGACACAAGGGCCCAGGTTGGTGGCCTGTCCCTTCCAGACCCTGTGGGCCCCATTCTGGTCAGTGAGCTGCTAGCAGAACTTCAACAAGATACTCATGGCCCAGGGATTTAACTGACAGTGCAAGACCTTTCTGAGTCCGTCCCTGCTGTCCGGGTGAGATGGTGACCACTCTCCAAGTGGATTTCCACACAACCACAACCAAGAGTCTGCTGCCACCTCTCCGTGGGCACATGATATGAACAAGAAATAAGCCTTAGCCTTTTTAAGCCAGAGATCTAGGTATGTTCCTAATGGCAGCAGAACCTGGGCCACCCTGATGCTATGGGGATGTGGAGGAGACCAGAGAAGGGAGAAGCACACATGTAGAAGAAGGACAGCCCCAGCCTGGGGCAGTTAATTTCACAAATACAGTTGACCCTCATTATTTGCAGGTTCTGTATTTGTAAGTTTTCCTACTGACCAAAATTTATTTGTAACTCCAAAATCAAGACTCCTGATACTTCCATGGTCATTGGAGGTCATGCACAGAGCAGGGAAAATTTTGAGTCACAGCAAGCGCAGGTTCCCAGCTGAGGTAGAACAAGGTGATGCTCTGCCTTCTTGTCCCTGTAAACACAGCCTTTCGTAGTCTATTTAGTGGCACGTTTTTCATGTTTTTGTGCTTTTCCTTGGTATTTTGCTATTTTAAAAGGCCCCCAAGCATAGTGCTAAAGTGGTGTCCAGTGTCCCTAAGCTCAAAAAGGCTGCAATGTGCCTTCCAGAGAAAATGCCTGTTAGATGAGCTTTGTTTAGGCCTGAGTTAATGCTGTCGGCAGTGAGTTCAGTGTTAACAGATCAACAGCATGTATAATAAACAAAGTGTCCTGAAACACACAAAACAAAGTTATGCATTGACCACTTGACAAAAACGTGACCAGACTCATGGGAACCTACCCGTTTTCCCAAGGAATCCGATTAAATTTTCACGACTTTATAAAACATAACTACTGCAAATAAGAGGAAGAAAAGGAATGCAGAAGAGGAAAGCCTGCTGGTTGAGGGCAGACTCTGAGTTCTAATCCCAGCTGATCTTAACCACTCCCTGCCTCAGTTTTCCTATCTGTAAAATGGTGACAAAGCAGGGGCTCCCCACGGGGCTGTAGGAGGACTGAGAGACCATGCCACAAGTGCTTGGGACATGGTCTCTGTAATCAGCAGTAGCTGTTACGACTATTATTTTTATGCACAAGAATAGAAGGGCAGGACCAGTCTTCTCTGTGATCTAGAATCCTGGATCAGGGCTTCGCTGAGCCTCAGTTTCCCATTCTGTGGAATGGAAGCAGCAACAGCACCACCTCCCCTACAGGATTTCACCCACTTGCCAGCCCGGCTTGTGGTCCATGTGCAAAGTGAAGACCAGGAGCCACAGAGGACTCAGGGCCAGGAACAGGACTCTGGACAGCAGACAGCATAGCATTTATTGCCAGGAGGATGCCACTCTGATTTTTGACACAAATAACTTCAAGGCACTGGTTTCCGTCCAGCCCCCAATCCCTGCCCTGCAGGGCCCAGGACAGGAGACCCCATCACCGAGCAGCCGGTCCATCCCCTCCTTCAGGGTGGAAGCTCCACATGGCTGACAGTCCAGAATGCCTTGTGCCACCGAGATCCCCAACATGAGGTGGGGTGGACAGCTGCCAGTCCAGGGTGTGTCGGGCAAGGGGCTCTTCCCTGGGGCAGGCAAGGGGCTACGAGACGCTGGGAGGCAGGCGTGCGGCTGCTGTTTTCTCCACCACGAAGCCGTAGTTGTACTGGGGGAGGGGAGAGTGCACAGTGAGGAGGGGGGTATGGTGGCTGCCCAAGAAATGGGGGGTCACTTAGGGACTGAGCAACCTCTAGCCTTGAAGAGGTGAGGTGAGGCTGGGGGAGACTGGGGTAGTGTGGTGGTGGTCACAGGACCCCCTCCCCACCCCTGCACTCACCTCCTCCTCAATGTCCGCCAGCGACTTGATGGTAAG
Source organism: Eidolon dupreanum (assembly GCA_028627145.1). Classification (NCBI taxonomy): domain Eukaryota; kingdom Metazoa; phylum Chordata; class Mammalia; order Chiroptera; family Pteropodidae; genus Eidolon; species Eidolon dupreanum. Next base: position 37,316,651 of record CM053512.1, on the reverse strand, counting down.
ATCAGCAAAGGCAGAGAAGGCCTGGTGGGCAGGGGCAGATCAGTTTTGGGTCTAGACCCCCGCTTGGAACCCACATTTCCTTATCTTCAAGGAGGGCGCCCCTCAGTATTTGCCTGAATATCCCCTCCCTCTTCCTGCCACAGCCTCTACCCACCAGCATCCAGCTGCCCTACCTGACTCCTCTATTCCAGACAGAGACCCTCCATCCCCCACCCCCATTGGCTTCCAGCCTCCCCTAACACAGGAATGTGGGCCTCTGTGCTAGGGGGCTAAGTGCATGGACGATGCTCACTGCACTCTGGCGCTAGAAAGGTGATGGGCAAGGTCAGACCCAGGCTCCCCAGGGCCCAGACTCACCAGGGGGCCACAGCTCTTGCCCTCGAATCGGGGATGCAGCGTGAAGGGAACCCCATCCATGGCTGAGGAAAGCATGGTGCAGAGGGTAAAGAGCTGAGTAGCAGGAGGCTTGGAGCCTGGCTGCTGCCCACCCCACCCCAGAGGCCAACCAGGAAGGCTCCCTTCCCCCGCCCAGTTTTTATAGAATGGGGGTAAAGCCAGGCCTTGTTCCAATCTTGGCCCTGCCTTTTCCAGGCTGTATAAATTTCAGCCAGTCTCGCCCTACCCTTGTGCCTCAGTTTCTCATTCTGCACTCACCTGAGATGCCATAGAGGTTGGAAGCCTCATATATGGAGTCACTCCTCCGCAGGGTGGAAGTCCGCGAGCCCAGTCTCGACAGCGTCCGCTCCGGGAAACCGCCCTTGCTGGTGGGGACCAGATAGCCCAGGTCAGGACTGACCCCCCCCTTACCACCTCCATCCCCGAGCCTAGGACTCACCTGGGCTTGCTGGGTGGGTCCAGGGAGAGGCCCTGCATATCCCGGCTGAGAGTTCGGGGCTTGGGTACTGGCCGGGGGGCCTTTGCCTTCTTGCACCAAATGGCAAAGCCACCCATGTCCCTAGAAGAGGGAGGAGGGGAGGAGTTCTGGTGCAGTCAGGGCCGAGAACAGGAGAAGGAAAGAGGAACCCGGACCTCTGAGTGACCCTGCCTTTTGAGGAATTTTCCTTTCAGTATCTCAGCCCACATCCTAAGCAACTTCTGGTTCCCTTGGCTGTAGTGTGCACTTCAGACATACCAACTCATTTATTTCTCACGCTGGCCCTATGATTCTGTTTTAAGATGTGGAAACTGAGGCACAGAGAGGTGGCAGAAGAAACGGGAGGCCTCAGAGGAGTCCCTGAGGGTCAGAAGTATACATGTGGGAGAAGAAGGCAAGGAAGGAGGCCAGAGGCTGGGGGACAATCCTACCCTACTCGCAGGTATCCAGGCACAGTCTTGGTCTTCCCACTCAGCCGAATGTCAAACACAGCTGTGTCCGCGGCACCCAGGGGCACCAACTTCACACACATGCGCTTCTTCTTGGACATGGAGGCCTCTGGGAGTGAGGGGGCAGGGGAGTGAGAAAAAGAAAAAGCAGGGAAGGGAACCAAAGATGGCTCCAAGATGACACTGGCCAAGGTGCTGTTTAAGGCAATCACCTGCATGGTGTTAGGGTGGTGGTTAAATCATAAATGGTACAGCCAAGGGGACTCCATGAAGCCTTTAGGAGTCATTGGGACAGGCTCATCTTTGGTGACATGGAGGAGCATTCATAGGGTGACCGTGTATACCACAGCGAGAGTGGGCAACTGTAGAATCAAACAGAACTGGGTGCCTACGAGCCAAATCCCACCCAACGTCCATTTTTGTAGGGCTCATGAGCTAAGAATTGGCTTTTACATTTTTAAAGGATTATAGAGGGGGAAGAAAAAGAAAAAAGAATATGCAACAGACACCACCTGGCCTACAAAACCTAAAATATTTACTAACTGGCCCTTTACAGAAAAAGTTTGCTAACTCCACTATCAATAAATCTACCCTGAATCAAATAATGACAAGACACGGTGAGGGGCAGGGAGAGCTGGGTGATTAGAAAGCAGTGTCGTCGGGGCTGGGAGCGCAGCACCAAGAGTACAGTGAACGGAAGAGGAAGAGTGTGGAGGGCAAAGTATTAGCTAACCCAAAGAGTAGGGAAAGGATGCTCCAATCAGAGGAATCGGAGTGTGCAAAAGCCTAGAAATGAAAAAAGAGAACTATGCGTGGTTCAGGAGATGTAGCAGTAATAACAATAAAACAGGTCGCAATTGTTACTCTAGAACACACTGTGCCAATTGCACATTTTTACGCAGGGCAGGGTCCATCACTCCGCCCTAGAAAAGGGCTCTGAGTCCTCAGCCAACCCTGTCATCACCCAGTGCATTGAGGGAGCGGCCAAGACTCAGAAATTGCGCGCCTGTTGTCCCTCCACGCCCCTTCCAGATCCTCCACGCAGGGACGCAAACGCGCCCTCCACCCCCAGCTTTCGACGCGGGCCTCACTGGAGTCCAGGGGGTCGCAGACCGGGAAGAAGCCCGGCGGGAGGGGGCTCTTGTCTACCAGGATCTGGATATCGGCCACCACGTTCTCCTGCGGATTCTGGGGGAGCGGGGTGGGGAATACAGGGAGTCACTCAGCTGCGGGGACGGCGCGCCTGGCATAGGGCCCGGCGAATGAACAGGGGAATGGGCGGACCCTGGGGATCCCGGAGATGGGCGCTCCTTACCTCCAGATTGCCCAAGGTACTGAGACACAGGAAGTAGCCAGATTTCTGTGCAAAGCTCTTGCCGAAGCTGGCGGGCGCTCCCTCCACAGTGCAAGAGATCTACAGCGGGACGTGGGTCAGCGCCAGGCTCCTGTCCTGCCGCAGCAGCCCCTGCCCCCATTCAATCCCGGCCCCCGATGCCGCTCACCGCACTGAATCCCCGAGGCGGAGCCGCCGAGGCTGACGACCAGGCCAAGCCAGTCAAGGGCGCCGCGTCGTGCCCGGAATCCATAGTCCGAGCCAAGCGCCAAAGTGTGTGAACCGCCTTGGATTTCTGAAACGCTGTCAGAAGACCGAGTTCGGGTAGGAGTTCGAACTACAACTCCCAGACAGCTTTGTGAGGGCGGGGCCACAAAGTGCCGTTTGCGCGTGCCCGGAAAGCCGCCGGCCAATCGTGTGGGGATGCAGAGCCACGCCCTTTGTGCGTCGCCCAGGTTGGTCTGTAAGCAGAGACGTTTGCGGAAATCTTCCTTCCTTCTGATGTCCAGCAATTTCCGCCGGAAACGTTGCTACTCAGAACCAGGGTACCCGCTTGCTGCAAAACAGAACTATGCTCCCCAGAATTCCTTGCGTTATCAGCGTGTCCTGTGGAGCCAAGTTCTGGGTTTCCCCAGAAATTTGAAAAAATATGAAAAATCCACAATTCTCGTTCTGAAAATTCATATCAAAGGAAACTTTCATGGGTTACGTAGCGATTAGTTTAAATAAAGAAAATTACGGACCTCCATAAGCCATGAAATCTTGATATAACTTGAGGACTTGTTCAGATACAATTCGTATTTTAAAATGAGATATAAGAGTATTTATATTCAGGGGGGGAAATATGGAAAATTAGGGAGCATGATATTATCTACTCTTCTATTTTTCCAAATTTCTACAATATCGTGGGTTGGCTCGCTCCCTCTTTTTTTGTCTGACTTGTAAGTTAGAAATGTTATGTTTGTAAATGATTGGGATCAAAGAAGAAGAATATTTAGTGACATGTGAAAATTACATGAAATTCAAATCTCAGTGCCCAAAGGAAAAATCCCAGAAAAGATGACCTAATAATGAGATACAGACACTAACATCCCATGGGTCCCCACTAGTCTCAGGGCTTAGGAGAAATGTTGGCTCGCAGCCTCAGGAGTTCTGGGGTGAAATCTGAAACTGGGCACCATAATCAAAGGGCAAGAAGAGATAGAAGAGGCAGACCACTTCAGATTGGTAAGTGGCAGTTTAATAAGAATGGGAACTTAAATATGAGGCTTGTCTTGAGCACCACAAGACAAGTACATCTCACACCACCCACCAGAATTTTAAAATTTTATATAGAAGCCTTAACTGGGTTCAGTCAGGTATACCATCCACATGGGCTCAACAACGCATCACTCTCAAGGTTGTACCTTGAAGTGGCTCCTAGTGTGAAAAAAATTGGCAGAGCATACATTCCAAGGACAGAAGGGGGGAAGGAACCTCTGATCGCCCTGGTCCACCTCCAAGATTAACTGGCCATCACATCCTCTTGATGACCTCCTCTAACACTGCACCCCTTGTCACCATCTCTTATAATCTTCCATATTCCGCATCTTCTTCTATGTGCCCTGAGTGGTCAGCAAGGAGTTTCAGTAGCATGGAGGTGGCTTGTTTGGGAGCTGTGTGGCTACACTGGAGGCAGATACAATAGCAACAACATAGGCACATGCAAGAGAAAACATGGATTAAGATGATTCCTAAAATACTTCTTCAACCAAGAGCCCCATTATATGAATCACTGATTCATTAAGTCCCCTAAGCTGGGGATTGGATCACTCAGAACTTTTATTCACTCATGTCCTCATGTGATTTAATAACAATCATATATTAGCAGACTCATCAGATATGAACACACAACACTCTGCTCAAATAATGGCAGAGGTGCCTCCTTGCGAGGCAGTAATGATGTCTAAGGCCATCCTATTTTAGAGGACAGATTTTCTCATTAGAGATATTTCAGTATTCAGTAAAGACAGGCTTTGTCGGCTATCATTTAAGACTTACTGGGTGAATGAACTAAGGGCTTCTGTGTGTGCTATAATGTCCTCCAAGCTATTAGGGAACACACACGTCAGCCAAATGACCATAGCAGCGGGAAACAGAACGTGCCCACCTGGCCTTGAGGAAAGGGAGATTGGCAACTTTTAATGCTAAGGGGAGGGACTCTTCCCTGTGCCCAAGGAAAACCATATTCTCAACCCGCCCTTACCACAATATGCTGTTTCTTTGTGAGGGGCTCCACCTACAGGAATGTCATGTATACTGCTAGGAGCCGTTGCTCTATGGGGTTATATCAGCTTTCTGCCCCTTTCCAGGCCTGGGACCAAAATCCTAGCAGCACTCCCTCCTTCTGTTGTCTCTGCCACAGCACCCAAATTATATCTTTCCGAGTCACAGACACATCTAACTCAAGTGGTAGCCCTGCTTGAGAGATGTCCAGAGTTCCAATCTGCTTCACTAGTATTTTTTTTTCTTCTCAAAAGTAGCTTGCTGCTCTGATCCCTAGTCCCACGTATGTCTTTTTTTTTTTTTTTTTTTTTTTTTTTTTAACCTGGCAGTATAAGGGACAGAGGCATTGCACCAGGTGGGAAATAAAAGTCTTCTAAAACCCCAAAATTCCTACAAAGACACGCACCTCTTACACATTCTTAGGGGTTGGATAAGCCTGCACCTTGTCAATTACAGCCTCTGAGACAATGGGCACCTTCCTCAACCATGCAACTCCCAGAAAATTTACGGCAGTGCCTGGGCTTTGAATTTTCTGTGGGTTCACCACACACCTTCTCACTTGCAGATGCTTCAGCAAAGTCTGCAGAATGTCCTGCACCAAAAGCAAGTCTTCAATATCAACATTATCTCATCAATATAGTGGGCCAGTTTTACTGATGTGGGGAAGGAGAACAGGGAGGGGTCTCAGGCTACCATCTCATGACATCTTGTGGAGCTGTGCAGGTAGCCCTGGAGAAGCACTTGAAAGGTCTATTAATGTGCCTCCCATGTGAAGGCAGATTGATCTTATGACTCATTGGCTAGGGATACACTGAAAAAAGCATTTGCTACGTCTAATACAGGCTGGTACATTCCTAGGACTGTGACGAAGGAATCTAAGATAGTGGAAATGTTGGGCACAGCCTCATAGATGGGAGGATACCACCTCGTTCAATTTTTGGTAGTTCACAGTCATCTGCCATGGGCCATCTGGTTTTTTTCCCCCAGCATACCAGGCTGTTGAAAGCACTACAGGCAGGGTGTACAGTACCCACTCAAGTAGTTCTCACATAGTTTCTCTTATTTCCTTATGCACTTCCCCCAAGACATTTTATACTATTTGACAGTTACCACTCTTTGCAGAAGTGGTAGACTTACTGGTTCTCAGTTGGCATTTCCCCTCAGCAATAGCTTTATCACTCTAACTGAAGGCAGAATTCACCTGTAGAGGGGTTGGGTAGGCTTACAGAGTTTGACCTTGTAGGATATCAATGTTCGCTGGTGTTGGAGAGATAAAAACCTCATATTTTCAGTGCAACCACTATGAAAAACAGTATGGAGCTTCCTAAAAATAAAAAATAAAAAATATAGCTACCATACAATTCAGCAATCCCACTTCTGAGTATTTATCTGAAGAAAATAAAAACACTAATTTGAGAAGTTATCTGCACCCCCATGTTCATTGCAGCATTACTTTCAATAGCCAAGATATGGAAGCAACCTAGGTGTCCATGATGGATGAATGGATAAAGAAAATGTGCTGTATTATTCAGCTATAAAATATATATATATATATATATATACACACACACACACACACACACACACATATATATATACACACATATATATATGTGTGTATATGTGTGTGTGTGTGTGTGTGTGTGTGTGTGTGTGTGTATGAAATCCTGACATTTGCCACAACATGGATGGACCTGGAGGGCATTATGTTAAGTGAAATAAGTCAGACAGAGAAAGACAAATACCACATGATTTCACTTATATGAGGAATCTTTTGAAAAAATTAATGATTAAAACAAAATAGAAACAAACTCATAGAGTAGAGAACAACCTGATGGTTGCCAAATGGGGGTAGAGGGAGGAAGATGGGTAATAAAATAACTTCATATTCTCAAGGGGGAGAATGCCCAATTTGCAGTGTCAAAGAGATCTTCTTGGCCATAACCACTTCCTCTCCATAACCATTAATGGTGCTGAGGGGGCCAGAAAACTTTTGATGGTCACCATATATTAGACTACACTGAGCTCCAGTATCCACCAGAGCCATCATCTTTGTTTATTTCTTGGGGACTAGTGAATAGTGAGCTCTGTTCACTCTGAATGACTCTCCCCCTGGAAGTGATCTTGGCTGTCATCTTATGCCCAGGTTATAGAAGGCACCCATCCTGTATAGGATGGGAGCAGGCAGGGCATCAGGGATGGTAGGAAAGTGGGGCAGGTCTGAACTGTTGTTCAGGCTTTAAGGCTTCCACTGGCTGACCAACACAGGATTGTGCTGTTGGTTTATCTTTTAAGGTGGGGTCCCGACAGCAAGGAGGTCAAACCACATTTGCTTCCTAGTTACTGTTACCAGTCCCTTTACAGCCCATAGGAATATCTTTTTGGCTTCTAGAGAGCTCCCTCTCTGTCTTGGGGCTTTGCCTGTATCTGTTCCCGGGGTTTGTCATTTTACCCCAGATCAACAACAGATTGCCCAAAATCATAAATGTTTTGTCCCACGACTGGGCTCAGCATGGATATTCACATCCCTTACCAGGTGCGGAGGGTGGACTGGACTATCTTGGCTTTCATTCCTGCAGTGAATGCAGCCCAATCAGGGCCTTCAAAGACAGGGGCATAGATAGCCTGTCTCATTCCCAGCTCCCTAAGAATTTGTTGTTCTCCCTTTATAGATTTCCAGGGTCCCACATGCCCAGGGAGGTCCCCCTCATTTGGGTAAGCCTTCCTGCAGAATAAAATGATGCCATCTTTAAGAGAGTAAAGATCTTCAACCCCCTGAGCACCATGCAAGCATTGCCAGGGGGCAAGGTGTCTGGTGACATTGCTCATTTTCTCTGCCTCCTGCCGGTCAGAGAAAGGCCATCACTCCCACATATCCCACTGCCACAGTAACGATTCCTGGATACCTCCCCTGGCCTTTTGCCAGAACTTGGCCGCTCTGTCAACAAGCTCAGCTTGAATACATCCTCTCATCAGGAATGTTTCCTGAATTGGGAGCTGCCCCACTGGCTGAGGTTGTTACTGTTGACAGAAGCAGACTTTGCCATGCCCAAACTATATCTTAGGAGATACTATTTTAAGCTGGTTATTCTCAAGAAACAAAAGACTTGAGAAAAACTTAACTGCCTAAAAGGAATTTAGAAGAGGACCTGCTCCTGGAAGAGAGCCATCAGGGCAGATAACAATAGTTTAATAAACTAGGTGTGATAGGGAAGAACTGAGCAAGGCCCTTTTGATCAAAGTTTCATCGTTAAAGATGGCCCAGCAAATATTTGTTTACCAAACATTTACTTTTACATGTCTATTTGAATTGCATTCCTTCCCTTTGAAGTCCCAAACCACAACGCACCCCCCACTTCTCCTTAGCCCCAGTGGCATCTGAGCCTCAACTGCTGATCTGTCCTGGGGTCTCATATTCTTATGGCACCCCCGTGTATCATACGTAACAAAGCTGGTTATTTTCTCCTGTTAGTCTGTCTTGTACTAATTAGATTATTAGTCTAGCCAGAAGAATTTAGAAATGTGGGAGGAAAATGTATTTTTCCACCTTTCGCTTTTCTTGGTATTAAGGGGTCCAGCGGCACAGATGCTGCATACATTTCACTGTCAACGATCACAACACCCTCCTCTTCACTCTTGTCACTTCCCCAGGGATTCCACCTCTTAGCCTTTCAATCAGGCTTTGTCGAAAGCAGTCCGACCTTAATCTAAGCTAAACCCAGAATGGTGATTCAATTGTTTTAGAGGGAAAACCCACAAACTTTCTGTTTGCACATCTGGGACTAGAGTGAAGGAAGTATGACATTCGCCTTGGTTGCAAAATTTAGGGGAGCACCAAAAGGTTCTGTTATTATCATCCCCATTTTACAGCTATGGGAACTGAGGCCAAGAAGAATTTGCTTGCCTAGAGTCCCACAAGGAGGCAGGGCTGCTCACACACAGACTTGGCCTCTGACCCACAATTGTGGCCCCAAGGTGACCCTAAAATTTGAAGGCCAGCACATAAGTCTTATTATGCAACATGGGTTGCATAAGTCAGCTTTACCTAGGGTTGTGTCTTTGCACCTGGGGTTCTGGTCGGGAAGGGAGGCCCCAGCTTATGGGATACGTAAGCTCCCCCAGACTTCTTTGGCAAGATGATCCTCCCTCCCTTGTCATTTGGCTGCTGAGAGGCTTTATGGGGGAGTGTCTAGGTAAAGGGATGTCCAACTGAGAGCCCTGAGGGGTGCTTCTCCAGGCCTTCTAGGAGTCCTAGACCCCTGGCCTTGACCCAGCAGACCACAAACACTAAAATGGCCCACCTAACAGAATCTGGCTCTCAGTCAGCCAGCAGCAGGAAGCCTGTAGCTGCTCCCTTGGCCACATGGAGAGTAGGTCAGTGTGGCCTGTGTCTCCTCCAACCTCCCTCCAGGGTCCAGCCCTCTTTTGGGGCCTCTCCCAGGATGCACCCCTAGGCCCTTTGGGTTCGGCATGTCACAATTATCTTTCCTCAAAATGTGCTCCTTGCTCTGTGGCCATATTTCTGTGTTTTCCACCTCTCCTCCTCAGCTGAGCCATAGGCCCTGCCTGCATATCCACTGAACTCCTACTGAATGCAATGTGTTTTACTCTCAACTCCTCATTGACCCTCCTCATGAGGCTGTTCCTGTTACTGCTCCACTTTACAGATGAGGAAACTGAGGTTCCGAGGGTTCACTTGGCCTCTTGGTATGGCAGAAGCAGCAGATTCTAGAAGAAGGAGGTTGTTTCACCGTAAAGACCTCTGAACACAAAACCCAGACTCTTAGGTCAGACCCAGGCCCTGTAGGTCCATAGTCTACCACTTACCTCTCAGCCTCAGTTTTCCCAGCTGAGGACTGGACCAATGACAGCCTGCTTCTTCAGATTGCAATACAGAGGAACACAAGGCTGTCATGCTCTAGGTGCTCAGTAACTGCAGTTGCCACCCTCAGGAATACGGGAGAAGGGCCGGGACTTGTGCTGGATTGTCCCAGGCATCTCCCCTCCCAAAGGAATTCTCCTGACAGCATCCAGCCCAGAAAGGCTAAGACCTTAACTTGTCAGAAACTACACACCTCTTTTCTGGGAAACTGAAACTAAAAGCTTAACTATTCTCTTCCTGCAAATACCCCATTCAGGAAACTTGACGTCAAGGGATTCTCTCAGAACTTGTCATTGGTCAGAACGGCTCCTATGTTAATAAGGGGGCAGCCCTAGCCTGCAATAAGTTCTAGCTTCTTCCCCTGACTCCTCCTCAAGCTCCATATATCCCATTGCAGATTCGGATGGCACCCACTTGGTACCACTATTTTCCTGTGCCCATGGATGACCACTCAGAGAAGCTAAAGCTGGGGAACCGAAAGCTGCCAGGGTGGCTGTGCATCCTGCTGGTCCTGGTGGCACTGGGTCTGCTTGTGCCCCTGATCGTCTTCATCATCAAGGCCAACAGTGAGGCCTGCAAGGATGGCCTCCGGGCAGAGGAGAAGTGTCGAAATAAAACCGACCTCCTGGAGCTCCAGCTGACCCAGGCCCAGGAAAGCTTAGTGGTGGCCAAGGACCAGACTGCCTTGTGCAACCAGACTGTGGTAAGCTGCTGCCACTCCTAGAGAGGGCCCTGTGCTTGGGAGTTGGGCAGGGAGAAGGGGGATAGGGACTAGGTACTTGGAGGGCCCACAGGGTCTAGGTGGAGATGGAGATAAACCCTGAAACTTTCCCTGGGCACCTATATCTGGAGCTTGAATTTCCCATCAGGGTTTTGGGACCTCTAAACTCTCTCTGGGGTGCTGGTGTGGGATGTGGCCTTAGAGCTCCACAGAGCACCCAAATCAGGGTCCTCAGTATCCTCACTAGAATGTAGACAAATCTTCAACTCTAGGGTGTTGGTTCAGGGGAGCAGAAATCCCTTGTGGGAGTTGGGATGGGGACCTCACCAGACCCTGAAGAAGGCAGGGGCTCTGATACTTCTACTGCATCCCTAAGAGACTAAAACTTTCACTTGGACCTTGATGTGGGGGTCTTTGAAACTCCCCCACATCTCCCTGTGTTCTGGGTTTGCAGAGACTTCTAAATCTTCTTGAGTAATAGCCAAGGGGATTTGAAATTTTCGCCTCGGGTATGGGCATGGGGAGCCTCTAAATTCCCATGTGGGAGGCCTTGAAACTCCCATTTCAAGGCTCACACCATTATTGGTGGTCCTGGGAGGGTGGGAGATTGTGGCCATTCTTCAAGATGGGAGACTGAGACAGAGAGACAGTTGGAGAGAACCCTGAAAGGGGTTTGGACCTGAACCCCTCCGATCCCAGGGACTAGGGACGAAGTCCAGGGTGCAGGGGTAGCAGCTAACCCCACAAGGACAGAACTCATTTCAAGCGCCCCACACCCTTTACCTCCCAGGGAACTCTGAAGCTTTCCCTGGAGATGGAGAAGGCTGAGAGCCAAAAGCAACGGGAACTAGCACAGGAACTTCAAGGTGAGAAAAATATAAGGGAGGAGAGGGGGCCCCAAGGTTGGGGTCGGGAATAACGGGGCCAGAATCCAGTGGAGGTGAGGAGAGGACACGCTAGGTTTCCAAGGTGGGCCTGGATGAGGACGGGACTAGCCATGAGGTCCTGTCCAAGAGTGGGGCCAGGTGAGGGATGTGGCCATGATGATGCCACAACCCCTGATTCTGTCCCACCTTAGGAGAGATCAGGAATTTGAAACAGAAACTGGAGAACACAGCAGCGGAGCTGGAACAGCTAAGGTCAGGACTTCTCCCCTTTCATCCCTCCTCAAACCCCTGAACCCACTCCACTTGGAAAATTCCCATTGCTCTGGGGAAAAAGTTTGAGTCCCTGTTTTGTCTCTCGTGTCACCCAAGTATGGGTGGCAGCTACCCACTCTCCTCCCCAGCGACCTGGTAGGGGAGGAGAGGAGATTCTGAGGAGAGATGGGTGCAGCGCTGGGGGAGCCAGGCCCAGGAGCTGCCCAAATTATCCCCATCTCCACCCCAGGAAAGAGCATGCCTCTGGCGAGAAAAATGGCGCCACCAGCTCCAGGAATGCCAGAAGCTCCCTGGTAGTTGCTGTGCTCTTGAGTCTGAGTTTCATAGCTCTGCTGGCCTGAGGTCTCAGAAAGGCAGCTGGTAAGGAGGGGGCACTGGGGAGTCAGGGCCTGGGGGGGCGGCCTAGCTGCGGGGTAGAGAGCGGGGCTCAGGAAAGGGTCTTGGGGAGTGAGAGTAGAGAAACCCCAGTGAGGAAGGAGGGTCTCTGGAGCCAGACTAGGCTTAGGGAGGGGACAGGGCCTTATTCTTTCTGCATTGAGTCTACCCTGAGTCCCTCTTATGATGTCTCTTAGGCCACAACCTGGACTTGTCCAGTTCCGGCTTGGCTTCTCTGACCTGACCAATTCTGAGGGGGCCACAAGGTGGCAAGTTTGGGGGAAGGGACAATTTGGGGGAGGGGAGATGACCGGGTGGCAGGGGTGGTTCATGGGGTAGCTCTGAGGTGTCCATGGGGCAGCCTTAGTGGTGGAGAAGCATCAAAGTTGGCCCAGGGTCGTCTCTCAGACACCCCACTCCACCAGTTGGGCAGTTCATACAGTGGGGGTCATCTGCTTCTTGCTGACACAGTTCCTAGAAGGTCCTTCCTTTTGGGGTTTTTGAGATCCAAAAATTAAACACCCTTTTTGGGAGGAAAGACCTTACTCTGAAGTTCCTGGAGTGTCATTGTGTCAACCCTCAAGTATCTGGGACTCATTGACTTCTATACCCAGCTTTCCCCATTCCAGAGTGTTTCCAGGAACCCAAGGGGTTTGGGCAGGCACCACCCTGCTGTCTACCCTGCCCTCTTCTCCACTGAGATCATTTTAAAGAACTGTACACTTTGTCAGTGCTCACTGAGTGCTTAGCCTCCTACTCTGGTCTCCTCACCAATCTCCTGATGCCCATGGTTCCAATGAAAAAACACAATATATAATCAGAGGGACACCTTATCCTGGTTCCTGATCCCTGCCCCCCCCCCATCCCAAGTGCAGAGCTGGGATTCAAACCTGGATCTGCAGATACACCTAGGCAAGGCCTTTGTTCTTATTCATCCTGCAGTACCCAGCTCTGGGAACTGCTCTTCCAGAGAGCCTCTCTGCTTCTCCAACGTGGAGAGCCACAGTCCTAATAGACCCTTCGAGGTAGGAATTACATCAGGACACCTCCCCAGAGCCACTAAAATGAAAAACAGCCTTGAACAATAGCTTTGACTTAGTGAAGCAGTTTTGCAGTTTAAAACTTCCTGCTAAAGCAGAAAACAAAGGAGATAAAGTCCCCAACACAGACATGCGCAGGACAGCTAGTGTGACCTAGAATTCATCTTTGCTTCATTATGCAATCATTATAGTAAATTAGCATTGAGGTTAAAGCTGTACCCATCATGCGTCTGATGCCATGACAGTTCTGAAAAACCCAAACATGGTAAGAAAAAGAGCATCTCCTTAATTCCATTAAAAAACCACCATTTTTCCATGAAGTGACCACTCAAAATCATGAATATTTCACCCCTTAGTTAGATTAATGGATAAAATCCCCAAACCCACCACAGATGGGGCAGCTCTCCCTTGAGCCTGCATCCTCTCTCATTTGAGAGTGTACTTTCGCTTGGCAGAAGTCTTTGGGGCTGACCACTTTTTGGCAGCTTGCTCTCCCTTTTGAGAGTGAGCTTACTTTGTCTTCAAGGTTGACTGCTCCTAAAAGTGTACTTTTGCTTTTAATATAGCTAGATTGCAACAATTAATTTCTAGGCGTCTGTCTTCGATTCTTTGTCGACCAGACACTAAGAACAGAGGTCCAGAAATTCCAGAACTCCCCAGAACTGGTAATACCTTCACCCACTCTCCTTTCATGCCCCATAATCCCTTCCTTTTCTGTTATTTCCTTCCCTCGAGTTCTGGAATCCCAACTATTGTCTAGGCGACTTCCTGTCCATGGCACTGGGCCCAGGACCCTTGTATTTACCCAGATTTCTGCACTGCCCTCTGGGCCTATGGTCCCCAGCCTAGATGGTCAGTAGAGTCCTCCTCCATAGCTCTTGCTGTCCACCCAGGGACCCCCAAGCACCATCCTTGCCACAGGCCCCTCAGCCCTCTTGTCCGCTCCCCTTGCTCATCATGCTTCACCCTCCATGACCATTTCTCTATACATGGACTCTGTCAATTTCCTTCTGGCCTCACTCTGACATTCTAGGGCAGGGGTTTCTGAACCTTAGCGGTGGAGTGCCCTCTGCTGTGGGGGCTGCCCTGGATGGGTAGGAGTCGTGCAGCATCCCTGGCCTCCATCCAGTAGGTACCTGTAGTCTCCTACTCCCGGGTTCTGACAGGCTCAGATGCCCCCCTCCTCCACTTCTGTGTCTGCAGCTTGCAGAAGAGTTCAGTAGGAGCTCATGGAGTCCCTTCTACCATGACAGCCATATCACTCCCCAACAGCTCCATCTAATAAATGAGGAAACAAGTCTAGAGAAGTGCCTGGACTTGCTCTATGTTCTCAGCTGCTCAGGCAATTGAACCCTTGGCTTCCAGCAGATTCCCTTGATTTACAGGAAGTAAACCCTTCACATGTGACTAGGTGACCTCATTCTTTTCCCCCAACTGAAACCAGAGGGAAACCAAGTCCAGGGCTCATTCCGCCTGCACGTTCGGCCAATAGACAGACACAGGAGTTGGGCTATTTGGAATAAGCACTTACTAGAGAGTTGCAAGTCCCGGAGACACAGGCAAGCTAACGTAGGGAGGAGAGAAAAGAACTAAAGTGTTAAATCAAGCTGTATTCAGAGATTGCGATATACCCTGCAGCCAGACCAGGAGGCAACCTGCAGAACAAAGGAAGATTTCAGCTGGAATTGCTAGCAACCCATTTCCCACACCTGTGAAGGGAAAACAGGAAAAACAGTCTTTGAGGGGCACCCTACATTCATTCCCTGTGGCTAAAACCAAGAACCCTCTTCTCTCTCAGTGCAAAGCTTGTTCTCCTCCCACTTGGGAGAATTTGCCCTGTCACAATGGCCCAAGTATAAACTTCTCTCCTTAAAAATGTCCCACTTCCCTTGCTGGCTGTGACCAACAGAGCCAGGGCTTGAGAAGTCAGGACTGAGGGGTCCTGCAGGTCTGTGGGGAGTTCCAACTCCAGCAAGAATCTGGCGGTGACCAGTGGTTGCTGTATGTCTCTGGCCTGAGACTTGGCCTCTGTGGGCTTCTATTTATTCATGTGGAATGGTGGCCAGGGTGGACACCGAGATTCTAGTTAACAGTGTTCACTAGGCTCACACTTCTGCACAACTACTGTGTGCCAGGTTCAGATGGGGACAGTGGGTATGAGGCAGAGGTATGAGGCTTTTTTAGGGGCTCACCCAGTCTGCTAGGAGAGATAACAGAATCAAACACAATGGAAAATTACAGCAGGGAGGAAGGAAATGATCAAAAGGGGCCTGAGGTAGTGGGGAGGAGGGTTCTGAGAAGGAGATGAAGAGGGATTTTCCACTCAAAGGGCTAACCTTGTAATCAAATGTGTTCTGCTTCTGTAAACATGCTTGCTTGCTGTAATCAGCTCCTTGTCCTGTTTCTGTAAACATGCAGGCCCACTTTCTCCTTAGGAATACTTTGTCTAGATAACAGATATATTGCCAAAATACCTGTTTGAACTACCTGTAACCCATATCAACTCCAGAGGTTGAGGACAAATCAACCAATCAGCTCATGCCAATTCTAACAGTAAACTGTAAGGCAGGAATATAAAAACAAAATTGCCCCTGAGCTGAGCACCCACATCTTCAGAGCACTAGCTCCTCTGGGACCGCATGAAATAAAAATGAATTCTCCTCTCCGAGTTGCTGCTTGGTTTTTCGCTGGACTGGTTTTGGGATTTTTCTGCAACAGAGACACAGGGGTGGATGGGGGGGCAGGGAGAGAGTTGGGCACAGAGGGAGGAGAGGGCGCTCTGTGGCAGAGGAAACAATCAATGCAAAGGCCCTGTGGTTTAAAGACGCTTGCTTGAAGAACATTTAGTAGGGCTGGAGGGGGCCGAGGAGGAGGAAATGACATCAAAGACGTGCTAAGGGCCTTGCGGGGAGGGGGCGAAGCAGGGGCAGGTAACAGATCAGGAAGAGGCAAAAGGGTAGAGGATAAAATGGAGGAGGAGAAAGAAGATGAAAATGGAGGACGATCGGGGGAGGAAGAAGGGAGGAGGAGGCGATTTGATTGAGAGGGACATTGTGAAGTGACCTCGATCTGATTCACGGTGGAAGATCGCCCCCTGGCGGCCCCGTGGAGAACGAGCAGGGAGATGAGCCGGTTCACCCTTGCATCTACCCTCTGGTCTTCACAGCTGGTCATAGAAAGTGTAATAGCTTGAGCCAGGCCGACTTCAGTCGGTCAAGTTGCCTTTCGTCTTCCAGCCTCTGTTTCTCCATGACTAGAATGGGGACAATGGGGACAATATGCCCTTAGCCCCTCACCAAGCGCCCCTGTGCAGTTGGGTGCTTTGCATGGATGTACTCACATGATTGGCACTAAGCCCTACCGAGCGGATCCACTACCATCTCCACTTCACAGAGGGGCAAACTGAGGCTTAGAGAACAGCACGCTGGAGGTGGAGGCAGAATAAAACTTGAGCCCAGGGTGCCCAATCCGATCCTGGGCTTGGGTAGCCTGGTCTGGTCCCCTACAGGAACCCAGTCCCTCCCAAGTGATTCGAGAAGCAGCGGCCAGGCGGGGCGGAACCGTGGGTGTCCCTGGCGTCCCAAGGTGCCAATTAAATGCTCGTGGCTGTCTGGGGACAGAGCTGTGGACAGCAGCATGGCCGAGCCAGGGCCAGAGCCAGGGCGCGCCTGGCGGGTGCTCGCCCTGTGTGGTGCCGCAGTGTTCCTGGCGGCGGCAGCAGCTGGGGCGGCCCTGCTGGCCTGGAATCTGGCCGCTGCGGCCTCCCGGGGGTCTCGCTGCCCAGAGCCAGATCAGGGGGTCAACGCCACAGCGCCGCCGCGGGACCCGGTGCCCGAGGTTGAGGAGCTGCGGCGGCGGCTGGCAGAGGCCACCCAACGCGAAGAGGTTCTGACCAGGAAGCTGGACCAGGCTGAGGGTATCCGTTGGGAGCTGGAGGAGGCACTACGGGTCTGTGAGGGCCGCCAGGTAGGTGAACAGGACTGGGTGCTGGGGCATCCAGTAGGGGGAGAGGGCATGCACCCCCTACCCCAGAGATCACCTCCACATCCGGCCTTGGTTTCCCCAGTTCTTCAATGCGAGTAAGAATAGTACCATAATCCCTTCCAACTCCTACATTGCCAGTTCACTCTTGAGTCCATCTTCTGATTTAGAAGGCCCCATTGTCCTCTATTTACTGGATAAATGGTGGTGGCTGGAGAAGCCCCAGACTCCAGCGCACCTGGGAGGCCCTGTTTTATTCTCCCCACCAGTGTCCAGCAGCCCTATTTCGGGATAGGAACATTCATGTCGCCTGTGATTAGGAGGCTAAAGTTGGCTTCTTGGAGGATGTACCAGCCAGGTCCTCCCTTTTCCTCTGACCACCCCCTTCTAATTCTTTCTTAACCCTTCGTCAGCCCTGGGCCTCAAAGAAGAACCACCCTCAAAGTCCCAACCATTCACATTCAGTAACTACTGTGTCCCTTTATGTACCGAGCCCAACAGAGGTTGGGCAGTATATGAATTGTAGAAATCAAAACAGACCCCCTGTCTGGCTAAGGGAAGAGGCTGGGGCAGCCAAAGAGCAGCCTGCGCTGGCTTCAAATTCTGATTCTGTCTCCTGATGGAAGATGCTCTGAGACCACAACAGTTACTTTGCAGAATGTTTCACAGAGGTGACAAGCTTACCGCAGAAACCCAATCACTGTCAACCACCAAATGGGCTTGTGATTGTTTGAAACCCCAGTGAGCAAGTCTAGATGTAGCTGGGATTGGAACCTGAGTCTGACTGCAGAGCTTCAACTGTTTTCACATCCCAGTGGCTTGAGGTTGGGGGCCAGTGAGCCTGGGCAGAGACCTCCTTCCAGGCAGGCAGCTGTCACCACGCGGTACCCCAGACTTTTGCGGCCACTACTGTGTTTTACAACTACAGGACCCCAAAGGACATTCCAACAAAGCTCAGGAAACACCAGTGTTGGCGGGGCCAATTCACTCCCTCTGCCCTCACCTTCCCCTCTCACTTCCCCTCCACTGTTTTATTCTGCAGAGCCAGCTTCAGACCCAGCTGATGACACTGAAGACTGAGATGGACGAGGCCAAAGCACAGGGGACCCAAATGGGGGCCGAGAACGGGGCGCTCACAGGTGTGTTGGGGCGCAGGCATGCTGGTCAGTACTGGAGGTGGGAGTTATGTAGAAGGTTCCTAGCGATGCAAATTACGCACAGGTGCAAACGACACTTATTAAATCGCACATAATATACAATGGTAACAAAAACGCAAATGCAACAGCATAGGCAAACGCCATATAAACGACTTCCAAAATCAATGCAAACCTATGAAAAGCTATGCAAATGACACGTAAAGGCCATGTAAACACCACACAAATTTAATTTAAATAAAGCAAAGCACGCAAACAATTGGCAGACTACAAACTTGGACGCCGGCGCGCGCGGGGTTGGGAACTCGGTCTCCCGCCTGACCGCGTCCGCTGCGCCCGCAGAAGCCCTAGCGCGCTGGGAGGCGGCGGCCACCGAGTCTGCGCGGCTGCTGGAAGAGGCGCAGCTGCGCGCACGCACGGCTGAGGCCGAAGGCGGAGCCTGCGCGGCCCGGGAGGCGGTGCTGCGCGAACGCATGTGAGTGAGGGGCGGGCCCGGGGCAGGGGAGGGAGGAGGGGCGGGCCCATTTCGGCGGGGCCTCAGGGAGATTTGTGAGAGGAAGATCAAAGAGCAGGTCCTGGAGTAAGAACCTAGGGATGGTGGGCACTCTGGGTGAGGGAATCCCCAGGTTGGGGCCGGCACTCTGGAGTCATGGGGTCAGGCGCATCTTTGGGGCCCTGGGAGAGTGGTGGAAGGGTGCAAAGAAAAGAGAGTATCGAGAGAGGGACCAGAGGTCTGGAGCGGAGCTTCTGGAGAAGGAGCTGGGAGTTCCTGGGGAGGGGTCCTGGGATGGCCAGTGGTGGAGAAAGGATAGGGATCCTAGGGAATGGAGACCTCTGGGGAGTAGGGTTCCCAGGTAAGGCAGGAGTGCTAGGGGTTCTGTGGAGTCGGGTGTCCAGGTTTTGACGGGTCTCTCCTCCCCTGCAGTAAGGCCCTGGAAGCCGAGGTCGACTCCCAGCGCAGAGTGCCGCATCCCCGGCCCCGCTCCGGCTCCCGACCCCGGCCCAGCCCCCGGTCTCGTTCTCGCCCCAAACCCTCAGGGGGCTGCCGGCGGCGGCCGGCGAGGCGCACACGAGGGTGAGTCAGTCCCCTGCAGGAGGGAGGCTGGAGGCCAGAAGAACAGACACTGTGCGGGTCCTGAGGGGATATTTAGAGACGTGCCTACGCTGGAAGAGATGCCTGATCGACACCCATCAACGCTCAGCTTTAGATCCAGGAGCCTCTCTGAATGGAAATGGTGCTGAAAGAAGACTGCACCCTCTCTCCCCAACCATCTAGTGCTTATTCTACAGAGGGGGGAAATAGGGGCCCATTTGGTCTCCCAGTGAGATAGTGCTGATTTGGGACTTAAGCCCCCACAAACGATAGTGTTGTCCTAATCCTACAGATAAGAGAACTTTAGGTTCCAGCCCTGGCCGCATAGTCACCTGGAGAGGTCACTTCTCTCTGGACCTTAGTTTACCTTGTTTGTAAAATGAATGATTGGAATCATGTGTAGAGAGCCAGCTTTATCCTTCATACCAAAAATGACAAAGATGACACAATGAGAAACTATAGACCCCTCTTCCAGTGAGGATGGTACAAAACTCCCAAATGGAATTTTAGAAGACAGAACCAAGTAACACATTTTTAAAAATATACCACACAGAGGGACTTATGCCTGAGATGCAGGGATAGTTCAGTGTTCAGAAGTTTGTTAATACATTCATCATACTAATGGATCAAATGAGAAAAGTTCTAAAAAGGCCATCAAAATCGAGACCAAGGGGAGGAAAGACCACTATCAATTTGTTACTATTGTTCTGGTGGTACTAGCCAATACAATTAAACCAGAAAAAACAATGTACAAATATAGAAAAGAGGAAGAAAATGTGTAGGTTGGATTATATGATAGCACTGTTTATACAGATCAAAAATAACTGAAATATCAACAATTTCATGTGACTCAATTTCATATTATTGTTTTTTACCTTTATATTTGACATAACTTCAGACTTACAGAAAAATAGGAAGGTGAGTACAAAGAACTCCTAGGCACACTTGACCTAGATTCCACAAATATCAACTTTTACCACCTTTGCTTTCTCTCTCTCCTTTATGAAAAACTTGCAGAAATGATGTTTCTTTACCCATAAATACTTGAGTATGCATTTCCTAAAAACAAGAAATTATCTCACATAATCATCATACAATTATGAAAATCAGGAAGTGGACATTGATAAAATACTGTTATCTAACCTACAGACCTTAAACAGATTTCACCAACTGTCCTGATAATGTCATTTATAACAAAAGGATATCCTGGCTCACACATTGTATTTGTCAAGTCTCTTTCATCGCTTCTAGACTGGAACATTCCTCAATCTGTCTTTTTGCTTTTCAAGGTATTGGCATTTTTCAAAAGCCCAAGTCAGTCATTTTGTGGAGTCTGAGTTTGGCTTTGTGTGATGTTTACTTATGATTAATTTCAGGTTGGCATTTTTTGGCAGGAATGCATCAGAAACAATTCAGCTTAATAATATTACCTGCTGGGGGTGTATTTTATATGTAGAAATCCCAAGAGAATTAACTGAAACTTTCCTATCAATAATAAACTATCTAGAAAATCCTTTGGAAGAAAAGAAAGATCTATTTCAGATAGTTTTTTATACCCAGGAATAAACTAATTTTCATATTATATAAGGAGCTCTTACAAATTTTTAAAAAACAACTCAGTAGGAAAATGGACAAAGTGGACAGTCAGTTCATAGAAACATACCAAAAAAGGTGCCCAACCTTACTTCTCAAAAGAAATGTAAATCGAAGCAACAATGTAGTACCAATTTCTACTGATTAGTTTGGCAAAGACAAAAAAAAAAAGCAAATTAAAAGTTTGCAGATACACTGTGTTGGCACTGTTGTGGGAAAATGAGCAATCTCACATAGTGCTTGTGGAACTGCTCATTGGTGCAACCACTTGAGAGGGCAGTTTTCTAGAATCTCTCATTATTAAAAGTGCACATACATTTTGACCCATCAGTTACCCTTCTAACAATTTTCTACAACGATATTTACATGAGTACAAAACGATAGACTAAATGCAATGCAGAATCCTGAGTTGGATCCTGGAACAGAAAAACACCTAGTGGGTAAATCGAAGAAAATCTAGAAGTTAGTTAATAGTAAGATACTAAGGTTAATTTGTTGGTTTTGATAAAGGAATCATAAGATGTTAACAATGGATGAAGCTGGGTGAGGGACATTCAGGGACTCTGTGGTACCTCTGAAAATTTTCTGTAAATCTAAAATTATTCCAAAATTTAAAATGTACTTTTAAAAAGGAGAGGGAAACATGAGGGCATTATTACCACATTCTTGGCAATTGCAAAAAATTGGAAACCTCAGTGCTACCAATTGAGGACTTTAATGTCTGTCCACATGGTTGAATACTATCCAACTATTAAAAAAGCTAAAGCAGATCTTCTCAGAGACACATAGATGTAAAAAACAGAAGAACAATAAAATTCATGTACATTTTCTTAAATGCAAAGCCAAATAAAACTTTTATCCAAATGTTTCCATAGGGAACACGGGCCACAGCTGTGGCCTCTGGTTGGGAACCAAGGGCCTGGGGATTGGTTGGTGAGGAAAGCAGACTCATGTTCTCTGTATATCATTTCGTAAAGTTTGCATTTTAAAAATCATACACATATATTTCTTTTTTAAAAATTAAATTTTGATTTGAAAAATTTTTAAGAGGCTGATGTAGGGGAGGGGAGTGGGAGCCCTTGGAACTGAGATCCCCCCTCAGCCAGTCTTGCTCGTTACCCCCCCCCCCCACTCACCTGGGGCTTGGAGGTACCTGATCAGGGTCCTTATCACCACCCCCCCTCCCCCCATCCCCGGAGGAAGTGAGGCTGAGAGGAGGAATGAGAGGGTCTAGCTGCTGTGTTAGGCTGTTGGCCACCAGGGGTCGCCCCAGCCTGCAGTCTGTTTTCTGCCCTCCAGGGGCGCGGAGCTTGAAGCGAAGGGTGGGTCTGAGAACCGCCCCCAACCCTGGCGTAAATCCAGAAGTGAGCAGGAAATCGCTTCTCCCTCTGCAGTCAGCCAGAGCTGGAGACCAGGACACTGGCCTTTGTCTGACTTAAGACCCCGTCACTGTGCAGCTGTGGGGTCCAAGGGCTGATCCACAAAAGGCTGGGCTCAGGGCTCTACATGGGACCTAAAACATTTATCATTATTATTCACTTACCATACCCGCGAGGCCCCTGAAACTCCCCTCCCAGGATGGAGGGAAATGGGGAACCATGGCAGGTGTGTGAACAGGAAGGGGGAGTCAGATCTGGTGGCAGAGAGAGCTGGAAAGGGAGAGAGGGCAGAAGGTGGGGGCTTTGAACTCCTGGGGAGGCCCATAGGTTTGGGGGTAACTTAGGGAGAACATGCCCAGCCCCTGGTTGCACCAAGGCTCCCCGGCTGCCCAGGGGAGCAAACAGCAGTCCTTAGTGGGACCTGCCTCACAGACCCCCACCAGCCTCCCACCCCACAGGGCCAGCCCCTAGCCTGACCTTGCTCTGTTCTGCCTCTGTCTCTCCACCTGTCTAATTACCACTCAAAGTCTCTTTCTCTCTATCTCTGAGTCTCTCTTTATATCTCATCTCCACCCCTGTCCCCAGTACACCCTCCTGGGTCCCTGCCCTGGCCTCCTCTATCCATGGTCACTCTGGAGCCTCCCTCCACAGACAGCTGCAGAGACAGGAGTGGGAGAACTGAATGGGAAACCTTGGCTTAGCTGTGGGTGGAGGGCACCTAGGACAGCAGCAGCCTCACCTGACTGGCCTCCCTGTTCCAGGTAAGAAAGTGGGTCACCTTTTTTTTAGCCAGGAACTCAGAGGCCCAGAGAGAACAGGCTGTTTCTTTCCAAAGTGCTTTCTTTGCCTCCTCTATCACCTCCAAAAGCACAAAACTTAATTTTGCTTGAATTTAACCAAAACCCAAACACAACGGTGTAAACGTGGAGGGTTTTCTGAACTTTGCTGAAATTTTTCTTCACCAGAAATATCACTTCCTCAAAGACCTTCCAGAAGTTCTGTGAAAGTTTTTTTTAAAAAACCTCGTGTCTCCAGGAGAACTTCAGTGTCCCTTTTCAGGTAGTGACATGAAGCTGACTTCCTCATGGAAGTTTTTCCTTCTCTGCCTAAACAAACAAAATAAACCAAATTGATTGTTTTTAATTTAAGAAAATCGAAGCCTAATTTGGGGATGACCTTCTGAGGGAATTCAGAAAGGTTCATGAACAAAATTTCCTGTGATCATAACAAATTGTTTTCAGGAAAAAACCACTCACATCAGGGCCGATGCGCTTTACCTCATGTGAATCCAAGGACCAGTCGCTCACTTCCTCCCTCTGGAATTTTCTGTCTAGTGAAACAGTCAGAATATATTCATAAAGTGTGTTTTTAGAGATTTTAGACACTGCTGGCAGGGGTGTAAATAGAAACAACCTTTTTGGAGGACAAGTTGGTGAAAGGTGTCAAAATATAAAATGTGACTGCTTTGGAACCCAGTGATTTCATTTGTGGGGATTTGATATGGAATTTTATTTTGTTCATTAAATTTTAAAAAATTTAAAAACTGTCTAAATGCCCACTGATAATTATTATGGAATTTATTTTGTAGGGAAAACCTAAACAAGAAGCGAAAGGAATCAACAGATCCCAAAGACATAATATTGAGCAAATAGAAGAAACTACATCATTACTTCTTCCTTTAAAAAAATCTAGCTATTAAAACAAGTTATTCAAAAAGAAACATTACAAGTCAAAGATGTGAGATCAAACTGTCAAAAAGAAACAATATTATTTTTGAGCCTGATATAAAGATAGTGCACATATTTAAAACTCTTGTTCTGACATTGTAACAATTGTTCAAAATTGTAGCACATCAGCACCATCACATCTAGGGTGGCTTTTTACTTTTCTGGGAATTTATGGTTGCCTTTTTTTTCCTTGACAATAGATATCATGTTTGTATTTATACACATGTAACACCTTCAATATATCATGAAGGATGGCCAGAATCTTAAGTACACACCTAGAATGTCACACGTCTTGGCACTGGCCCAGGCACTGCCCCCATGCCTGAGCTCCTCCACTGGACCTTTGTCAGATTCTTCGCCTATCATTCTCCCTTTCCCTGTGCTCCCACAGGCCCTAGGCAACAGTATGTGGATGTAGTGCTCATTCCTGGTGTCTCAGCTCCTCAGCTGGGCATCAGAGGCTGTGCGTGTTCCAGACCCTGCCACCTTAAAAAAAATGCCACCATTGATTAAGGTTGAATGTTTGCCAGGCACTGTGACAAGTGTTTTATAACTGGCTATGTTGCCTCCACTTTAGACCGGAGAAAACTGAGGCTCAAGGAGAAGTAATTTGCCTGAGGTCACACAGTTGTCGATAGCATAGCCAGAACTAAACTCCAGAGCTCTAAATTGTAACCATGAATTCGCTCTGCTTATATGGCCCCCATTAACGAAGTTGGAAGATGTCCTCCTCCCACCCATTGCGAGGGTGGGGGGGTGGGGGCAGGGGGACGACTCTGGGTGGGCCTGGCCAACCTAGAGGAATAGCTGGTTGGGCACCACTTGCAGCCCCCAACCCTCCTCCCTTCACTAGCAGCTGAGAAGGGTCGGGAATCAGGAATCCCGGGGTAGCTGCAAGGACCAAAGGTCAGACAGGGGTTTCCTGCCCACCCCTGGGAACTTCCTCCTTCCCGACCCAACTCCCAACTCCTTGATGAACACCACCCTGGAGGGCCCCTACCCCCTGTCAACAACCCCCCCCCCCTTCATTATACTGGCTAATGGGGGAATGGGTCCCCCTGCCTTTGCCCTCCTGTACCTCACACCACACAGTGGACAACAATTGTGTTGTTACCCATCCAGGGTCCAGCCTCCTTTCCATCTCCTTTTCCCTTTTCCCTTTGCTCTTGTCTCTACTTCCTGCCACCCTTTATCCCATAGGTCTAGGAGCTGTGTCCACTCTGTCTCCACAAGCTTGAGAGCCCCTCCCAGTTGGACCAGGGCCTGACAACTCTTGGGGGACCTCGGCGTCACCCAATATGGTTTCCCTGGAGCTCCTGGGTCTGGGAGACAGGCAGGAGGGTGTACCCAGAAGCCTTTGCTCCTTGGTTCTGAAATCTCCTCCATGCCCACCTGGGAGTGACCCCCAGTAAAGCTCAGCCCCCACCTATCCAGCACTTTCTGTTCACCATCTCACAGAGCTCCAAAATAATGCCTCCGCAGGAAATTAATAATAATAATAATAATAATAATAATAATAAAAGCTCCCCCTGCCATAGCCCTGTGATTAGGCATTGTGCATACCCCATTTCAGGGAGGGGAAGGATGGGAATGAGGCACGGACAGGCGAAGCTCCTCCCCTGAGCTTACACAGACCAATGCAGCTCTTCCCAGCAACAAGTTCATTGCTGTTTGTGCTGCTTCTCCCGGAGAACTTAAGCACCTACGTTAGTCAGGTATTGGGCAAAATGGCAACTTGCAGAGTTCACATCACTGCCATCCACAGATCAGCCCTCCATGAGGCTCTGATTGCCAGTTACTGAGCCCTGGGCTAAGCACTCTGCAAAATATTGTTCATTTAATCGACACTGTCTTGTGAGGTGGGCACACATCTGGAGCCAACATGCTGGGAAATAAGCCCAGCTCATTGAAATAACAGTGTGAGACCCGGGAGCAGTCCTTTCTCCTCCATGTGTCTCAGTTTCCTCCCCTACACAATGGGGATGATGACATGAGCTAACATGCAGCAAGTACTGAGAACAGTGTCAGGCACAGAGCAAGGGCAAGTGGGGCAACCGAGGCTCAGAGAAGCCAAGAAAGCTTAGTAACCAGCTGATCCCCCACCCATTGTTAATCAGAGAGGCCAGCCAGCCTTGATCCCCTCCCCCTTTCCCTTCACAGCCTGGGTGGGAGTGTTGAGATAACCCACCGCCCCCGTTTCCTCCTGGCCAGGAAGGAGCCAGGCAGAGGAAGTATTAAGAGGAGTAATATAAACACTCCCCCCAAGGGCGGCAGGGTCCAGAAGGGGCACAGCCGCCACCCAGAGCAGGCCAGCCAGCTGAGCAGCGCTGGTGCACTGGGCAGCAGGCGGGGGAAGAAATGGGCCTGGCGATGGAGCACGGGGGCTCCTACTCAAGGGCGGGGAGCAGCCCACGTGGCTGCTGGTATTACCTGCGCTACTTCTTCCTCTTCGTGTCACTCATCCAGTTCCTCATCATCCTGGGCCTTGTTCTCTTCATGGTCTATGGCAATGTGCATGTGAGTACCGAGTCCAACCTGCAGGCCACCGAGCGCCGGGCTGAGGGCCTATACAGCCAGGTCCTGGGGCTCACGGCCAGCCAGGCCAACCTGTCCAAGGAGCTCAACCTCACTGCCCGTGCCAAGGACACCATCATGCAGATGCTGCTGAGCGCCCGCCGTGACCTGGACCGGATCAATGCCAGCTTCCGCCAGTGCCAGGCCGATCGGGTAAGGTCAAGGGCCTGACACTGGCCCTGGGGACCCTGGGAAAGTCATACCAACTCTCTGAGCTTCAATTTTCTAATCCATGAAATGGGATAGTCACAGATGCTACATTTTGCTTGAGGAGTCCTTGTGGATCAGCAATGCATATTTTGTTAGTGTAGGTATGTCCCATGCAACATTTAGGATATACTTAAATTAAATATGTGTGTGTGTGTGTGTGTGTGTGTGTGTGTGTGTGTGTGTGTGTGTATTTGTTATCTATTTGGAATTCAAGTGTAACTGGGCCTATGATTTAATATGCATAAAGCGCCCAGAATGTGCTAGCTGCAAATAACCACAAATAAGAGCTGGCTAAATAAAAACTCAGAATTTGGTTCTTGCTTAGTAATAAGTATGAATGGCTTATATTTGCCTTATGCTTATATTTCTAAAGGCATCAGCTTTAGAAATATAATCTCATCATTGAGCCCAGGAAGTAGGGAGAAGCTCTAAACCCTTGGGGAAATGGAGGCTTGAGAAGGAGATGGCTTTCATGAGGGGGCGGAAGCAGGTGGCCCCAGGGGGAAAGTCACAGCAGCACACGTGGGGGTCTCGTGGAGATTGTCACCCCCTAGCACCCCCAGCTTGTGTCAAACTCACTAGGCAATCGCTGTGTTCCCTCACACGCACATGCTTCCTCTGCGGAGATCTTGGCGCCAGAGACAATGAGGAGGGGGCCCCGGGCCTCAGCTGGGATAGGGAGGGAAGCCGGATGGGGACAACCTTGGTTTTTTCCACAGGAGGGGTCCTGGCTGGCTGAGGTGCAGGGTACAGGGCAGGGGGAAGGATAAACTCCTGCTGGATTCTCAGAGCACCCAGACTTCCTCACTGGGCAGAAAGGCCCCCATGAGACCTACCTCAGGAAGAGCCACATCTCCCCTTCTCAGACTCCAGAGCAGGGCAGGTCCCCCTCAGACCCCAGGGAAGGACAGATCCCCATCAGACCCCCAAATGGGGTGAATCCTCCCTCATACCCCAAAACAGGGCAGGTCCTCCCTCAGACTCCCAGAATGGGGTGTGTTCCCCCTTAGACCCCTAGGGCCTCAGGGCTGTGTACCCCATCAGATCCCCTAAGCCAGGACAGGCTCCCTCTGTCCTCTCACTTCCTAGAATTAGCCCATTTGGATCATCCAGGACACACACCACCATCCCGCCCAGGAGCCATTAGGAAGGAATGGGGATCATAAAGCGTTAGACATTCTCACACACTCCAGAATTCTGACTCCCCATCTCAGAAGATTAGAAATCTAAGAATCTGAATCTTTACAACCTTAAAATTTGAAAATCATGCTCCCCCCCCACCCCCCGCTTTGAGTTGACAGATTCCTCTAAACTGGAATCCCTCAGGGTTTTCTCTTGAAGGGACCTTGGGTCCCATGCCCCCCACTCCAGGAGCAAGGTGCTACTGGCTGGGAAATAGTGCCTAGACCCACCGCAGCCACCCCAGTATCTGACAGTAGCGGATATGAATCTTGGTCTCTCCCCGGTTCTAGCAGTGCTAAGAAACATGATTTTTTTTTAAATTTCTGCAAAAATGCAACTGCATTTCTGGCCCTGGGATCCTGGAAGAGAAAGGAGCATTGAACTCCATGATTTTTTGGGGGGTCTGTCCCACCACCACCTGTGTCAAGGCTCCAGGAATCTGACCCAAGATGTGGCTGGACATCCTGGTACCCCCTTTTGACACTTGCTCTAACTGACAGATAAACTCTTTCTCGCTTCATGTTTGAACTCAACTCACTTTGTCTCCACCTGTAGTCTTTCCCCTTCTGTGGCTAAGGTTTTTGAAAGCAGAAATCACTGGAACTTCCCAAACTATTTCTATGTTCTCGCTAACTTAACTCCAGGGCATTAGCACAGGCTCAGCTTCCTAGGGAGTAAGGGCAAGGAGTGGTAGAAAGACAAACCTTCTGCACTCTTTGTATCTTTACTTATATTTCCGTACGGGGTTCTGTTCCACAGTTTGGAAGGCACAGCCTTTGTTGAATCGTAAAAACTTAATTCACAAGCCATGCAACTGACTCATTTAAAGCATACAGTTCAATGATTTTTAGTACATTCACAGAGTTGTACTGACATCATCACAATTAATTTTGGAACATTTTTTATCACCGCAGAAGGAAACCCCATTGCCATTAGCAGTCACTCTCATTCCTCCCTCCCCAGACACTGGCAACCGCAAATCTGCTTTCTATCTCATACGGATTTGCTTATTCTAGACAGTTTATCTAAATAAAGTCTGACACTATGTGGCCTTTTGTGACTGACTTCTCTCACTCGGCAGCATATTTTCAAGGTTCAATCACGTTGTAGTGTGTATCAGTGACTCTTTCCTTTTTATTGTCAAATTGTATTAATCATAACAACTTTTGAAGATCAGACCAGCTTTCCCTACAAAGAAGCCATGCCTTTGTGGACTGGGCTAACCCAGGCCATCTGGATGCTGGATCAGGGACCCCAGCCCCGAGGGTCTGAGCAGCCAGGGGTCAAGGGGCTCCGCAGGGACCAGACTCTGAGTTCTGTTCTATGTCCCATCTGGGCAGGTGGTCTATGTGAACAACCAGAGGTACATGGCTGCCATCATCCTGAGTGAGAAACAGTGCCAAGAACAACTCAAGGAGACGAACAAGAGCTACGATGGTGAGTGGTCTGGGCACTAGGGAGCCAGGGTGGCGGCCTCCCCGCCCGGTTCCCTGGCAGCGCCATAACTCTCCTGGGTCTTATTGCCCCGTACTTATAGCCTTGCTCCTCGTGCTGAACCAGAAGGCCAAGACGCTAGAGGTGGAGCTGGCCAAGGAGAAGGCAGTGTGCGCCAAAGACAAGGAGGGTCTGGGGTTGAGCAAGCGGGTGGTAGAGGAGCAGATGGCCGAGTGCGGCAAGGTCCGGGAGCAGCAGCAGCAGGAGCGGCAGCTGGCCGAGGAGCGCCTGCAGAAGGTGCAGACCCTCTGCCTCCCACTGGACAAGGCCAAGTTTGAGACAGACCTGCGCAACCTCTGGAGGGACTCCATTATCCCGCGCTCCCTTGATTCTCTGGGCTACAGCCCATATCATCCCTATGGCTCAGAGGTGGCCTCCATCCGGAGAAGCTGCGACCTCATACCTACCCTCATGAACACCAAGGTGGAGGAGCTGGCCCAGAGCCTGCGGGCTGGCATTGAGCGTGTTGCCCGCGAGAACTCGGACCTCCAGCGCCAGAAGCTGGAGGCAGAGCAGGCCCTGCGGGCCAGTCAGGAGGCCAAGGAGAAGGTGGAGAAGGAGGCCCAGGCCCGGGAGGCCAAGCTTCAGGCCGAGTGTGCCCGGCAGACCCAGCTAGCGCTGGAGGAGAAGGCAGCGCTGCGGAAGGAGCGAGACAACCTGGCCAAGGAGCTGGAGGAGAAGAAGCGGGAGGCTGAGCATCTCAAGATGCAGCTGGCTGTCAGCAACTCAGCCCTGGACACCTGCATCAAGGCCAAGGTGGGCTAGTGGCCCCGGATTTAGGTGGCAGTGGGATTGGGTCTAGAGGCCACACTGGTGGTAATATTGAACTTGGGTTTGAGGTCGATTCGAGGTTAGTTAGGACTTGAGACATAAGGATTAGGGCCAGGTTCAGGATGGGATCAGCATTGAGGAAGAGTGTAGGATTAAGACTGGAGCTGGAGGGAGGGTGGCTGTTGGGTCCAGGGTTGACTGAGGGGCGAATCTAAAATGTCAGCTGCTTTGGGATCAGGCTAAGTTGAAGCGTTGAGGGTGTATTTAGAATTGAGGCCAGGGTCACACATAGCTGGGCTGTGAAGTCTAGAGTTGGTTTAAGTATTATGGTTACATATTCATGTAGGATTTTATTGGCATTAGGATTGGGGTGGTTTGAAGTTGAGAACGACACGGAGAAAGAGTTAAGGGTTGGGGTTTAGGGTAATTGGATGGGCCTCAAAATTGGTTTAGGGTGAGGATTAGGGATGCATTGAGGGTTCGTGTAAGGGTTGGGAGTTGAGTTGAAGAATCAGGGGGCAATGGGTTTACGGTTGGGTGTGACATTAGGGTTAGAGTGAGGGTTAAGGCAGGTCTAGAGGAAGGCTTGATGTGGGCGTTGAATTTGTATTTAGTTAAATCGCAGTGAGTTCTTGGTGACTGGCGTGTCTAGAGTTGGTTTGGGTTAATGTTAAGGTTCCATCGCATGAGTCTTATAATTGGGCTTGAGTTTGGAGTTTAGATTGTGAGAAAAAGTTAAAAGTTGGGTAAGAGTGGTTGTTACATCTAGGGTTGGGTGAGAAATGAATCCAGTATGTCAGTGGCTTTGGGATTGGGTTGAATTGAGGCACTGAAACTGGAGTTGAGGCTCAGGTCGCTGCAGGTGGCTGGTGGTCTAGAGATAATTAGAAGTTTGGGGCCAAGAGTGGATTTAGGATTTCATGGGGATTAGAAGGGGCAGGAATTGGCATTGACCATGGGTTAGGAATTGAGGTTGGGTTAGGTTTAGGGTGGCTGGTTAGGGGTTGAGCTGAGCTGGCATTGGGATATATTTGAGGTAAAGGATTAGATGCCCCTGGGTTAGGGTGGTGATATATTGGATTAGGGTTAGGTTCAAGGCTGGGTCTAGAGTAGAAGCTGTGTTGATGCTGATCTTGGGTTGTTTCAGGTAGAAGCTGGGGTCTAAGTTTGAATTTGGGTTGAACGTAGTCTTGGGAAGGTGTTTGTGGGTGGCCGTGATGGAGCCCAGGGTTGAGGCTAGGGGAGTGGGGTTGGGGGTGGATTTTTCCTAATGGTTGGGTCTAGGGGAGGGGTTGAGGTCAGAGTTAGATCTAAAATTATAGTCAGATCAGGTTTGTCATTGGGTTTGAGTTTAGGTTGGGGTTTGATTCCAAAGAAGGTTCCATTTTCATGTTGGAATCGGATTTTAAATGATTGAGTTCAGAACTGGTTTTGGATTTCAGGTTTAGGGGATTGACTAAGGTTTATTTGAGGCATGGCATTGAGAACCAAGGTCCACTGGTTTACAGAGTGAGTCAACTTCAGTCTGGAGAAGGGCTGAGTTGGGTGGATGAACTCAGCTAGCGTCATGGATTGGGGTCAGATTGGCTATAACAGAGACTGAGGCAAGCTGGCCCTGCACATCTCTGGGGGGCTTCCAGGGGAAGCCCGTCCCTGCAGTCTCCAGTTATTTGAGGGCAGGTGGGTACAGATGATTATACATCCATTACCATGTGTATCTTTCTCCATGAGTTATCTGTCTGCTTCTCCACCCTGGAAGGACCACAAAGCCAGGTCTCCGAAGGCATAAAGGGGCAGGAACCTCCCTGGCACTCTGGTTCAGGGGTCCCAGCTTCTATCAACCTCCCTCTCTCCTTCTTTCCACAGTCGCAGCCGATGCCTATACCAAGACCTGTAAACCCTGTCCCCAACCCGCCGCCCATTGGTGAGTCAGGGCAGACCCAGGAAGGGTGAGGGATCCTCCCCACCTTGTATCCCGGGCTGCCAGCCTATCCCTAGCCCAAGGGAAGAGGATACTAAGGCAATATGTTGAGTCTAACCTCTCCCTCTCTCTGCAGACCCAGCTGGTTTGGAGGAATTCAAGAGGAGGATCCTGGAGTCCCAGTGGCCACCTGCAGGCAATGTAGTCCTATCCAGGTGAGGCGCTGAGTTGATTGTTTCAGGGTTTCGGTCTCAAGACCAGGGGTGGAGGGAGGCCTATCTCACACTTACTGCTTCCTTAATTGAGTGCCTGCTGTGTACCAGGCCCTTTGGGCCCTAGGGACACAGCAGTGACCAAAACACATGCAGTTGTATTCATGAAACTCCCTGAATAGCGGGCAAGAGAGACAATGATAGAACCACGATAAGAAGAGTGACCAAAATTATACAATTATTAGGAGCTAGCGTGAGCCTGGCACAGCGTTAAGCACGCTGCGCTATTAACTCATTCAATCCTTACAGCCTATCAGTTGGTGAGCTACTGTTATTCCCACTTTCTGGATGAAAAAAGTGAGGTACAAAGAGGGTGTGCATGTCGCCCCAGGTAACACAGCCAGGGAGGGATGAGCTGGGACATGAACCCAGGCAATCAGGCTCCAAACAGACAAGGGAGGGCCTTGGTGAGGACAGAACCCTTGAGATGGGGGATGGGCAGGAGCCGGCCAGCCTGGGGAGGACAAGGGGAACAGTGCTCCAAGAGCATGAACAGCCAGGGCAAAGGCCCAGGCGGCCTAGACTAGGGCAGGGAGGGTGGCTGGAGTGGAGGAAAGGAAGGAGGAGGAACAGTGTCTGAGAGTGACTCTCGGCCTCTCACTCCACCCCTGTCCCTGTGAGCCTCACTTTTTACTTCTTCAAAAATAGGGGCTTCTGAAGTGAAGGTCATGGAAATGCTTTGCCAGCTGTAAAGTGCTATCTACCAATGGCTGGAGCAAGGGGCTGGGGGCCTCAGTAGGCAACCTCAGGGCGCCTGGCACATGATCAGGTCATGCCTCAATGCCTGTGACCCCCTCGCTGCCTCCCGGGGCCCGGTCATCCGTCCAACGACACCCTGTGCGTCATGGGGAAGGTGACTCCGGCTACCGCCCCAAGAACACAATGTGCTCCCTCCTCGGTAGAGGCCACACTCCCCATTCAGCAATGCATTACTGGCCTAGGACCTGGAGATTGGCAGTCTCATTTGCAGGTTAGGATCTGAGGCCCAGGGAGACAGCTGAGATTTTAAGTTAGATCTCACTGACCACAAAGCCTGTGACCTCCTTCAACGGCTTTGCCACCAGACTGCTGTCCCCTTAGATCCATTTCAGACTCGGTGCTGATCACCTTGGGTCAGACTTCCAGAGGCCTCTCGCCGACTCCTCGAGGTTCTCCACATCCGCCTCCATCTCCCCAGACCTTGTCTTACGTATTCCCTCCAACAGGCGCTCACTCGCTTGCAGAACTGGTCCCCTTGCTCTGGATGGCTGTGCCAGGCAGCCCACAAAGCAGAAAGCAAGAGGGTAGGGAGAAGCCCCTGCTCTGAGTAGTTTTCCTCTTTCCATCTTGGCTTGAAGCCATCATGGCAAGGAAGGAGGTTCTATTATTATCCCCATTTCTCAGAGAGGGAACTGAGGCCCCAAGGAAGTGATCAGCCCTGGGTCATGCGTCAGCAAGTCAGGGCCAGAGCCAGACCTGTCTGGGTCCCAGATGAGAACGGGGGAAGCTCTTGACATTGTTTACCTCAAAGGATCTCTACCTGCCAAGAAAACAATGTTCACTTAAGCCTGGGCCCCTCCTGCTTCTCTCTGCAGGGTCACTGGAACGGCCTCTGGCTCGCTGGGCTCCAGCCTTCACTAGCCTTCCCTGGACAAAGGGGCCAGGGACAAGCAGGCCAGGGCCATCAGCTTGGGGCTCAAGTCCTGGCTCGATCAGCCACTCAGGGGGCAACCGTGGGCGAATCACTGGCCAGAGAATCACAACATTCAAATTTTAGATTTTAGATGAACCCAATTAGGGGCCAGGACTGAGGTCCAGCATCAGCCGCCCCACGGCAGCTGATTTCCTTTCCACTCTTATTCCTTGGCACCTCGAGAAAATCTCCACTGGTGCTAATTCACCCTGACGCCTACTGTAACACGCATGCTGCTCTCTTGTGTTCACAAAGCACAGGCAGACCCAGGGCCCAGAGTCACCAGGACTTGAGCACAGGTCTGTCTTCTTAATTGCACGTTCTTAAGTCATTTTCTATTGACGGCAAGTGCACCAGCTTTCCTTACTTGGTAAGATTAGGTGTCCTTTGGCGATCAATTTAATTAATTTTAAAAATCACAACTGAGATGAAGACAAGTATTAAGTAAATATTGGCTTAGGGGCTATGTGGCTGGAGGTAGCAAAAGTTGTGATGGTGATATGGAAGGTTGAAGATGGGAGTTCAGCCCTGACTGAGCCAGGCACACAGCAAGTGTTGCTCAAGTTCATTGCCATCACTATTATGTCTGTTCATTCAACCCATATTTCTGGATCCACTGCTAGGTGGCAAGGACCCATGCAGGAATAAGGCACAGAAACCTCCACTCTTTTGAGCTCACAGTCTCTTGGGGAGACAGATGATAAACCAGATGAATGAGTTATTATAGGGCCCCTGAGCAATGGGCAAGAGAAGAGATGAGGGAGTATGAAGAGGTTAGAATTTTCCACAGGGGGCAAGGGTAGCCTTCCCTGAAAAGGTGACATTTGGGCAGAGAACTAAAGGAACTGGGGAAGATGCCATGGTGGGAAGGGGATTCCTGGGAAGGGTGCACCAGGCAGCGAGTACAGCCAGTGCAAAGGCCCTGGGGCAGGACCATGACCATGACTAGTGAGTAAGGAGGCTGGTATGGCTGGAATGGAGTGATCACGGAGGGAGAGTAGGAGGTAAGGTCAAAATGATGAGTACAGATCATCAGGCAGGGCTTTGTGGCTGCAGTAAGGACTTTAGGAGTCCTGTGCAGGTTGTGAGCAGAAGAGGATATGATCCAACTGAGGTGTTCACAGGTACCCTCTAGTCATGGTTGGGGGTGAAGGTGGGAGCCAGGACCTAGCTTGAAGGCAACAGCACTGGTCCAGGCCAGCAGTGGGGGCTTAGGAGCCTCCATCTGTGAAAAATGTTGAGGGTTGACCCTCCTTTGCAGGCTGGCGGACAGGAGCGGGTAAAGCATGTGTCAGACAGTGGCTGACAGGGAGGGTGGACCAGAGCCAGCCAAGGAACGTGAGGCTCGGGCCCCAGGGAAGAGCCAGGGAAGGAAGGGAGGGGGCCAGCGGAAGCAGGACTTGGCCACGGCCCCCTCCTCCCCGACCAGGAAACAGCCTCTGTGCTCTGCACCAACCTCTGACCCTTCAGGAGAACCTATGCCAGGCCAAGGAGGGGGAAGGGCATTCCCGACAGCAGCAGGATGGCTCCTGCAAAGGCAGGGGGTGGGGGCGGAAGCGAAGTGATGGTTCTTGGAATTTGGGGGGACTGTGGCAGGGTTTGAGTCCCTGAAGAGAAAGTCTGGTGGGGTAGAGTGGGTGGAACCTTGAATGCCAGATTGAGAGGATCTGGCTTTGTCCTGAGGGCACTGGGGGGCCATGGAAAACTGTGAGTAGGGGCAGGCTCATTAGAAAAACCATTCTGGGAATAACTCTGTGGGGAACTGGGGGTAGACAGGGCTTTTGAGGCAAACTCCCAGGATCCTCAGTGTCTTAGGGAGCAAAAGAGAGAGTGAGACAGACTGCAGCAGAGGCCTGGAGCACAGGCCTGGAGCACAGGGGGCGGCTTCTCTGAATGAGGAAGCACACACCTCAGTCCCACTGTCCCAAAGTTCAACATGTAGGAGTCTATCAGGGAGGGTGAACCCGGAGGGAGCCCAAGAATCCTTGGTAGCAACAAGGGGCCGGGGTAGGAGGAGGCAGGCCTGGCAGGGTTTGTCCTTCTGCTTTCTGATTGACTATTGTATTATCAACTTCTTCTTGCCCTAGTGGCTGAGGAGGCTCCGGCCTGCAGGACTGAGGGGTGGCCCTGACTCGTCAATCTGCAGACCCGGTGCAACGAGAGGTCCACAGCACAGAACACAACCAGGGCCACATTCAGGCGACCTCCTGCACACACACCACAGTGGGCACCCTTGGCCTGTGCCTCATGCTTGCCACACCACCTAATACTCTCACTGACTCACACTTGCACCACACAATCCCTCACCCAGATGCTGTGATATCCCAGAGACACAGCAATGCTGTGTCACGATGACATCGTGACTCATACCCTTCTGCCCAACCTTTGCCCAATTTTACACCCCTCCATGCACACAGGCCCAGGCATCCACGGCACCCCTCACACCCTATGCCCTGTCTGTGCACCCCTGTGCCCGTGCTGCCCTCCTCCTCCTACTCCCTTATCTCTCAATGCTTCCTCACTCCCAGCGCTTCAGGCCTGGGAAGTGAGAACAGGAAGACATTCACCTTCATCCCTGGGAGAGTTTCCAGGACCCCCTCTTGCACCAGGGAGCAGCTAGTCAAAGGGTGAATGTAGCCCACTGGCCAGCCTCATGGCCAGCGAGAGCACTGACCCTTCATTTCCTCTCCCCCAATATGCAGCCCTGCCTGTGGTCCCTATGTTAGTGGCACTAAATAAATATTATTGATCCCTTCAAAAATGTCAGAGTTGTGATTTCTGCTTTGAAAAGGCACCTCTTGGCCTTTAGCGAGAAAAGACTAGAAAGAAGACCAAAGCTGCAGAACCAAACACCTTTCCTGCAACATACTTGGGCCAGAAGATCCTTCAATCCAGAACAAACTTTGGGGGACACCAGCTTCCCCCATGGTCTAGGTATCTCCATGTGGCAAGAGACGGCATTGTTGTCTATTTCTTGTTTCTTTAAAACAACAGATATTTACAAAGCAGTTTCTTAAAAAGCAGATTACCCATTTGTAGCTTTCATTTTTCTAGATTTGCAAAGATTCCCCCAGGTCTTGACAACAATTGTTGAGGTTACCAAAGCCTGTCATGAATTGCAGGAACTCCTCCTCGCCAAAATTATTCCAGGAACAATATCATAAAAGTCTCAGGCCGTTTGTTTTGTTTTGTTGTTTGTGGTGAGATGAGATGTCAGAAAGGGCACCAGCATCTAGTTTGGGAGTGCTTCTACTCCCCAATCACTAACTTAGCAGGTAGGCAGGAGAAGTACATTAGAGCAGTGGTCCTCAACCTTTTTAGCACCAGGGGCTGGTGCTCCTAAGAGAATCTAATGCCTGATGATCTGAGGTGGAGCTGAGGCAGTGATGCTAGCGCTGAGGAGCAGATGCAAATACAGATGAAGCTTCGCTGGCTCACCTGCTGCTCACCTCCTGCCGTGTGGTCCAGCTCCTAACAGGCTACAGACCAGTACTGGTCTGCAGCCCAGGGGTTAGGACCCCTGGATTAGAGGAACACAGAGAAATTACATTGTACCCAGTAGACTGTGGGGAAAAAAAAGTTAAAAAGCCATAATTCCTACTGCTGGTGAAGATGTAGAGAAAAGGGCATTTTCCTACAGGACTGGTAGAAATGAAAATCTTGTCATAGCTCTTCTGGAAATTAGTTTGGCACTATTTAATAAAAGTAAAGATGTACTGATCCTTTGATTCAGCCACCCTATTCCTGGTACTTTATCCCTGAAAATTAAAAACTCCAAGAAAAAAAAAAAGCAAATGGCTACCGAAGGAAAAACAATCTAAAAGTCATGATCTAGAATCTCAGCTTGCCCCCCCACACCCCGGCCCTTGATTCCCTCCCTGCCCATCCCCTGGGACCCTGGATGGGGAGGGAGATGAGTCACGAGGACAGAGCTGGCAACACACGCTTAGGGCAGGCAAGTCTGGAGGGACAAAGGAGCGATACTTCCTGGATACGGAAACGCGGGTGAGAGACAGCTGCTGCAGGAAACATTCGGCTGGGGCCCCGCCAAGCCAGGGCAGGGGGGTCAGCCAGGCCAAACTGCCCAGACAGGCCAGTCTGGAGGCCCCAAGGAAGTGGGGACGTCCCTGACCCTGAGCCTACTGCCTGGGCAACCTGAAGTCCTGGAGAGGACACTGACACCAGTCAGTCCCAGCGACCACAGGACATGAGTTTAGATTCTGCAGCCAGACATCCTTGGGTTTGAACCTTGGCTCAGTCCATCTCAGCCTCCATTTTCTCATCTGAGAATTGGGTGCGATAATAATCGTTCTAAATTCTCTGGACACATGGGCACAGGTCTGTAACTTATAGTTGGCCTCTTACGTCCAAAACATCCTAGGATGTCATCCCTGCAGCCAGCCCTGGCTCAGTCCTCCAACACCTAGATCTCAGCCTCCGCCTCCAGTATGGCCTCCATGCTGGTCCAAAGGGATAGTTTTATCATGGGATCTGACCACGTCCCGCTCCTTCTCACATACCCTCTGTGGCTCCGCATTACCCTGGACATAAAGTCCACTTCCTCAGCTCTCTTGTGGCCCCTGCTTCCATTCACAGTGCAGCCCTGGCCTCCAGTTGTCCTTAATGTTTAGTTCTCTGACTAAAAACTCACTGACTCTTTTAGTTTTAATTTGTACTAGCCCTCAGACTAAAATGCCTTTCTCTTGCCTGATAAATTCTTCTTTCTCCAAGGCGCAGCCCTAGAGATTCCTCCTCCAGGGAACCCTCTTGGATGCCCCAGGTATAGCCCTTGCTCCTCCTGGGGGCCTCCCCAGCCCATCCCTCACTCTTTCAGCCTTGATTCTATAGTTCTGACTTACCCAGGCTTGGTGGCTCCCCCCAGGGGGCAGGGGTAGAAGGAATGACTGAGTATTAGTTGGGAGCAATTGGCAGACCCCCTCCAGCTGCCGGGTGAGGCTCTGACTCTTGGGGATTTCCTGTGACCTCTATAAATAACCCCCACAGCTACTTCCCACAAACCACTTCATTCTTCTTGGAAAAAAAGGGATTGTAGCCAAGGACCTCAGTCCAGCCATGTGCCAGGGCCCAGGGCATCTTGCCCCAAGAGCGTCTCCCTCCCTACACGGACCCTACTCACCCCTTCTGGAAGCCCTCCGGACCCTCCTCATGCTGTGACATCTGGATACTCAGCTCCACATTATTATAGATGCACATTATTGCTTTTCTTCTCTGGGCATCAGTTTGCTTTTCTGCAAAATGGGCATGATAGTAATATCCACAGACTTGGCTCATGAGAAACCCTTTGCCTCCAAGAGACTCCCCTGTCAGGGGCAACCCCAGCTGCTGAATAAGCGAAGAATTCAACAAATAGTAACATATTGCAATGAAGTCCATGAAGACCTGGGGTTGGGGTTCCCCTTTAGTTGGGTGGTAAGCATCTACTGAAGACCCCTTTGTGGGGCCTGGATACCTCCCAGCCTCTGCTCATGTGTCCCCTGGAGCCTGAGCTTGTATCTTCAACTGTGGGAGGTGGAAACAGTTTTCTGATTCTGGAAAAGATCCTGACTCTATTTGAGACTCAGTTTCCACCTCTGGCAAGGGAAGTTGACCATTCATACACTGCCAGATGGGTGTGGAAGCCTGGCTCCCTGATACCCTAGATCTCTGGGACCCTAGGCGGCCAGAGTTCTGATGGAGGACAGACAGGCATCTCCCTTGTTAGAGCAAGGCGCCCTCTGCTGGTTTGTCACCACTATAGCAGGCCCCCATAAGTCTCAAAATTAAAGGCCTCACTATCAGGCCCTTCCTCTCCTCCTCCAACTCATCTCCCTCCTGCCTTCTCCTCACTCACTCTGCTCCAGACACATTGGCCATCTCACTGTTCCTTGAACATACCGTGATGTTCTCACCTTGGGATCTTGGCACCTTGCCCGCTGCCTGGGACACAAGCCTCCTTCACCTGGTTTCCTTCTTCTCACCGTTCAGATGTCAGCACAAATGCCACCGCTACAGGGCAGCTAGCCCACAGTCCCTGACCAGGTCAGGTCCCCTAATTGTAAGTTCACACAGCAGCCATCAGACCTCACTGGAAGTAGCTGTGTCTCTAACAAAGGCAGGGGTGATGCCTGCTCATTCTCCTCCACGTTCTCAGTACCCTACACTTGGCCTGTTGCACAGAAGGCCTACAGTGAACTCAAATTAAAGTTGAACAGACCTATGTGCAAATCCCAAAGCTTGGGATCTCCAACAACCTACTACTACTCTGAGCCTGTTTCCTCATCCATAGAACTGTAACAAAATGCACACCACATTGTGCTATTATGAAAATCTACCAAAATGACATGTACAATTCTATCCTATAGAGATTGCTTGATAAATATTCACTGAGTGAATGAATGAATCAATGAAAACTAAGCTTGGAGAGGGAGTAGAGACTTGGGATTTTACAAGTCACTTTTAAGGTACAAGAAGCAAATTTCGAGATTAATACTAAGAAAGAAATGACAACTTGCAGAGCTAAATAAACAGTGTATATAGAAAATACATGACAAAATATGTATTTTACAGGTGCATCCACAAGTATGCAAACATTCAAGAGAAAGTTCTAAAAGGACACAAGTTAAGCCGTGACCCCGGAGGGGGCAGATTTCCACATTTAAACATTTCTAGATCACCTAAGTTTTTTATATTCCTTTGGTATTTGCAAAATAAATTAAAAACTATGAAACAAAGACCCCTGAGACCTTCCTACCTCCCTCCCAGCCCTCCATTGTTATTCCTCTGGCATCAGGTGCCCCAAAAGATCTCTGTTCGGCCCCACTCCAGGGTCTGAACCCCCAGCAAGTCCCTGCAAGGGAATGTTGCCAGCTAGAGCTTGGTCACTGCCAGCAAAAGGGAGCTCACTCACCATTTTGGGGTCAAGTTCTTCCCTGAGGCGATAAGAATCACACTTGGCCTAAGCTGTTCCCAGATGCCTCAAGGCTTCTGGGCGCCCACCCAGCATGGTCCAAATTTCAGCAGTCTCTTCACTTGCCCACACAGAAGTCCTGGAAGATGATGTCCAGGATCTCCTCAGTGCCCCCTCCACCGGTGAGGTGGGCCAGGTGCCCCCGGGCAACCCGCAGTGCCTCAGCAGCCAGAGATACGTCTTTAGCTTGCTTGTAGTGGCCGAGGGCATCAAGGCAGCACTGGAGGTGATGTTGGTGCCTTGCACGCGTCAGAAGTGGTGGGCCTGTGGCTGGGTCCCCACACCTGGTAGGGAACAAAGAACATGCTCTTAACCTTTGCCACCACCACTCAAAGGGGGGAATGAATCATACTCATTCTGCAGATACAGAAACTGAGTCTGCAGTCAGGTACGTGTCCCAGAGCCTGTGGCTTAGCCCCCTCTTAAACTTGGGTGGAGGGAGGTTGCAGGGGTAGGAAGGGGTGGCTCACACTGCAGCCAGCTCCTTCCTCAGTGCCTCTAGGAGGCTGTCCAGCCCCTCCCCTGTCAAGCAGGACAGCAGCAGATGTGGGGGAAGGTCAGGACTGGGGTCTGGATCCCCGGCGGGCAGTAGGTCTGACTTGTTCAGCACCAGCAGGAGACGCTGTCTGTTCCCATTGGGGCTCTGGGCTCCTGCAGGGCTGACAACCATGTCCAGGAAGTTGCAGCTGGATGGAGAGGCCAGGTCAGAGGCATCCAGCACAGCCAGAATGAGGTCAGCCTGCTCCAGCCTGGGGGAGCAAAGAGAACCAACTGAACAATGACCCTAGAATATGGCAATTAAGGGCACTGGGCCTGGGGGGAATGTGAGGAGGAGTAGAACATCGGAAGCGGAGCAGAGCAAGATGGCCAGGAAGAATGGGAGAGGTGGGGCAGAGCATGTGGGCAGAGGCCAAAATCTAATGGCTGCTCTCCCCAAATCACCCCAAATCACAGGGTCCTCACTTAATTTTGTGATTCAAGAAGAAAAATACATGTAATACAAAGAAAGGGAGAGGAAGGGACCCATTTCCTGCTACCACCTCCCTGTCTGCCCACCCACCTCTTGCGAGCTCGCCGCACACCCTCCTGCTCCACGGGCCCTATGCCCTCCCGCAACCCTGCCGTGTCGCTTAGGAGTGCCGGGAACCCGGCCAGATCCACTGGAGTCTCCAGCACGTCTCGGGTAGTCCCTGGCTCCGAGGACACGATGGACACAGGCTTCCGGCCTGGGAAGCGGGAGGGGGTCAGAGAAAGGTGTGGTCAGTGAAGATGAGGGAACCCCTCCCCCAAGCTCCAGCCCCAAGCTGGACAGAACTTTGGTCCTTCCTGGCCCCTTCCCCACAGCTGGTTCCCCAGTTCCTGACCCCGCCCAAGCAGTAGGCCTTGCCCCTGCCCACCTCCCACCTACTGAGCAGGTTCACTAGGCTGCTCTTGCCGGCATTAGGGGGTCCAGCGACCACTACGTGTGCTCCTGAGCGGAGCCTCTGCCCGCGCCTGGCATCCCGAAGATGTGCTCCAAGTGCCATCTCCAGCTCCCGCACTTGGCTGTCGGCTATGGATGGAGGAAAGCAGAGGAGAGGGAGTGAGGGGGCTTCAGGGGGCTGAGATGTCAGGTGCCCCCACCCCCTACCCCCAGACGGACTCACCTCGCTCTAGGACGCCCTCTTCCAGGTTGTCATCCTCCCCAAAGTCAATATAGGCCTCTACATGGGCCAGAGCCTGAGGGAGGGAAGGGAGGTGTTGTGATCATCCAGGAACCCAGCCCCCCATTTGCCCAAGTTCAGCCCAACCTAAGGGGCCAGACTGAGGGTCATAAGGGATGGACAAGTGGGGTCTCTGAGGCATACAATGGGCAAATATGGACTTGCCTTAGTGAGAGTCTCAGCCCAGCCACGGCAGAGGTGACCCAGTTCTCCGTCCAGCTGCCTCAGGGCCTGCCGCCGCTGCGCCTCAGTTTCGGCATGGATCAGATCAGCCAGCCCCTCCACCTCCGTCAGGCTCAGCTTTCCGTGAGCAAAGGCCCGCCTGGTGAACTCGCCCGCTTCCGCCGGCCTTAGTCCTGGCACCCTGCCTGTGGGACGGTCCCGGGTACTGAGCCCATGATCCTCACCGAGGTCTACTGGCAGAGCCAGACATTGAACTCAAGGCTGCAGACTCACCCAGGGCCTGCAGAACGCCGCTCACCACGGCTGGGCCTCCATGCACGTGGAACTCCGCGCAGTCCTCACCCGTGAAACTTCCGGGACCTAGTGTGGCAAGGAGTCAGAGAAGGGCACAGCCTGGGCATAGGCCTGGAGGGGGTCAACTGGGTTCATGGGAAATACAGGAGCCCCTCACCTGGGAACCAGAGCACTAGCGCACGGTCCAACGGCTCCCCGGAGCAAGGGTCTCTGAGCAGACGCAGGCAGGCGCAGCGAGCTGGGGGCAAGTCCCGGGGCGCCGTGAGGCTCTGGAGGGCGTGGCCGCTGGAGGGGCCACTGGTCCGAATCACTGCGATGCCGCAGCGGCCTTGACCAGAGCTCAGCGCGAAGATGGTGGACCCGGACCTGGGGGTTGAGGAGCCACTGCCCTGGCGCGTGCACAGTCTGGTACAAGAGAGGAGAGAGTCAGTGCATCTGGGAGGCTCTGCCGCGGTGTGGCAGAGGGATCAAGGGTTAGATGGTCGA
The DNA here is from genome assembly GCA_028627145.1 of Eidolon dupreanum. Lineage (NCBI taxonomy): Eukaryota > Metazoa > Chordata > Mammalia > Chiroptera > Pteropodidae > Eidolon > Eidolon dupreanum. The sequence goes on along the minus strand of CM053512.1, from coordinate 37,272,896 downwards.
CAAATGCCCCAAATGGAGGCTCTGCGGCTGGAGAATAGACAAGTTGGAGGGCCTGCGGCCAGAGGGTGATCTGATTGAGGACTCTGAAGCAGGTGACCTAGGGCTCTGTGGCAGAAAGATGAGGAAATTGGAGTTTGGAAGAACTGGAAAGGTGATTGTGCTGCAGGAAACTGGGCCCCCAGGCATAGGTTTAGAATTTGGGGCCCAAGTAGCGCCCCTCACTGTCTCGCCCCTTCCCCGGGTAACCCCACCTGCGAGGCCCACGTGCCGCCCGGGCTACCAGGGTCCAGGGTACCCGCCACATGGATTCGCAGTCAGCGCGACCCGCCTGCCCAACCTGCCTGAGAGGCTTCAAGTCCTGGCAGGAGGCCCCGCCCACTCAGCGGCGTGACTGGTAAAATGCTCAACAGTTCTCGACTACCATTGGACCTCGTAAAGACGTACCGCCCACGCACTGAAGATCTTTGTTTCTATTGGCTGCTGCCAGGGAAAGAGGCTGGGGGCTGCACTCGGCGGTGCAGCGAAATAGCTTTCCCCACAACAACATTAGACCGAATTTTAGGATCCTAGAGCGGTTGGGATGGAAGACATTGGAAATAAGGGGCAGGAGGAAGGCAGGCACGGGGTGGTGGGAATTACAGCGAGGCGAGGTTTCGATTTCCTGTGTTTTCTATCTGGCCATCTGTATCCTTAAGCGAAGCAAGAGCATCTCAGTGGCTCAGAAGGATGAGTTCCGAGGAACCCACACACTGGCCCTGGGGAAATCTTGTCCAAACTTCTGGGAAGATGCCTGCTTGTTTTTTCGGAACTCTCCAGGTTTCGCCCATCCCCAGCTTTCCCTCCCGCCGTTCCTCGGCCTGGAATACCCTTCCTCATTTAACAAATTCATTCTTGGGGCCTAGCTCCAAGGTCCCCTCCGCCAGGAACCTTTCTTGGTACCCTCGGCACAGCACTCTCTCCTTTCTGGGCTTCTCTGGCCGAGTGTCATCTGTCTCTGGCGAAAACCAGAAAGAGGAGTCTCGGAAATTACTTTCAGGTTAACCCAGGAGAGGGCTAAACATTGGAATAAAACGCTGAAGGTGGAATTCCAGGCACTGGCTGGGCGGGGTCTCGAGCTCGCTTCTGCAGGGCTAATTCTCTGGTTCTTGGACGGAACGGGCAGGCGGTTCACATGCACTTTGGGAAGAATTGGTTTGTCCGGCTAGAGTTCTAATTCAATCCCGCCGTGCTCAACTTTTAAATTTATAGAAGAGGAACAATGACATTTATTGTCTCCGAGTTGCTCCATCTATCACAAGCATACATCAAGCGCCTACTGTGCGCATTCTGAGAACCAGACCCTACCCTGGCTGGGCTCTAAGGGAGGAGGCAACTCAGGATGGGCAGGGGTCCGGGCGCCAGAGAAAATACAGGTTACCCAGTTAAATATGAATCTCAGATAAACAATGAATAAAGTTTTGTCCCATGTAATATTTGGGAAATACTAAAAATTTATTCAATTATCTGAAATTCACATTTGTAAAAAATAGTATAAACAAAGCCAATTTAAAATGGAGCCTGAGCTGCCATCTCAGAGAAACTGCTTTGCATCGTCTCATACCTCCTTTGGAATGTTAAAACGGGGTAAAACAACCTTTGGACTGGGTCTGAGCTACCTTGTTTCCCAAAGAACTGTTTGCCAGGATAACAAGAAAGCAGATATTATGACTGCTAGACTGAAATTTTAAAACATTGTTTAGAATTAACATCACTGTTATGTTTCCTGCACCAATAGAAATTCATTCCTCTTACTGATATAATTGTTCCCTTTCTCTTTCTCATAAATACCCATTGCCTTTGTTTCCTAATTGCTACACTTTTCGGGCTTCTGCCCTTATTAGTCCATCCAGAATGGATAGCTATTCTTACTGATATCAAATAAGAAAACACACTTTTTGATTCTCACTTTGAAAGGACTTTTATTTTTAGGTTAACTGGGAGGACTGTTATTTTTATTTGGTAAACTGACAACTCTCGGTCCTCTCTGAGACGGTTACATCCTGAAGGATGTAGGGGTGAACTGGACGAAGAGGAGGTGAAGGGCGTCCTAGACAGTGTCCTGAAGCAGGACCTCCTATAATTATTAACATTCTAGCTGTGGTGAAGTTAACGTTACCCGGAATCTCTCCGGATTAGTCCTTCCCCTCTCACGTTTAGTTGTAGTCAAATCAAGACCACCTCAGATTCCAAACATGCCTTTTCTAGACTCAGACAGGGAGTCCTGGGTGGGCAGTACCGAAACCCGGAATCCAGCGCGGGCGGGGACAAGAAGGGGAAAGCACCTTCTGTGCGGGCGGGAACGAGCACCAAAGAGCGAGGTGGGCGGGCGAGAACGAAACACAGAAAAAACAAGGGCGGAGTCGAGAACCCCAGAGCGACGTGCTCGCTGCCGAGCAGGAGACTCGAGGTTCGGCGCGGGCGGGGACGAGAAGCAGTGCTCTGGCAAGTGGGGACCGCGGCTGGAGCGGGCGGGCGCGGCCTTTGTCTCCTCCTCCCGCGCGTTCTGCCGCTGCACCGGCCCCATGCGCCCGCGTCCCCCAGGATCCCCGGCCGCCCGCAGCCCCTGACCTGCTCTGCCCTCACCATGGCTGAGGCCGCCTCCGGCGCTGGGGGCACGTCCCTGGAGGGCGAGCGTGGCAAGAGGCCCCCGCCAGAGGGCGAGCCTGCAGCCCCGGCGTCCGGAGTTCTAGGTAGGTGTGCAGTGGCTGGGTTTGTCAGGGTTGCAGGTGCCTGTAATGCAGACGGCGGCTGGACCGGGAGGGGGATTGGAGTCAGCTCTCCTCAGCCTGAAGCCCAGTTGAGGGGCTGGCTCCTCCTGACACTGCGGCTGGGCAAGCGCCGGCGGGACGGTGCAGCCGACGGGGGTCCCAGAGCCGAGATACGGACACGCCCCTCCCAGAGCCCAGGCTCGTGGCCGAGCCTTGGGCTACCGGATCGCGGCAGGGCAGGGGTACGCTTGAGAGTTCCTCTCCACAGAGGGAACGGAATCATAGAGTGTTGGGTTCGAATCCCACCTCAGCTGTGTGACCTTGGGCGCGTGACTTAAATGCTTTGGGCCTCAGTTTCCCCGCTTGTGAACTGGAGGAAAGAACCGCACCCAACTGTGAGGACGCGCTGACATAATGTGGTGAAGCTTTCAGGGCTGCTTGAGTTAGTGCCCCATTGATTGTGGTTTTGGAGGCGGAGCTGGGCCTCAAGAATGAGTTAGATTTGTAAAGGAGGGCCGGACGGAAGGACACTCCTGAAGGAGGGCTCTCTGGTGCAAGGATGTGAAGGGAAGGAAACAAGCCTAAGCCAGAGCTCGCGGGGCCTCGAATGCCAGGCTGAGTGCTCAGGAGCCCTGGCTAGTGTGTGAGCAGGGCAAGGGCTTGAAGCCAAACTCCTGGTTTGGGAGTAACCTAACTCTGGCCTAACCCGCCTGCCCCCCAGATAAGCTTTTTGGGAAGCGGCTCCTGCAAGCAGGTCGATACCTAGTATCCCACAAGGCGTGGATGAAGACTGTACCCACGGAGAACTGTGACGTGCTGATGACCTTTCCAGGTACCTGTGCCCACCAGCCCAGTGCCCACAGGGGGCTCCCCCGAGCTGGGCTCCCCTGAGTGGGAGTCGGTCTATAGGAGGCCTCGGACCCTTCATGGCAGGAGCCATCAATCCTTGTGCCCCTTGGCAGACACAACGGATGACCACACGCTGCTATGGCTGCTGAACCACATCCGCGTGGGCATCCCTGAGCTCATTGTGCAAGTCCGCCACCACCGCCACACGCGTGCCTATGCCTTCTTCGTCACCGCCACTTATGAGAGGCGAGTCCCCGGCCCTGGCCTTTCGCTGACCCTACCACCCAGCTCCCCACCCTTCAAAGTGCCGACAACGAGGTCCAGCCTCTTGTTTGTCTCAGGTGGCCGCCAGGTGCACCATCCCTAGCTTCAGGATGGTGAGCCAGGGTCTCCCCATGATCCCATCTCCCCTGCCCTCCCGCAGCCTACTCCGTGGGGCTGATGAGCTGGGTCTGCGCAAAGCAGTGAAGGCCGAATTTGGCGGGGGTACCCGTGGCTTCTCCTGCGAGGAGGACTTCATCTATGAGAATGTGGAGAGTGAGCTGCGCTTCTTCACCTCCCAGGTGCGCCAGCTCGGCACCCAGCGCATATCCCTAACCCCCAGATGGCTACTTGCTGTGCTCACGCCCTGTCCCCTGTAGGAGCGCCAGAGTATCATCCGTTTCTGGCTTCAGAACCTGCGTGCCAAGCAGGGTGAGGCGCTGCACAATGTGCGCTTTCTGGAGGACCAGCCAATCAGTGAGTGAGGCGGGGCCAACCCTCCAATCATTTGTGGGGAGTTGGGTGGGGCTCTCAAAGGACAAAATATCAGGGCAGGAGGCGGGGCCTAGAGCCAGTCAATTAATGCACTGAAGGGGCGTGGCCATAGCAAAGGGCAGAGCTTATGCCCCAGGGGGCAGATCCAAGAGATCCTTTTCTGAGTCTGGGATAAAGAAGGGGCAGAACCATAGACAGCAGTCCATGTATATTGTGCTATGTGGCCCTAGGCCTCAGTTTCTCCACTAGAAGGTGCAAGTTCACCTTCTGATGTCAACTTTAGACCATTTATTAGACATTCAGAGCAATGAACTGAGGCTAATGGCTTTATTTGAAAATATGGTTCCCCACTGGGACCCCGTCCTTCTAGGTTTCATACACCTTCCCCTACTTTTGCCTGTGCCTACACCTCCCAAAATTTGAAGGAGAACCAGATATTCAAACCACCCAGAACTCCTCCCCTGGGAAGAGCCTCTGCAGGTTTAAGAGCAGGCAAAAAGTTGTGACTTAGGTTTCAGCCAAGGGTGTCTGGCCAGGTCAGACATAGGCAGAGAGGTGGGGGTCACCCATTCTTGTCCTCCAACAGTCCCTGAGCTGGCGGCCCGTGGGATCATCCAGCAAGTGTTCCCGGTCCACGAGCAGCGCATCCTGAACCGCCTCATGAAGTCATGGGTGCAGGCTGTGTGTGAAAACCAGCCACTAGGTGTGGCCTGGGCCAGGGGTGGGCAGGGATCCCAGGAGGCAGGCAGGGCTAACCAAGAATCCCTTTTTCACCCGGCAGACGAGATCTGCGACTACTTTGGTGTGAAGATTGCCATGTACTTTGCTTGGCTGGGCTTCTACACATCAGCAATGGTGTACCCAGCCGTCTTCGGCTCTGTTCTGTATACATTCACAGAGGCAGATCAGGTGCCAGGCATGGGATGGGTAGGGGCTGGGTCACCAGAGACACCCTCTTCCCTGGTCTGGCTTGGCCAACAGCTGAGCCCTCCTCCATCACCCCCAGACAAGCCGGGATGTATCCTGTGTGGTCTTTGCCCTGTTCAATGTGGTCTGGTCGACACTATTCTTGGAGGAGTGGAAACAGAGGGGTGCAGAGCTAGCCTACAAGTGGGGGACCCTGGACTCACCTGGGGAAGCTGTGGAAGAGCCACGACCCCAGTTCAGGGTGAGTTGAGGGGTGCTTATTCCAAGGACTCTGACAATGTGGGGTCGAGGCAGGGAGCACTGTAGGAACAAAGACAGGAAGTGTGAAATCAAACTGCAGCATCAAAAAGGATGTGCCAAGTAGGGGACTCTCATTCTCAGAGGAGAGGGGTGGGAAACTGGATTTGAGAGACTGTGAAGGGTGTACCAGGTGGGGGCACGACACAAGCAAAGGCATGGTGGAAAGAAATTGACTTCAGAGGATTGGGAAGGGTATATCTGGTGGGGCCAGCTCCTTCTGATGCTGGGTCTGGCCCTCATCCTCTGCCAGGGTGTGCGACGCATCAGCCCCGTGACACGGGCCGAGGAGTTCTACTATCCACCCTGGAAGCGGTTGTTCTTCCAGCTATTTGTGAGTGTCCCCTTGTGCCTCACTTGCCTGGTCTGCGTGTTCCTGCTCATGCTCGGCTGTTTCCAGCTGCAGGTGACCTCTTCTAGCCCCCAGCCCTGGCCCCAACCTGGTGACCATCTGCCTAAGTCCAGCCTGAGCCAAGCCCAGCTGCCAGGGTGACCTGTGAACCCCCTGTCCCCACAGGAGCTGGTGCTGAGTGTGAAGGGACTACCCCGTCTCGCCCGCTTCTTGCCCAAGGTTGTGCTGGCCTTGTTGGTCAGCGTAAGTGCAGAGGGCTATAAGAAGCTTGCCATCTGGCTCAACGACATGGGTACGCCTTTCATGGAGAGGTCCCTGCTCCCCGGGCTCTGGGGAGGAAGGTCACCTGTGCCCACAGGGAGCCCGAGCTGCCCCCTCACTTGTCCCCTTGGCCCCTAGAGAATTACCGACTGGAGAGCGCCTACGAGAAACACCTCATCATCAAGGTCGTCCTGGTGAGTGGCAGCCAGCAGGTGGGGCACAATGGGGATTCCCGAGGACAAGAGCAGCAGGGTGAATGCCCTCCTGCTCCCCTCAGTTCCAGTTCATCAATTCCTACCTGAGCCTCTTCTACATCGGCTTCTACCTCAAGGACATGGAACGCCTGAAAGAGGTGAGACCCTGGCCCGATGCAGTGGCCCCCATGTGGCCAGCGGGGGACCGGGCATGGCCCAAGGGGTCCATGGGCTCTCCAGCCCCTCCCCCCTCCATCCTTTTCTCCTCTCTGTCCGTCCGTCCATCTGTGTGTCCTCTCTCTTCCTGTCACCCCCCCCATCTGTCTGTCCGCCTGTCCATCGGTCCCTTCACAGCTCCTGCTCGTCCTGTCCCTGTCCCAGAGCCTCGAGCGGCAGCTTCGGGCAGTGCTGGTCCCGCTCATGGCCCTGCGGTTCCGCCTGTTCCTCCTCTCCCTTCGGGGCCTCCTGCGCCTGGCCCAGGCCAAAGTATGGGCAGGTGGCGAGCCCCAGGGGCAGGCAGTGTGACTCTTCTGGGGGCTTCATGCCAAGCTGAGGGTGCATGCTGTGAGGAAATGGGGCTTCACTGGTTGGGTGTAGGTGGCAGGGGCCCCTCAAGGCCCCAAGCACTGGCTGAGCTTCTGAGTGATACTACAAGCAGGATGGCCCCAAGCCCTCAGCAAGTTTGGCTGGGAGTGCTGTGGTTGGTAGCAGGTAAACAGTGGTAGAGGCTACAGAAGCTGGGGACTGACTGTGTGTACAGGGACATCCAGAAGGGCAAGTTAAGAATTGGGTTCAGAGCCAGTATCTGGAAACGTGCTCTGGGAGGACAAATGCCCCATCCCAGCAGCCTGTCCTGGTGCCCAGGACCTCGCCTGCCCCCCACGTGGCCTCTCTCCACCCCCTTCCTGCCCCCAGATGCTGGCCACTCTGCTGATCACCCGCCAGTTCTTCCAGAACGTACGCGAGGTCCTGCAGCCACACCTGTACCGACGGCTGGGCCGTGGCGAGCTTGGCCTACGGGCTGCTTGGGAGCTGGCCCGGGCCCTGCTTGGCCTGCTCAGCCTCCGGCGCTCTGCACCCCACCACCTTGAACCCCAGGCTGAAGAGGGTGGTGGCAGCGATGGCGGAGGGGGCCGGAGGTGTCTCAGCGGGGGCTGCGGGGCACCTGAGGAGGAGGAGGAGGCCACAGTGGAACGACGGCCAGCAGGGGAAGGAGGGGAGGTGGGGGACGGGCCACAGGGAGGCAAAGAGGAGGAAGAGGACGAGGAGGAGGAGGATGAGGAGGAGGACGAAGATGAGGAGGAGGGTGAGGAGGGTGGTCTCCTGGACTGTGGGCTCCGCCTGAAGAAAGTCAGCTTTGCTGAGCGGGGGGCTGGGCGACATCGGCCTGGCCCAAGCCCAGAGGCCCTTCTGGAGGAGGGTAGCCCCACAATGGTGGAGAAGGGGCTGGAGCCGGGCGTGTTCACACTGGCCGAAGAGGACGATGAGGTGGAGGGAGCAACTGGCAGCCCTGAGCGGGAGCCCCCAACTGTCCTCCGCCGGGCTGGGGGTGAGGGCCGTGACCAGGGGCCCTACGGGGGCCCGGAGCCAGAGCCCAGCTCAGGTGACTCAGCCCGGAGGCAGCGGCGGCAGAACCGGTCCTCTTGGATCGACCCACCTGAGGAGGAGCACTCACCCCAGCTCACCCAGGCTGAGCTCGAAAGCTGTATGAAGAAGTATGAGGTGAGGCAGGTGTCTGAGGGCAGAGACAGGAGGGCCCTCAGGGGTGGGCACACGGTCTGATGGTAGGGGTGTGGGTAATGGTGAGGCCCATGATGTAGTCAGGAAACTGCCAGAGGGAGAGGCGTTGGGTCCATTTAGGATCATTTAAGGGAGGTAGGCTTGACAGAGGAAGACAGTCTAAGGTGGGAGGTGTCGTGATCAGAGAGGACCTGAGGTCACACCCAGGTGCCTCCCCCGCAGGACACGTTCCAGGACTACCAGGAGATGTTCGTGCAGTTCGGCTACGTCGTGCTCTTCTCGTCCGCCTTCCCACTGGCTGCATTGTGCGCCCTGGTCAACAACCTCATTGAGATCCGCAGTGACGCCCTCAAGCTGTGCACAGGGCTACAGCGGCCCTTTGGACAGCGGGTTGAGAACATCGGCCAGTGGCAGGTGTGGGAGGGCCAAGGGCTCCAAGCCAAGGTGCACAGGGAGGAGCATAAGGCCCAGGGAGGAGGGCTGACCCTGCCCTACCATGTCCTCCTACAGAAGGTGATGGAGGCCATGGGTGTCCTGGCAATTGTAGTCAACTGCTATCTCATCGGCCAGTGCGGGCAGCTGCAGCGCCTCTTCCCCTGGCTCAGCCCCGAGGCGGCTATCGTGTCTGTGGTGGTGCTCGAGGTAGGGCTTTTTGCAGGGCTGGGGGGCCAGGCTGGGGAGCCGGGCTGTGGGTGGTGGTCCCTGAGCCTGCAGCCTCCTCCTCTGTTGCCTCAGCACTTTGCTCTGCTTCTCAAGTACCTTATCCACGTGGCCATCCCCGACATCCCGGGTTGGGTGGCTGAGGAGATGGCCAAGCTCGAGTATCAGCGCCGGGAGGCCTTCAAGGTACGCAGGATGGGGTTGGGTTCGGTTTACCCCTCTGGTCAGTGGACCATCTCCTCTTTGCCTGGCTGGCAGTCACTCTTTGGCAGGAGGGCAGCTGTGCAAAGCCTGGTGTAATAATTAGCGCTCTTAATAGGCCCAGTCCCTTCTGGAATCCCAGAGCCATCCGGCACCAGGCTGGCACTCTGGACATTCAGTCACCTCCAGCTCATCCAGCAGTACCCTATTCAAAGTCAGGGACATGGCTGATGCTTCCAAAGCCCAACCTCTGGTGCATTTCTCAGAAATCTTCAGAGTGGCCAACATGCACTCAAATTGACATTGCTGGCCAGTGTGGACTCCGGTCTCTGCCAGTCGCAGCTCTGTCTCACCAGTCCTCCAGAAAGTGGGGAACCTCTGAGACCCAATATTTGTTTACACTCTCCCAATTCCTAGATGGTGTCTGGCACATGGCTGGGGACAGAGCTGATAATGGCCAGTAAACATTCTCTTCTCGATTCTCAGAAAACACCATCTTGGGTGTAGGGATGCAGTTGGTACCCAATAAGTGTTTAGATCTCTCCTACTTCCACAGAGAGCTCACACATCCTCTCTTCCCAGTCCTCCTAATGGCCTGTCTGCCCACAGAGACATGAGCGCCAGGCTCAGCACCGCTACCAGCAGCAGCAGCGGCGGCGGCGGGAGGAAGAGGAGCGCCAGCGCCACGCAGAGCACCATGCCCGGCGGGAGCGTGATTCCAGTGGCCGGGAGGAGGCGCGGGCCGAGGGCTCTGGGCTGGACCCCACTGCCCCTGAGAAGGCCTCGGCCAAGGCCAAGGGCAGCGGGGCGGGTGGCCAGGGGCCAGAGCGGCCCAAGCGCCCAGGGTCCCTGCTGGCACCCAATAATGTCATGAAGCTGAAGCAGATCATCCCGCTGCAGGGCAAGTTCCTGTCATCAGGGTCTGCGTCTTCCCTGACAGGCACAGGGACGGGCCCTGCCACCCGGCTACCCTCTGCCCAGTCGCCCACAGGCAGCGACACCCGCTTGCCAGCCTTCCTCAGCTTCAAGTTCCTCAAGTCACCTGAGACCCGGCGGGACCCCGAGCGCAGCCACTCGCCGCCCAAGGCCTTCCATGCCGGCAAGCTCTTCCCCTTCGGGGGCACCCGGGCTGAGGCTGGGGCCAATGGGGCGGGCGGGCAGGCCCGGCCGGACGGGATCCCCAGCAGTGGCAGTGGCAGTGGCCGGGCCCAGCGCAGTGGGCTGGCGGATGAGGCTGCGGCTGAGGAGCCAGATGCCCTCCGGCCCGAAGAGGAAGGCTCAGGTCACAAGCTTTAACTCGGGGGTGGGGATTCTGGGCCAGGCTTTGGGGGTGTGGTGGGGTGGCTAGGCCTGGGGGGAGGGGCTGAAGGGGATAGAAGAGGTACTAGTCGGGGACTTGGGTCCATGGTATCTGAAGCCTCTTAGAGCTGGCTCAGTCTCTTTAGGACCCTGAGTACCTGGAGCCTCATGCCAAAGCCCCCTGTCCCAGTGCTCTCTCAGGGCGCCCCGCCCACCAAGCACCAGTGCCAGCAGAGATGAGGGAGGTCCCTTTAACCATCTGGCCCAGCCTCTCCTGCCCACACCCAGCTCACTCTGGGGGACTGGACCCCCCAGGCCTCTATGCAAGTCCTCACCCTGCTGCCCAGTGTTCAAGGAGGCCTTCCTGAGGTAGAGGCTGGGACTGCCCAACTAGGGAGCTTGGGGTACTTGGGCACAGGTTGCACCCACAAATTTGTGCTAAGCAGAGGCATAGGCCTCACCCTCAGCCTCTCCTACCACCACACTGGTCCCAACCCCAGCCAGGGGTCCAGTAATGGGACCAGGGAGCCCAAGAGGTGGCAGCTGCAGGACCAGAGACTTGAGTCTGAAATCAGAGGGACTTCCTAAGACTGGCCTCTCCCTGGAGTAGGAGGGATGTAGTGCCTAGGCAGGGGACGCACCAAGACACTGATCAGAAGCAATAAGGCCTTGATGTGCCTGGAACTCGGGAGGGAGTGTGAGCTGGGTCCCGAGTGGGATCTGGCAGCAGAGGGTGGGGACGGCATCCCCCGGAACGGCCCCTCTCACCTCCGCAGGGACAGCGCTGACCCTGGTGGGCGCTCCCACCCTTCGCACCCGCTGCAGCCGGAGCCCTGCACCATCAACGCCAACACCACCTCCCCGGCCCCCAACACCGCCTGCTGGCTGCTGGCAGTGGGATGGGCCATGGGGCTGCGGGGGTGAGGGTGCTGCCCCTCACCAGGCCCCTGCCACCAACACTGAGTGCCAGCCTTGTGCCATAGCCGGGCCCCCACCTGTCCCCCAACCCCTGCCAGGGGATGCCAGCTTCTACAGCCTCGCACCTCCGCCACTGCCACCATCCTCTGAGCTCCCTGAGCCCCCGACAGCCTCACCCAGCTCCAGCCCCAGCCCTCAGGCTGTGTGCTGGCCCAGTGGCTGGCACTAGCTCTTCTGGGTTCCCTGCCTTCCTGTTCTCATGCAATAGCAGTCATGGACCGGCTGCCACCCAGGAAATGCTTTGGCACCCCAAAATCCCCGGTATTGGCCACCCCCTCCTGGGGTGAAGGCCTGGATCTCCCTATCTGCCGTTTTTTCCTTTCGATCGGGCCAGAGGAAACGAAAGGAAACACCGCCCCCCCCCCCAAAAAAAATAGGCGATTATTTATTTGTTTTTAATTTATTTTGTCATATTTTTGTAAAACGGCAGAAATGCAATAAAAAGTATATTTCAACAGTGCCCGAGGACAGAGCAGTGGAAACAGGGCTCAGAGGGCCCAGTGACTTGAGGCTGGCACCTAGTGGGCCTGGGGTGGGAGCTCCCTCTGTCCTGTGGCCTTGGTGCCTCCTCCTAAGAACTGGGTCTTGAGGCCATGGATGGAAAACTCCAGACTGTGTTGCCTCTGAGACGCCCCAGATTTGGGGGCCAACTCCAGGCCTGGGGCCCCTGGGAAGAGCTGCAGAGCCTCAGGCCATGTCTTCAGCCTCCTAGACAAAGGAAAAAATCTCAAAGTACTGAAAGGACTCAGCAGTTTGGGTGCTGGGCCTGAGTCAGCTTCAGCCCTGCAGAGTGGTGGTAGTCGGGGAGGGTTACACAGTCCCTCTCAGCTGCACTTTCTGGCACACCTGCCTCCCAGGCCTCCAACTGAAGCATCAGGCAGTGGGAAGTTGGGGCATGAAAATTGGAAGGCACCTTGCACCCAAGTTGAAATGCTAAGGAAATGGTAGATTCTGGGGATCCCTGGACAAATGGGGTGTTTTGGGGGAGTGTCTGGGATGCCCCACTGTGGCCTGGCTGTTGGACTAGAGTTGCTGGGGCTTTTCCATGTGTGATCAGTGATGGATGTTACGTCTCTCCATGCCTCAAGCATGTCCATATCCAAAGTCTTGGAACCTAAATGGACCCTGCTCCGGGGCTGGGGGAGCATGTGTTTGGAAGGGGCACTGTAAGGGGATGGGAAAGTCAGGGGTTCACTCGAGGCAGGAGAGCAGCCTGTGCAAAGTCACAGAGATGTGGGAAAGCAGTTAGGTGTTTGGAGGAACAGGAATAAAGGGGCCCCAAAGGTAGGAGGTATGGGTGGAGGCCAGCTTCAGGACCTGTGCCCAAGACCAATGGGAGGTCTGGATGGGGCACAGCCGTGGGACGCCTGTTCACCCGCACCATGGACAGCATTGGCAGAATGTAAAGGCTGGGGAGGCAAAAGTGCAGGTGCCACCTGCTCCTGCTCTGCCCTGTGACTTTGAAGCTGAAGTCCCGCCAGCTTCTCAGTCACTAACAATCAGTGATGCCACAGACCTGCCCAGAGCTGGACCAGCCCCCGGGACGGGATTCCAAGCAGGTCTGAGAGCATCCAAGGATTCGGCCACCCTGACACAACGAAGGGCAAGCTTGCATTTCCAGAGCACCTGTCTTGTGACCACAGTGGCCTAAAACTGTCCATGGTATGGATACCGCCCAGAAGTAGGAGGCGAAGCCCTTGGCTCCATAACACAGCTGGATGGCCTAGTCTGGAACCTGCCATTACAGGAGGATCTGGGCAGCCCAAGCCTGAGCAGTCTGACTCAGGAAGGGCGCCCCCGGCCAGGGACAGTCTGGGGCAAGCACCCACTCCAGTTCTGTGGTCCACTCCCCTGCCACCCTCAGCTTTGACAATGCAGCCCCTGCTCAGGGCTAGTGGGGGGAGCAGTGTTCCCCAAGGCCCCAGGTCCAGTGCTCAGGACCTTGAACCTTCTGCCTAGAGACTGAAAGCCCCCTATGTTCTGCCACACTCCACATGCCTCCTCTTCAAGCTGGGGGCACGTGAAGCCAGGCCACCTGGGCTGTTTACACAGTGGCTGGTGGGCATGCCGCCATTCTTGCCAATGTCCAGGGTATGGCATCTACCACAGCTCCATCCTTGGTGGCGTGGACCATCTCTTGGGGGTCATAATCCTCAGGGATAGTTGACAGATGAGGCAAAAGGGTGGGTCCAGGCAGGTCTTAGCTTTGAGTAAGGTGGCTGCAGCAGGCCCACAAGAGAATCCAGCTGGTCCTGGGGCCCCAGTGCTTGGAGGCCCCTTTCAGCTCCTCTTGGTGACGATGGGAGGGAGAACTCTCAGTGGCTCCATCCTCTGGAGCTGAGGCACGTGGAGCAAAGACTCGAGGTCAAATAGGAAAGATCCTTTTATTGGGGTGGACACGGAGCACGAACAAGTCCATGATAAAACGACTTAAGAGAAAGATCCGAGAGGGCCGACTTCTGGTGGTGCCAGCTCAGAGCAGAGTCCGAGCACGAAATAGGTTTCAGTGGAACTTGACTCAAGGCCAAGTCTTTAAGGCTGGACCGGAGGGTGGGAATGGAGAGAAGGGCCCCACCTCTGCTGCCCAGCTGAAGCATGGCCCCTCTCTAGACCCTCTCAGACACGCTCTAGTTTTTTGGGGGACTGGGGGGCAGGAGGAGGGGAATCTGGGGCAAGAGGATGGATAACAACGTTTTTTAAGAAGCATCTACCAACATCACACTACTGGGTCTGACATCCCCTTTAACCATCGCTCGGTACATTTTACAGCATAAATAAAGACAAGGAAAATAAATACATCGGCTCCTATGAGGTTGGAAGTGGTGTGCATGGTGGGGTGTGGGTGGGCCGGTGGGGTATGGAGGGCGCTTACACACGGCGGACAGGCAAGGAGCAGACAAGACAGGAGGCACCTATGGGGGAGTGTGAGTCTTAAGTGTCCTCGTGCATGTCCGGACTGTCAGTCCGTGCAACCTTGCGCGGGGGTGCCGAGCTCTCACCCTCGAGGTCCACTTGCTCCTGGTCTCTCTTCTTGGCAGCATTCTGGGGGGCGGGGAGGGGAGGGAAGGAGAGGAGACAGTAAGTCTTCTCATGAGTAATTTCCCAAAATCCTGCTGCAGGGGTCACAGAGCTGGGCCTGGAATAGTGTGGTAGACCCAGCACCCCTGGCTGGGCAGCCCCTCCCACCACCCGAACCTGCCCTGCTAAGCCATAAGCACCCTAGGGCTGAGGGCCTGTGATAGACACTGCAAGGAGTCACCATAGCTCACAACAAACCACACATGACCCAAGATGCTCAGAGGAACAATGCACCCTGCCAGGGGACAAAGGGCCCTCAGGAGCCCCTGGAAAAGCCCATGCATTGCCACAGAAGAGCAAAGTGGCCCTGGTTTTGGAAAACTTCCTTTCCACTGGTGGGAATCAAGACCTGTGGAACTTGCGGCCAACATAGGCCAGGGGCTTGGGTTGTCTGAGCAGTCGCTTCATCATGGGGTCCCCCTCCACACTGCCCAGAACAAGCTGCTGTTGTTATGCTCGATGTTAGGTGAAAAAACAAACTTGACTGCATTGTAAAGCAACACATAAAAATTTCTGATAAAGTAAAACGTGTTAAAAAGGCAGCCTCTTGGGGGAAGGGTAGGGGAGATGACTTTTCATGGCACCTACACCCTCTTATATTGCCTGAATTTTAATCATGCACATGTTTCACCATTTAACAGATTCCAGGTAATCATGCACTAGAGTCCATCTGCCACCAGGGCCATGATGGCCGCAGGCTACAGGAGCCAGGCCTCAGAGGTCCAAGTCCCTGTCCATGCCTGAGTACCAGAGCCCTGTGGCCTCTGCACAGCCATTCCCTCCTTTGGAACGCTCTTTCATATCTTAGATTGCTTGGTGAACTCCTATTCAGCCCTCAACATCCCACTTAAACACCCAGGTCTCCCAGCCACCCATGCCTTTTCCCCACTCAGAGCCCACATAATGGGCACCACTGTGTTCCCCAAGTCCTAGCACCTGAGCCCCTGTGCCTTACCTTTTTATCCCATTGCTGATGTAGGTAGCGCAAAAGAATGTTTGTTTTTTCTGTCACAATGACTGAGGAGGAAGAAGGAAAGACAGACAAAGTTGTAGGAAGAGGCTGCAAGAAGCCAGCTGCAGGTGGCCCAGCCTCCAATCTGGCCAGCACTGCTCCTCCCAGGATAGTGCTCACCCCTCCTAGGCCTCCAGGCCATCTCTGCCTTGGGTGGCCTTTCAGGGCCTCAAGTCAGCACTGCAACCCAGGAGATTTCAGAAAGCCCAGTGTTTTCCCTCCTGAACCCACAGGCACTGCCAGGGGCCTGAGCCAACTGCTCTGGGGACCCTGCTTCCCAGAGAGGCTGAGTCCACTGCTGCATGCGGGTGTTCACCCAGGGTCAGGGGATGAGACCCGGCACATAGGCCCAAGAGTGTGTCTTCCCAGGCCAACCAGGAGCACAGATCTACACAGCTGTGCCCTAGAAGCCATCCAGCAGGGTCCATGTGGATTCTTTTTCATGGTTAAAATAAAACACCATGGCCAAGATAAATAACCTCTTGCTCTGTGAGCTCCAGGCCTTTCCCTGCAGGCCCCTCCACCTGGAAAACCTTTTCCAGTGCTGCCCACCTGAGGCTGGGCTGGATTCCTACCCCACAGTACTCATCTTGGGATCTGTGGCATGAAGCTGGCAGGAGACACCTGCCTTAATGTGACAGGGAGAGGGCCAGTGAATGACAGACGAGGGCCAACTGAGGCCCCCGCAGGACTGGATGTGGATGCTGTCATGTGGAGATGAGGAGGGTTGTTTAGAAAGCCAGGCTTCCGCTGTTCCCAAGAGCTGGGAGCTGACTGACATCCCACAGGTCACCTCCTACACCACCTTCTAGTTCTTCCCCTTAGCAGCCAGGATGGGAAAGAATGACAGAGGCTACTTACTCTGTTCAGATGGGTACTCCCGCGTGGGCAGGTAAACTGAGGGGCGTCGGTTCTGCAGGAGGGTCAGGAAGAGGTGGGTTAAAAGTATAGGTAGACTGGGGTCCCCTCACCACTGGATTTGGTACCCATCCGCCAATGCGCAGATTGGAAGATGTATGCAGATCTTGGGTGGGGCTGGGCTTGAAGATCAGCCCCTGTTCTTGGTGAGGCTGATGGGGGAGGGGTACACACCACCCTCAGTCCCCCCATAACGCCCTGAACCTGCACTCACCGAGGCTTTACACACAGAGTCAGCATGAAATCGACTAAAATTGCTTTTGTTGTAGACGGGCAATCCTTTCAAAAAATCTGCCTAAAAGACAGGGAAGATGGTAAGTTAGAAACCCAGCAGGGGCCAGCCCCCAGAGCACCTGCAGTGGTGGGCGGGGCTTCCAGGTGATTTCTGGTTTACCTTTTTTCTGCTCCACTGTAAGTTTCCCAGAACCCATGCTTGAGCTGGCCACCTGATGTACACACTGTAATCACCAGAAAAAAAAGCAACCAACCCCAAGGGAAGTGAAGGTCCTCACAACAGCCCTGAAATCTAGCTAGAGGTGAGGAAACTGAGGCTGAGAGAGCACAGGTAACTTGTTTAAAGTCACACAATGAACAAGCAGCAGGGAGGGGTGTCGGACCAGGCCATCCAACTGCAGACATGCCCTCTGTGCTTGTCGATTATTAAACTTCCAGTCTTGTTTCTGTTAATCCACCTTTAACAGAGACACATAGAGAAAGTCTTATCCACCCTAAAAAACCCCCAGGGCCAGTGTGACAATAAACAAGGGAGGAAAGCAGGAGCCTAGATAAAAGGGATATGGTGGCTGGGACAAGGGGCTGCCAAGACACAGGACTAGGAGCCGAGGGTCAACTAAGCTTCCTAACTCCAAGAAAACTCAGAAATCCAAGTTTAATATGTCAATGTCAGGTTTTTAGAGTTGGCTGGGTTTTTCATTAAAGTGCTATAAAGACCGGGGTCAGCTCTGGGGCTGCTCCTGAGATTCCCACATCCAAAGGCTGCCCAGTGAGGGCAGAAGGCCTCCTGGGGCAAGGGCCAGATGCTGAGAAGGATCAGGCTGCTCCTCCCTGATGCCCACTGCCTTGGGCAGGTGGTCGGTGCCAGAGGACCACAAGGTGCAGGGAAACCTGCAACAGAATTCATACACAGCCCAACTCCTAGAAAGTCATTTTGTCTCTGACACTGGCATCAGCTACACAAGCAAGGGCAAGGGCTCTGGAGCAGAAGAACCCTCATTCTGGGGTAGGGGTGGTGGGGAGGCTGAGTCTCAGCCACAAAATGAGGATATAAAGGCCAACAGGAGCTGTGTCCACCTCAGGAAACTGAGGCATGAGAGCCTGGTGTGCGAGGGCAAGCACCAGGCCTAGAGCTGGGGGCAGGGAGTGACTTCCCAGCAGAGCAGTTCAATTCTCCTCAGGACTGGAGTGGAAGAGCAGGGGAGGGGTTCCCCATGTAGCCTGCCCTGGGCCTGAGGCTTCCTGATCTGGAGTCACCCTCATAAAGACAAGGAAACTGAGACAAAAAAAGTCACACTGCACTCATCCGAGGTCATCCAGCTCCAACAAGAAAATGAGGAAGCCTATTTGAACTCAGGTTTGTCCAACCTCAGAGGCCAAGCTCCTATTGTGGGACATGCCAGCACCTCAGTTTCTCTGTCTGAAATCCAAGGGCTTAGAGCCCCTGCAGGGTACATTAACCACCCGCCTCGGTAGAGGTCCATCCCCATGCCTGAGCCTGGGTGCTACACCCTGAAGGAAGCCTCTGTTCAGGTGATCTGTCACCACCCTCTGGGATAGGCAGTAGCAGGTATCCTCACCTCTGGGGGAGCCCCAGTAGAGCTCTGTGCAATGGGCTAGCCAGGGACACTGGAATGTAGACAGGTCTCCTACTCCCACACAGGAAGTGGCCCTCCCATTTGGGTGACCTACTGCTCCAGAGTCAGACCAGAGCCCCACAACCCTGACTCCCTTGACCCAGGAACCCACCCCAGCTCAGCCCGACTATAGCTTCATACAGCTAGTCAGGCTTTCTCAGGCCCCCACTATGTAGTAGGCCCATGCCTGGCACCAAGACACCAGGGCACCAGAAGCATGGAGGGTTGGGACATAGCATACCTACTCTTGGCACCAGGAACACCCGGTGCAGGGAACACAGGTGTGGATCAAACGCAGCACAGTGAATGCAAAGTGGCCCTGAGAACAGGGTGCCCTGAGACGCTGTGTGAGGCCCAGGACAGTGGGGGAAGGTCTGCTGCTCTGGGGGGTCAGAAAGGGCCGGCAAGAGGCAACATGCAGGGCCTGAGACCTAAAGCATGAGGAGGGAGGTTCCTGTCCCAGCTCAAAGCCCTCCACGGCTCTGGCTGGGCTTGGTCCTTGCTGGCCTCCTGCCACACACACCCTTAGCCAATGCTGTGCCGCCATCCAGGAATGCTCCATCTTCCTCCATGTGGGAAACACCTGCTAATCTCCACACCCAGCTCAACCCCCTCCCCACACGTTAGGGTTTTCTGCCAGAGCCGTACTCACACCCCAAGGAAGTCACCTGTTTACATGTCTACCTCCCTCGCTGGACTGGCACCTTCTTGAGAGAAGAGGGCAAGGCAAAACTAACTCTACCCTGGGTCCCTGATGGGTTCACATGGGGCTAGTGGAGAATACTGAGAGGTTCAGGAGCCTCAGACCTGCACTCAATCCTGGCTGAGCCCCTCTTTGGCTGTGTAACCTCCTAGCCTGGCCTCCTCTCTAGTGAACCAGGGATCACAAAGGGCCCCCTCCCAGGGCTGTTCTGAGTCTCAGTAAGGCAACACAGGAAAAGAGCTTTGCACAGAGCTCCCTGAAAAGTAGCTGTTAACACCAACACATTTGTGCTTAACAAATGAATAAAGACAGGGTTTGGTCTGTACTTTCTATAAGCTAAGCAGGGAAATAAGGCCTCAGACACAAAGAGAAATCTTCACCTCAGTCAGACAAATTCTAACCACAGCTGGGCCCAGAAGCCATCTACTGCCTTAGCAAACCCTCACTAAACATCTGTGTGCCAGTCCCCTTTTGGTCAGCCCACCAGTGAACCAACCAAAGCAAGATGAGGAAAAGAAGTGGTGTGCCAAGGGAGGAGAGACATTAGGGCCTCCCACAGTCATGAAAGGGCCCTCTGAGAAGGAGATGCTCACAGGAGGAAGAGCATTCCAAGCAGAAGGAGCAGCAGATGCAAAGGCACTGGGGTGGCAGAGATATGGAGTGTGAGGACATGAAAACAAGGCCAGTGTGGCTGGAGCTTGTGGAGGGAGGGTTGGAGAGGGAGTATATGAGGTCACAAAAGTGGACAGGAGCCTTGGGAGCAGGGGAATGGTGGAGGAGCTGGAGTTTCATCTAGGTTACAACAAGAAACCCCTGGAATATTTTATAAGTTAGAAAGTGTTATAATCTGATTTACATCTTTAAAAGCTCCCTCTGGTTCCAGGTGACTTACAAACTGCCAGAGGGCAGGTTGGAGGCAGGAGTCCAAGCAGGAGGTGGCAGTGCCTGGACCAGGGTGGGGACCCATGAACAGATTCAGGATTCATTCCAGAGAGGAAGAGCCAACAGAACCCTCTTATGAACTGGGCATGGGCAGTGAGGATGCAGTGATAAATCAAAGGCAACACCCAGGCTTGGGGACCCACACTCTAGGAACCCATTTTCCCATTTCCTTTCTAACCAGAAGTCTTCTTTTGCCCATCCCCCACCACATATCAAGGACTGTGATTTGTGGGCTAGGACCTTGGATCCAGGAATAATGGGGTTTTAACTTGTCCTGACAAAAGCTTCCATCAGCCCTGGGCATGCCAAAGAGTGAAGGGTAGGGGGACCACACCTCAAAGAATCACCATACCCAAATCCCAGGATGAGCAAGTGGCCCAAAGGGGATTTTAACCTTCCAACTACCAGGTGGCATTATCCCCACTTCAAGATGAGGAGACAGATGGGAGAGGATGTCACCAGACCCGAGTCATCTGTTGAGTGTTCACTGTCCTAAACCCTTTACGACGTCGATTCCCTAAATTGTCACAACCCTATGAAGTTCAGACTATTACTACCCTCATTTACCAGTGGAAGAACCTGGGGACTGGAGAGATGTAGTTGCTCCCCCTTAGCGCAGGTCGGGGCCGGGAGTGGTGGGGGTGGGGTCAGGGCTCTGGGGACCGGACAGTCCGCGATGTCGCACTTCCTTTGGCGGCGACAATGCCCCGAATGTCACGATGTCAAGCCCCCTCCCCCACTCCGACGCCTATAGGCTGGCCTCCAAATCCTCCCGAAATGGAGATGGCCATGCCCAGCGCGCCCAGGATGGGGCCTGAACTGGGGGTTTCGAGGGACCCCATCCCCACCCCAGGCGACTTCCGGGGGAATCAAGACCCGGAAATGAATGAGTTGTCAGGGCTTGGAATCCTAGATGGGTCAGGGGTCGGAAGAGCCGGGGCGGAATCAGCAAGAACCTCACAGCAGGGCCTGGAGGTCGAAGGTAATAGGTCAGAAGAGGGGCGGGGCCAGGCCTGAGGGGGCTGAGCAGGGAGGTGGGGGTCGCGGAGATTACTGGAGGTGGGTGGGCCCGCGGCGCCATTTTGTTGAGTGGAGGGGGAGTATGGGCCTTGCAGCCGCACTTACCATTTTCTGTTTCCTCCGTCGCCACCTCAGCTACCGCCTCAGCCGCCGCCGCCACCACCACCACAGCCGCCTTCTTAGCCCCCGCCGCACTGTAACTTCCAGCCACTGCACAGCCCACCCTGATGGCGCCGCCGCCCTCCCGTCATTGGTCCGCCCTCTAGCCCCGCCCCAGGATATGCGGCCTCTGCGAGTTCTCAGTGGCCAGATCTGGGTAAGTCAAGCGCTCATTGGTTGCCACGCCTCCTCCCTTCGTGGTCAAGTTCGGTTGAGGGAGCAAAACTCCGCCTGGTACTTGGAGGCAGTGAGGCGGAGAAATGCGGAAGCGGGCGGAGGCCGCGCCCCTGAAGCCTCTTGGAATTTGTAGTCCGCAATTCCAGGAGGTTCCGCAGGTCTCCTCCAAGTTTGCTACGCTTTTTAATATGGTATCTTATTGGGTTCCCACGGCAGCCCCGGCAGGTGGGAGCCCACCGTTAAACACTCCCAATTTCCTCCTCGGGGTTTCAACCTTAGGTTTCAGCATATCTAAACTGCTCCTGCACTAGCTCTTTGAATATCTTTGAACTGACAGACTTCTTGTTCAAACACCTCTCGTGTCTCCCCAGTGCCCCAAGGATCCAGTCCTACCTCCTCGGCCCCAAATCTTGGGCACCTCTGGCCTGACCCCTTCCAATCTCCTCCACTTTGGGCCCTCCCAGACCCTGCTACCTTCTCTAGAAATCTTCCCCTGACCGCATTCTTCCCAAGGCCAAGTCAGGCGCCTCGTCTGGGCTCCCATAGCCCTCACAATCTTCCTCCTAGCCCTGACTCCGCTGTGTCCAAAATGGCAGGGTACAAATCAACGCCCTGCTCCCCCCCACCCCACCCCGCCCCGCCACCCCAGAGTGACAGCCTGGTGAGAGCAAAGGACCCATAGAAAGTGGAATAAGTTACTAAGTGAAAGCTAATAAGTATTATTACTCCAAAGACACAACAAAGGAAAACAGCGCCTCATTTTATAAAAGCCAAATGAGTCTCAGGGGGATAAAGTCTTGCTCATGGTCACACAGCCTATCCCCAAGGGGTAGGTAGAGGATTCAAACCTCTCCCACCTCCCCACAAGCCTTCCCAGACCTGTGAAAGTTAAGACATGTATACACAAGTGGAAATTTAAACATTTACTAGATATTTAATGATATTAAGAAATTGTTGACTTTCTTTAGGTGTGAAAGTTTTGTGATTACGTTTTAAAGGGCCCTTATCTTGGAGAGATGCATTCTGAAATATTTAAATAAATAACCAGATGCCTGAGATTTGCTTCAAAACACAGGAGAGGTCAGAATGGTTTGTGGGTAATTGGTGGTTACAGCTGTGTGGGTACACAGGATTCACTCACTGCACTATTCCATGGGTCGTTGCCATAAATGTGAAATTCTTCCTAATTCAAAAGCGTAAAAAGGGACTTGGCCAAGATCTGACTTCCCACTCCCTCTTCCAGTCAACCCCCAGACTTCTGCCCCTGGGTCGACCCCACAATTGGAGGAACACTCATGTCTAAGTCGTCCAACCTCCCCACAAAAAGCAGCAGGAGAGGTCTCAGGCGAGGGAAATGCTTTAATGGAGGTCCCACCATCAGCGTCGCACTCAGTGGCTCAGAGATTTGCGGCCCTTGAGCATGCGGCGAAGGATGACCTGGACGCCGGCTGGCGTGCTCAAGCGCTTGATCCAGCCGTGCTTGTGCTTGCGTTTGATGTTGCTCGGCTGGTACTCGTTCCCGCGAGCCTTGCCCCGGTTCGGCTGCGTAGCAGGGAGTCCCCAGGAGTCGAGAAGCCCCAGCCAGGGCTGGGGTTGAAGCCACCTGCGGGGGCAGAGACGGCAAGAAAGGTCAGAAGGGTCGCTGTGTGACTTTGGCTTGGCGCTCAACCTCTCTGAGCAACTGCTTCCCGATCCCTGCCGGGACTGTCTTGCTGCAAAAGGCGCTCCATAAGTGCGCAAGGCACCCGCAAGTCTTGTGGTCGGTAAACAGCTGGCGCCAGCCCCCGCCACCACTTAATTTCAAGATTTGGGGGAGGGTCCCCCTGAGGACTCACCTAACATCAAGTAGCGCCGCCGACCTATTAACGCGACCCAAGAGACAACTCGGAGATCTGCCCACCAGAGCCATGTCTAGCCGCGGGTCACGCCGCCGCCGTCCGCGACAACTATTTCGAAATCCATAGGCTACGCAGCTGTGGAACGGAGACTTCTGGGAAATGTAGTTTTTCTACAGAGAAGCCCATATTGCCGCGGGGGCCTCCTGGAGTTGTAGTTCTACGCCTGCGCACGACAGGCGTGACAGGACATACCCTAAGAGGAGTGTAGTTCCTCTTGTGGACCTGCAGGGGTCAGCGAACGGCAGTTCCTGCACGTGTGTACAAGCATTATATCCCGGGGTCGGCTGGGGGTTGTAGTTCCTTCTGCCTACCGACAGAGGGTGCGCTGGGGTGGCAGTGCGCAGCTGGTGGCAGCTGCAGGAAACGGCTGGTTGATCCTCCCACCTCCAGCGGGAGCCCGGCAGATGGTACACAGCTGGCTGGCATCTTTCCTCTGGCCCCAGCCAAGTTTCCGCCCCTTGGAGGTGAGCCCAAGAGACCTGAGTTCGAGTTAGCTGGATGTCCTTGGGATGAGGTCTGCTCCTCTCCGGGATGCAGTTTCTTAATCTGTAAAACTCATAGAATGCAAACTTGCCCTTGGCAATGCCCCCATTTGGACTCTAGAATTTTTCTAATATTCAGATCTGAGCCCCTTCCTATCTCACATACCCTCTATGGCTCCCCATTGTCCCAGGGAAAATATTCAGCTCTTTTGGTAGGCACGTGAATCCGTCGACACACACACATATCCTAAATTTCAGACCCACCCTCCCCTGCCTGGTTCTCCCTATTCATCTTTTAAAAACCCTTTTCAGATAGTCCCTCTTTCGGGCCCAACTCTGCCCCACATGGGAGCCTAGGGGCCCCTCAAGGGTCAGGTTCAGGGCTGAGTTCCTGTAGGCACTCCAGCATCTCCCAGCTTTGGTAGGAGGGAGCGTTTGCTGCAAGAATAAACTTGTCTCTCAGGAGCACTCCGAGTGGGCAGGAGTGGGTGGCTGGACCTAATCCAGCTCTGGCTGCAAATTCCAGGAGATGGGAGTGGGCAAGCCCTGTGTTCTGAACCCCTGTCCTCTGAAGTCCATCCTACCCGCACCGTCATTTAGCAAACCAATATAATACTACACCAGTACAATAATGCCAATAAAGTATTGAGCGATTACCGTGCTATTTTACCCGCATAGAGAACTCATGAGAGGATTAATTTCATAGAGAAATAAATGGAGTCTCAGGAAAGCAACTTGCCCAAGGTCACATATCTGGAAAGGGCAAAGGTTGCATTTGAACCCTGGCTCTCTGATTCCAGTTGGGAACACAGAGTTATCGGTTAAATTGGCCGATCTGGGAAACCCCAATTCCCTAATGACCCAGCAGGCTAAGACTTCTGTTCAACAGTTTAACGAATAAATTTCCAGGACTTGGAATCATACAGCCGTGGTTCCAAATCCCATTTCTGACTCCCCGCCACTTGCCTTGTAACCTTGTGCCCTTTATGAGCCTCAGTTTCCCCACCTGAAATTGGAAAGATCTGAGAGTCTCCAGACAGAAAGGTCAGCTCAGAGAGAGGGTATGGGGATTCATTTAGAGGGGACAAGGCAGTTCGGAAGCAGGGGCTGGACGAGGGGATCCTAGTCGCAGTGAGGGGTCTCCGGGTGCCGCCTCTTAGAAGCTCCGCAAACCCCAGGTTGCGACCCCTCCTCGGCCCTGGGCCAGGCCCAACCCTTCCTTCTCCTTAAGCCCCTGAAGGGGGCGAAGTCTTTGCTTCCAGAGCCCGCCCCTATCCTGGAGATGTCGCTTCTGATTGATAGTCTAACTAGGCCAGGTCAACCTGCAGCTGCGATTGGCCGAGATGCCCGTCCGTCGGTATGTGGCTCCGCCCCTCATGCAGAGACTTAAAGGGCCGGTTTGCTCAGCAGCGGTGGGATGGCCCCTTGCTGACCCACCAGGGCCTTCTCTGGCCCGCGGTAGACGCACCCGGTCCGACCCTGCGCCATCATGTAAACGGCGCCCGCAGGCAGACGGTGACTTCTCTGCCGGGGACCCCTTCGCCCTGCCCCGGGCCCGGGGGCCCTCGATGAGGTGAGCGCGTAATGGGCCCTGGGAGGGTGATGTCGAGGTCCCCCGGGCTTCTGCTTCAGAGGGGGGTGACCACAAAGCCCGCGCTCGGACTCTTAGGAAGCTGCGGAGCCCCAGTGGCCTTGACCCCGCCACAGGGCTGACGGGCACCCGGAAGGCAAGGACCTCTCTGGGGAGGGGACTGATGTGGCGCACGTGTCCTCCGCGATCTGGGGTTGGGACCCCGCCGGAGTAGGGGGATGCAGCCTGCTCTCCCTCCATCAGCAAGTACCGGCCACTGAATGCCTTCGGCGTGCGTTATCTCCGCGGCGCCAAGGATTGGCATAGGGGAGGGGTTGGTCCCATCTCCAGGCCCAAGACAATGGGGGTGTGCTGCGCGGGTATCCCCCTCGAGTTATGTAACTGCCTGTGGTTGCCATGGACACAGGGGGATTGGCCCAGGGAGCAAGATTGAGGCCTGGAAGCCCCCAGGCAGAGTACTTGCCTTCTCTGTCCTCATGTCCACCATTGGGGGTTGTGTGGCAGACCCCCAGAATCCAGTGTCTGGGCCTCTGCTTGTTCAGTCTGTGAAACAGACCCAGCACTCCAAGGTCTTGGAGAGATGGACAGGCCTCTGGAGCTCAGTCCCAAACCATGTCCCCAAGGGCCTCACTTTTCAGGATTCAGATTCAGAGATCTGGGATTGGGGCTTATTAAGATTTGCACGTTTTTAGATGCCTTCAGAGGCCCTCAAGACATGCTAGTTTAGTAACAGTGAGTTACTGAAAGAATGCATGCATGAATGAATGAATGAATGAATGGGTTTAGGAAATCATAGCTGCTATAAATCTGAACTGGGGGAGGTCCTTAGGGCTGAGCCACATTTGCTACAATGCCCCCTCTCCCCTCCAGGAAGTCCTCCCTGACTACACAACTATGCTCCTTATTTGTCAGCCATAGCCAGGTCCTCTCTAAAATAGACTAACCTGGCCCAGGAGGGTAGCCGACCACTGCTTGGGCACTGACCAGACAGAACATGTTGGTGCTTGGCTAGCTTTGGTCTTCGAAAACTGGAGCCTGGAAGTGGTATCCCAGGGTGACTCACCTGATCCAGGTGTGGGAAGTTGATGCTGTGGAGGTGGAGGGCTCCCTGTTTCCACGGCCCCTGAGCTGGCTCCCACTTACAGGACACATCATGCTGACTGGGGTGACTGACGGTATCTTCTGCTGCCTACTGGGCGCGCCACCCAATGCAGTGGGGCCGCTGGAGAGTGTGGAGTCCAGCGATGGCTACACTTTCGTGGAGGTCAAACCTGGGCGTGTACTGCGGGTGAAGCATGCTGGACCCACTCCGGTCCCTACCCCACCTCCATCGCTGCCTGACACTGCCCAGGGGGACCGGTCTGGCTTGGTCCACTGCCAACGCCGAATCACCGTGTACCGCAGCGGGAGGTTACTAGTGGAGAATCTGGGCCGGGCACCACGAGCTGACCTCCTACACGGGCAGAATGGCTCCGGGGAGCCGCCGGCCTCTCTAGAGGTAGAGCTGGCAGACCCAGCGGGCAGTGATGGCCACTCGGGCACAAGCAGCACCGGGAGTGGCAGTGCAGGGCGACGGCGGCGAGCCCGGCGCCCCAAGAGGACCATCCACATTGACTGTGAGAAGCGCATCACCAGCTGCAAGGGCGCCCAGGCAGACGTGGTACTCTTTTTCATCCATGGCGTTGGTGGCTCCCTAGCCATCTGGAAGGAGCAGCTGGACTTCTTTGTTCGCCTGGGCTACGAGGTGGTGGCACCCGATCTGGCCGGCCATGGGGCCAGCTCAGCACCTCAGGTGGCTGCAGCCTATACCTTCTATGCGTTGGCAGAGGACATGCGTGCCATCTTCAAGCGCTATGCCAAGAAGCGAAATGTGCTCATTGGGCATTCCTACGGGTGAGCCAACACTGGGGTGGGGGTAAGGGATGGGAGCTGGTAGGGACTGGACACCCCTTTATAAAACGCTGATTTCCCTCCCTGAAAGATCCCATTAACATCTGCAATAAGACAGGGATTCCCACCACCAGTACTACTGTTTCACATTTTTAAAAAGCAGTGTTCCTCGCTATTGACATTTTTGATTAGGTAATTATTTTCTATGCCCTGTAGGATGTTTAGCAGCATCCCTGATCTCTACCCACTAGATGCCACTAACACAATGGTCTACTGATGATCATGACAATAAAAAGTGTCTTCAGATGCTGCTGAAGGTTCCTTGGTAGGCAGAATCACCCCAGCTGAGAAACACTGTCTTCAAATAAGTTAAAAAATTTGTCATTCTATGGCCATGCCACCCTGAACGTGCCCAATTCCATCTAATCCCGGAAGCTAAGCAGGGTTGGGCCTGGTTAGCACTTAGATGGGAGACCATCTAGGAAGACCAGGTACTGTAGGTATAAATAAAAAATAAAAAATAAGGGATTGTAAGCTGACAAGGTCCTTGCAATCTGTGAGGTCAACCAAGAATTGCCTTACCTAAAAAAATAAAAAATTGTCACCCTGGAGAGGACTCCAAGGAAGGGTTAATTGGAATCCTGTAAATTCTGTTTACAAGGCATAGTTTGCTATAATTTACCCCCTGCCCTTAAAGGAGTGATAAATAATACCATCTAGCATTTAGATGAGAGTCCACTCGATGGAAGGCTCTGAGCCTGGGTGTCTGATCACCATCAAGGGCTACCAGTCCTTCCTTTACCCAGAGGGAAAGGCAAGAGTCAATCAGCCAGCCAGGTTGAGAACCACTGTTTTAGCAGCTGTAGCTAAAGCAATTAGACAAGAAAAATAAGTGTTACATAAATTTCCAGAAAAAAGGAAGCTAGGATGAGAGGTAACATAGCTCTTATTTTGTTTATGTGATAACAGCACCACAGTGGATGCTTATGCTAAATGATTTCCTCCAATTAAATGAACCCCCATCTGAGGTAATTCCTGTGACCCCATAACAATGCTATGAGGTCAGCACAGTTACTCTTTCACAGGTGTGGAGATGGAGGCTCAGAGAGGTTAAGCAATCTGCCCAAGGGCACACAGTGAGTCACTGGCACAGTCAGGTTCACCTGACTTCTGCCTGTCCTATTGTCCCTCTTTACAGCAGAGATTGGCACATTTTTTCTTAAAGGGCCAGATAGTAAATATTTTACGTTTGTGGTCATACATTGGTCTTTTTTGGAACTTCACAACTCTAATGTCATAGCAGGAAAGCAGCCATAATTTTAAGTGGGAATGGCTGTGTTCCAATAAAACTTTATTTACAAAATATTTTATAAATTTACAAAATTTGTAACCTTAGTTTACAAAAACAAGTGGCCAGCTTTAGAGGGAGAGAGGAGCTGGACTGGTGGGGGTGCTCCTCGGGCTGCACTCTCCCACCTTGTATAAGACAGGCAGATATAGCACACCAGAGGCCAGTGAGAGAAGATCCTTAAAGGGAAAAGATTCACAGGAAAGTGACCTTCTCAGGACAGACAAAGGGTTTGTTTAATCAGACTGCTTTCCCAACACTTAGCAATAATAAGTAATTCTCACCTCTTTGGAAGTCATGGTGACTTTGAGGATCTTATGAAAGTTATATATTTGGATCCTCTCTCAAAAAAAAAATACACACACACACACACATACACGTACACATATATAAAACCCTCAACACACAAGCTCACAGTTTTGGGGCATTCAAGATGCCCCACACATCCTTCACTCCAATCTGGTACTCATGGTCCCCAGGGGGAGAATCTTGGCCTTCAAAGACCTGCCTCTGGGGTGAGGGGAATATATTAACTCCCTCATTGCCTATACTCTGCTGACCACCACCCTTCAACCCCACCCACCACCCATCCACCGGGCAGTGTCTCCTTCTGCACGTTCCTGGCGCACGAGTACCCAGACCTGGTGCACAAAGTGATCATGATCAATGGCGGGGGCCCCACAGCGCTGGAGCCCAGCTTCTGTTCCATCTTCAACATGCCTACGTGTGTCCTGCACTGCCTGTCACCCTGCCTGGCTTGGAGCTTCCTCAAGTGAGTGACCCCAGCCCTGGCAGACCACAGTGCCTCCCCAAGTTGGGCGGGAGGGGAGGCTGTACAACTGGGGCTGGTGTGGGGGTCACCCCTGGTGGCCTGGATGGCACAAGGGCTCCAGCAGTGCCTCCCCACCACCAGAGCCGGCTTCGCCCGCCAAGGGGCCAAAGAGAAGCAGCTACTGAAGGAGGGCAATGCATTCAATGTGTCATCATTCGTGCTGAGGGCCATGATGAGTGGCCAGTACTGGCCTGAGGGTGATGAGGTCTACCATGCCGAACTCACCGTGCCTGTCCTGCTCGTCCATGGCATGCACGACAAATTTGTACCAGTAGAAGAAGACCAGCGCATGGCTGAGGTAGGGAATGGCACCCCAGCCACCACACCCCAAAATCCCCCACTTGAAGCACAGGTGACTCAGCTGTATTTTCCAACCCCAGGGACGTGAGAGGTTAGATTGAGGGTCAGAGGTGGAATCCAGAAAGTGGGGCTTCCCTGGCTACCTGTTAGGATTATACATTCTCCCCAGTACATAAAAAGATACTTCACATCTGAGATTTGTATTAGTGACCAGTAACAGGCTACAGAATTCTTGGAGAGGGTGGGCCAGGGGTCTTCAGGTCAGAGATTGCCAAAAAATGGCCTTGAGATCTTTAACACTTTGAATAGCTCTGGACCAGTAGTTCTTAACCACTGATGATTCTGCTCCCTCACCCCCCCGCCCCCCACCAGGGGACACTTAGAAATATCTGTAGACTTTTTGGTTGTCATGATGGGGGAGAGGGGAAGGTGCTACTGGCATCTGGTGGGTGGAGGCCAGGGATGCTGTTCAACACCCTGAAATGATCAGGATAGCCCCACAGCAAAGAAGGATCCAAATGTCAGTAGTGCTGGGGTTGAGAAATCCTGCTTTGGACATATTGTAGGAACTTAATAAATGTGGAGTGAATATTGAGTTGGGCTCCAGCAAGGCAACAGGCCATCTTCCAGCTTCCTCTTGTCCAGAAGTGGAGGGATGAAGAGTAGACTACTGGAGGGACTTCCCCATGTTGCAGGCCATGGCTGGCTGGCAGGGAGTCCAGGGCACCCTGGCCCCACCCGCCCTGAGCCTGTCTCCCATGCAGATCCTGCTCCTGGCCTTCCTGAAGCTCATTGATGAAGGCAGCCACATGGTGATGCTGGAGTGTCCAGAGACGGTCAACACGTTACTTCACGAATTCCTGCTCTGGGAGCCTGAACCCTCACCCAAAGCCCTGCCAGCACCCCCACCCGTGCCCCCAGAGGAGAAGTAGCCCTTGGGCAGGCCAGGCATCACCAAGGAGCGAGGAGCAGGACGTAAGCCGGCTCCAGGTCTGCAGCCAAGACCACCTGGGCGAGCTGTTCGCTCTGGTGGTGAGTGGGGTCAGGCGGGGGAAACAACCACAGGCTGACTGGTTGGGTCCTGGTGTTTGAGGGAGCCAGGTGGACACCACTCTCTGCTTGCATCCTATGGGGCCCATCCTGTGGCAGCTAGAACGCCCGTGGAGGATGACCTTGTACAGAAGCCCCCTCCCCCCTCAAGGCCATGGCCTAGGCAGGCCGCGCACCCTACTGTCTTCCGTGTCTGCAGTGCTTGATCCAGGGACCCTCGGGGCCCCGCCCCATTGCCCAAGACTCTCCCCCTCTCCCCATTCCTCAGTGCTGGGAGCTATTGTCACCCAAGGGGGAAGGGATTTGGGGGGGCTGATGCCACCGAACCTACACATCTCAACTTGTAACTCAATAAAAAGAAGTGACAATCCAAGCCTCCGGACCTGTGCTGGGTGACCGCAGGTGGGGGATGCCCTAAGGCCTGTTTAACCATCTGCAAATTGGGCTGATGCTTCCCCCTGAGGGCCTTCCAGGCTAGCTTCCATGTTTCCCCTCTCTCCTCTGAATGCAGGGGTGCTTGGACAGTATTCCCAGCAGAGGACAGTCAAGGGGTGAGCTCCCAGTCCCTGGAGGGAAGGAGGTCCAACTGAGGTCCACGCAGAGGCTGAGTAGCCATAATTGAGTGCCAGCTGTATATAAGGCCTTGTGATGACAGCTTGAGACCCATGATTTACTGAATCCCCTTCACCCCATGTCACACAGCAATTCAGTGCTTCTTACCATCCCATTTTATCTTTCAACTTGATGTAGGGTAGCTTTCGTCATAAAGATTATTTTTATTTTGAAACCACCAAATCTTTTTCTGTCTGGTGGATTTTCCTGCCCTACGGCCATATTCTTGCTCCTCTGTATTTTATCTTACTATATCTAGGTACACCTGTGGTTTGTGTGGACGGTGAAAGGAGACAATTGTCTTCTCTGTTGTTGCCTCTTGAATCCTTTCCCCACTGGCTTGTGAGCTGACCTTTTGTTTAGTCCAGGGGTTCTCGCCAGAGGCATGGCTGTCCCTGGATTTGATTGTTACACCTAGGAGGGAGAGGGCCACATCAGCATTTAATGGGTGGAGCCCAGGAATGCCATCAGACACATTACAATGCAAAGACAGTCCCCATCCAAAAAACCATCTGGTCTCAAGTGTCAGTAGAGCTGAAGTTGGGAAACTAACAAATCCTATCTCTTTCCCAGCGACCTGTTTGTGAATTCCTGGGCAGATGGCATGCTATTTTAATTGCTGTCTCTTTATCAGAATACTTGGTGTCTGTGAAGCTGCCCAGTTCAGAGAGAGGTTTCTTCAGTTCAGTTAGAGTGGGAGCCCAGACCCCCTCCAGAGGCCAGGTACCTAATTACAAAAACAGCCATTCCCGCTCAGGGGAAGCCAGGGGTCCCTCAGTGTAGCAACCGACATGAACCTCCGTCCCCTGCAGGACCTGGTTGGTTGAGTAGCAGTGACGGGCAGGTGGTGAACCCAGTGAGGCAGTGGATCTCCCCAAGTCCCTAAACCAATGGACGCTTTGAAGAAGCAACTTCTGGAAAACTGAAGTGATCCCTCCAACACCTCACCTGTACCCTGGCCTGGCATTTTACTAAAGCTCTTTGCATATGTGAATAGTTTGAAATTGCAGGGCATCACGAGAAATTAAGGTTATTAATCCCATTTTATGGTGGAAGAAACAGGTTCAGAGTGGCAACGTCAAGAAGCTTGTGTTGCACAGTGATCCCAAGGATTGGTGTCTCACACCCACACCCCACACCCTTCCCAGCCCTGGCCTCCTGTCACCACACACAGTCGGCCCTTCCAGAGCATCAGGGCAACTCCCTTCCCCTCTTGAGACTTTCCACTTGGGCCACCTCTCGCTCAGTGTAGGGCTCTGAGCCACACCCCAATGCATGACTTTGTTTAATCGGATTCCCACAATGACTTCTGAGGTAAGACCTCTCACTGACCCCATTGTACAACTGAGGAAACTGAGGCTCAAATAGACAAATTACTGGTCTGAGGTACCACAGCTGGAAAGCAGCAGAACCCAGCTCTTGCGCTGGGGCAGATTCCATTCATTTGGCTGAGGAAGCCCCAGCCCACAGTATTGGTCCCCTGTGTCTAGTAGATGAAAGTGGACTTTGTCCACCCAGACAGGACCAAACTGCCAAAACACTGGAATATTCCAAAGCACCAAATGTTCCAAATAATCTTTTGGTCTACTTATTCTCCTCCCTGGGAGCTCACTACCTTTCCAGCAGTTCTGTCTGTAACAAAGTACTCTTGTAGCCTGAGGAGATCTGCCCTGTTGCCCGCTTCACCAGCCTTCTGGAGCTGGAGGTAGAGGGATGCTCTAAGCACAAGGCAGCTGGAACAATCAAACATCCTGATTGCTACCCAGGCTGGATTGGTAATTTCACAGTGCTCAGCCACGGGCTTGGATATCCTGAGGTCGCAACTCTCGTTCACCCTCAGCCAGAAAGACGAGGAGGGCACGGTGCAGCAGATGTACCCCCAAGCGGCGGCGCCGGGCAGGTGGCCAGCTCGCCACCACTCCATAGCAGTGTCCTTGTTTTTGGTTGGTCAGCGTCCGGATCCCTAAAGAGATTGAGGATGAGGTCACAGGAGCAGCCTCAGCAAACTTCCAGTAGAAGTATGTGACAGTGAACCCACTGTGTATTGCCTTCAAGCAGGGATCAACCAAGGAGCAAAATATGTACAGGTACGTTGCTGGTGCTCAGTAATTGTTCATTGAACAAATAGCCCTGAGAGGGAAGGGATGAGAGAACTGGTAGATCAAGTACTCTCCTATGAACCTCATCCCACAAGCCAAGCACTCACCTAGAGCATCTACGAGACACGCCTCTCGAGTGTAAGCCTCCACGGCAATCACATGCTGGAAGCAATGCAGGGAGACAACGCCATGACCACTGGCCCAAATGTCCAAGATCTGGCGCACCTTGGGGCAGGCCTGGCGGGGGGCCAGGGCAAAGTCAAGGGTAGGCCCCTCAATCCCCTCCT
>CM053512.1:37024306-37238866 GCA_028627145.1 Eidolon dupreanum | reverse complement strand
TGATAAACTAAAGAGTGGGATGTGTGCTGGGAAATATAAGGAAGGGGTGCCCAGTTCTTGTGATGTTTCTTAGAATTGTAGGTTTCCTTCCAGGGCTCCCAAGTACCCTGGGTGGCTCCTTGAAGAACCCCCAGGGGTCCAATGGGCCCCAGTTTGAGAACCAGCACTTTAGACCAAGGGTTTCATTGTACAAGAAGGTTGGACACACAGGGATGGTTCAAACAGTGGCCTCGACCTCGGTGGCTTCATCCTCCTCCTCCATCAGGCTGTAGGAGGCATGGCTCTGGCAGGGTCGCTGCAGTGGGTGAGCCAGCAGTTTGGCCATACAGTTGTGCAGTTCGAGGGCTGGCCCAGCCAGTGCCACCTCATACTTGTAGCTGGTGCCCTTGGTATCCAGGCTGCCCATGAAGGCAAACATGTCCTGTAGGGGGCCAGGAAGGGGTTCATCAGGCAGGCGTTCTCCTGATAGGCCCTCCATGCCCCTGGAGGATTTCCCAGAGCGGAGGGGACATTAGGGGTGGGTTCTGAGGGATGAAGGAATTTTGCCAGGCAGAAAACATTCCTTCATTCAGTAAGCATTCCCTGCACCCACTCACTGTTAAGGACACTGAGGTCTCAGTCCCAGAGCCCCCAGTCTAGTGGATAGTTGGATGCAGGTTACCCTCCAGGCCCCAAGTGATCTTCCTTGAGGAGCAGGGAAGGCTCCCCAAGGTAGGGATCTTTGGCTTGGATATTAAGGTAGGAGCTGGTCTCAACTCTCCCTGTTCACAGCTGGGTAAACTGAGGCTCAGAGAGGTAAGTGGCCCACTTGAGGTTCTACAGCTAGATCAGTGCTGGGACATGAATGACCAGCAGACCCTGGGAAGGCAGGGAAGGAAGGGTGCTCCAAGGAGAGGGTACAGTTAGGGCAAAGGCAGGAAGAGAGAGAAGCAGATGTTGGGAATGAGGTGGACAGGTCCCTACGTACTCCCAGGCCCACTATCCCAACAGCCTCCATGAACCCCCCCAGCAGATATGTGGAAATGCTTGTTGAATGACTGAATGACCAGGATCCAGGAGGTGGTGTCCCCCAGACCCCAGGTAGGCAGGTTCTGAGACATCCCATCTATACTCACCTGCCCCACACCCACCACAGCCTCACCTTCCAGCTCATCTCCTCCTCCTTCTCGTCAGCGCCATTGTGGATGTAAACAACATCAAAGAAGAAATATGGGCACTGGAACATTTTCTGCAAGGGAAGAACACTAACCTTTGGGACTCAGGTTACCCTGTGCTCTCATGACCACAATTCCCCAGCTTCTGCCTTGGACTCTGGGAATCTGTCTGTAGGTGCCCTAGCTTCTGTGCCAAAGTCCCTCCTAGTGTCTCACCACCCTCTCCCAGGCCTCAGTCACCTTCATGGGCTCAGTAAGGGAAAACTGGGGCTGGCAGGGCGGGCGACTGTAGACAAGGATGGTGCGGACCACGTATGGAGGCGGGATCGTCTGCACGTTCTCTGTGACTGGCAGCTCCGTCTTCTGCTGGCTGCACAGTGCAGAGAAAAAGGACAGGTCAGAATATACTCAGGGGGTCTTCCACTGTCATCACCCTTGCTGGGCACACAAGGCCCCATCTAACCCCTCCCAAGTTCACTGCTGCCTATGAGTTTTCCCACGTGTTGTTCCCTCTACTCAGAGTGCCTCCCCAGCCTTATCCATCTGCTTGACCCCTCCTGCTCCACCCAGGAGGCTTTGCTAACCCCAAAGCTGGATGCTCTGGCCATCCTGAGCATCCTCCATCACTGCCTGGAGTTGGCCTTGTCCCACCAGGCCAGGAGACACTTAGGCAGGGATTCGATCTTATATGCTAAGTTAGCACACATTTCCCCACTTGGCCACAGCTAGATCTCCTGTTGGGCTGACAGCACTAAGAAGAGGGCTAAGGTCCTTTCTATGTAAAAAGCAAAGTTGATCACAAATAAGAGAAAAGCCGACTTCCCCACAGAAAAATAGATAAAGGGGACAGACAAATATACAAATCACTGAGAGACTATCAAATGGCTTAAAAATGAAGGAGAAAAGGCTCAAAGAAAAGCACGGCAGAACATGTGGCCTCTTCCCCCAATCACACAGGCAAAGCTTTCATCAGCATGGTCAATCTTGGTGCCAGGGGAAGTAAACAAGGGCTAATTTCTGGAAAAGTGCTTTGACAATGTCTAGCAAAATTTAAAAACTCTCCCTACTCCCTGATCCAGTATATCCTCCATTATGAATTTACCCATGGGTTCTCTTGCAAAATTTGCTGAGATGTTTGTACCAAGTTAATCATGATGGTAAAGGCAACAGAAACAGGGGTTGGAACTGTAGGGTCCATGAGCTAAGAATGGATTTGATATTTTTAAATGATCAGAGGAGAAAAAAAAAAAAAAAGAATATTTCATGACACGTAGAGATAATATGAAATTCAAATTTCAATGTCTGTCAATAAAGTTTTATTGGCACACGGCCAAACCCATTTGTTTCAGTTAGGTCTGCTTTGGGAGTACGACAGCAGAGTCCAGTCATCATGACAGAGACTACATGGTCTGCAAAGCTGAAAATATTACTATCTGGCCTTTTATAAAAAAAGTCTGCTGCTCCCATCCCCCAGTGTTAACACAAATGAGTGGAGCCTCACAGGGTCATCATGGGACTAACATGGAGAGGAGATGAGGGGAAAGGAGGACTTACATGAGGCTGAAGAGACCTTCCAGATCTGGCAGTAATGCTAAGGAGAAGGCTGATGGCAGAGAACAGGTAGGAGGGGTCAGTAGCTTCCCTCATCCTGATGCCAAGAGACCCTGGTCACCTCTGAGCCTGGTGCTATGTCCACTGTGCAGGAAATGTGCTATGTGACCCTAGCCTTGTTGCCTGCCCTCTCTGGGCCTATTTTCCCCCAGGACAGATCACAAACCAGTGGGCTGGCATCAGATGTCCTGAGGATCCTTGGTGATTGAAATCCCCCCTTTCCCTCAGGGCCGGGGCCATTCTCCTCACAAGCAAAGAGCCATGGGTGTCCCTCTCCTCCTCCTCCCAACACTCACTAGTTTTCTAATTCACAGGGATCAAATTCTATTTAAGTTTTGGGCTGCACATGAGCCTTTCATGTTAAAATTAGCATAAAGTGTGCTACAGTGGTGACTTTTCAGTCACATATTGTTATTTATTGAGTACCGTCTGTTTAACAGCCGCTGCGTGGAGTGCTCCCCCTGTGGGTGCTGTTTTGACATACAGGAGTCCAAATCAGCTGGTCTGCTTCTGTTAGGACTTTACCTCTGCAGGGACCCCATGGGGTAGAAGGTTAGCTGCCTCCCATTTTACAGATGAAGAAACTGAGGGTCAGAAAGGTGACTGGCCCAAGTTTGTTGTGGCAGAGCTGAAATCTGGACCTGAGCCAGTCCAAGCTGGCCTCCTCCACAGTTCAGACTTCCTAGATTCTGGGGATAACAGGACTAGCCAGGCCCTCCCCGCTGACTCCCACAGCACACCCCTGCCTGGAAGGATACTGAAGGTGGAGCAGGAGGCTGTTTCCAGGTCATAGAGACAGCTGCAGAGTTCACGGGGGTCAGAGGTCAGGCCAGACAGCTGTGAGGAAGCATAAGCCTCAGCAAAGTCCTTCCTTGCCCCCAGAGGACCCCAAGGAGCCCCAGCCCTGCCCCAGCCTCACCCAGGCAGTATCATCGTTCACTACCACCAGCGCAAACTCATGGCTTTTGTCAATCTTGTGTTTTGTCCGTACGAACATCTCAATCATCTTCTGGGAGACATTGAGGGCATTGGTCTTAGAGCTAAGGAGGGACAGAGAGTGAGGGCAGTGGTTAAGGAGAAACCTCCTGACCTCAGGGGACAGCCCCTCACCCATCCATCCTGGGGAACCCTCCCCAGCCCCACAATGAGGCCGAGGCCCAGGACATGCAGCAGAGGGGTGGTGGAGCCCAACAGCAAACCTGGCCCAGCTGACCCTCTCCATCTTTTGCCCTCTTCAAATAGGTCCCTCTGGCCAGTTTGGATTTCACATCTGACCCTTGTAAGGTCTCCGATGACCTTTGCTCAGCCATGGGTGGTTAGAGGTGCCAGCAAGGGGGAAAATGGGCTTGTCTTTACCATCTCTGTACTTCTGGTCCGTGTCAGGCCCTGCCACCCCATCCCACAGAGACCCAGCCGCTCAGGGCAAGGACTTCGGAGTCAGCTAGGCCTGCGTCTGAATCCTGGCATGGGTGTCACATGACAGCTCTCACACACTTAGAATAGAACTCAGTGGGCAGATGCTGTATCATTACCAAATATTGTTGTTACACTCTGATACTGACAGGCCCCAGGCCAGACCACAACAGTGTCTCTGAGAGAGAGCCCTGCATTTTGGGGGCAAGGCTCCTCCCAACCATGGCTACACATTCAAGCCCCAAAATGTCCCTCTCACCCGTTGAACGACTCCAACTTTGGCAGTGACATTTCCTCTGACAGGTCCAGACAAATGATCTGCAATAAAGTTGGAAGGTGGTAAAGGCATTGTGACCAGCAGTATCTGGAAACTAGATGTTAACACCATCTCCACACGCTTGGCCCACTTCAAGCAGCCCTGTCTGAAAAGGCAATAAGATGACTCTCAACTCCAACCCAAGCCATCCAGTTTGGAATACAGTGGCTCAAAAGAAAGAGCACTGGACTAGGAGTCTGACACAGACTCAAGGAAACAGGGGTACGGTGCGTTGGACTGTGGCCTCCAGAAGATACGCCTGCCTAGAACCTCAGGATCTGACCTTATTTATAATTAGTCTTTAATAATATAATTAAGGCAAAGATCTTGAGATAAAATCATCTGATCCCATGACAAGTTTCCTTGTGAGACAGAAAAGGAGACACAGAGAAGATCATGTGAAAATGGAGGCAGAGATTGGAGTGATGCAGCCACAAGTCAAAGATGCCTGGAGCCACCTAAAGCTGGAAAAGGCTGGAAGTATCCTCCCCCTGAGCCTTTGGAGGGAATGTAGATTTCAGACTTCTGGTTTCTAGAACTGTGGGAGAACAAATTTCCCAGTTTGTAGTACTTTGTTGTGGCAGCTCCAGGAAACTAATATAAAAGGACTGTTTGCAGAACAAATCCCAAAAGGCAAGAATGTTATCCCCAAATCCCCTAAAGCCTCAGAGCTGATGGCTGAATTCCCACTTACCACCTTCTCTGGACAGTTGACCCTTGGTGTCCGCACCTGGACCTCAGGGGCTGGTGGAGGCACCTGCCAAGCCTTGGGGCCAGCTCCCGGAAGGTTGGGAGTCCCACTGTCAGCACTGGCTGCCTCACCCTCACCCTCGCTGCGGCTGCCCACACTGGCCTGGGCCCCCAGCACCCGGTCCTCGGCCCCCTCAGGGTTGGAGCGTGTGCGGGGCCTTGGCTCCACTGATTGTTCTTCTTCTTCCTCCTCCTCTTCCTCCTCCTCTTCCTCCTCAGTGGGGCTGCTGGGCTCTGTCACTTCCATGGCTCCTGAGTGGCTGGATGAAGGAGGGATAGGGGAAGCCAGAATCCTTCTCTTAGGGGTTTTAGAAATACTTGGTTACCAGGCAGGCCAGGGTACCAGGAGCTCACTGACTATAAGTCCCTCCTCTCAGGGTCTATTTTCTCATCTGTAGAATAGGTGTCTTTACACTATCAGCCTGGCATCCACTCTAACATAATAGTCTCTTTTATTCTTTTCTGTAGGGCTAACCCTGGCCCCTCCTCCTTGGTCAATGAGCACAACGAGCCACTGTGAATGACTCAGAGATGGGGACATGACCAAATATAAGCCAGTGAGGAGCAGTTCTGAGACTTCCAATAGTGCTATTATTAGGGGAGAGAGGCTTGTTAACAGTTGCAGAGAAGATACAAGTCAAGAGCTTCCAGGAGCCTCTTTAGCCTCCAAGAGGGTAAAGACAGCTTGCCTGAGTGATGCTCACCCAAAAACAGCAGACTTCTGAGCACCTGGATTCAGCTACACCTGGAATCAGTCTTATAAGCCACTAACTTTCCTTTCTTGATTAAACCAGACTGAGTTGGGTTTTCTGTTACCCGACACTGTTTCGGTGAATAAAGGCATAGTAACCTCTGAGATTCTCCCCCGTAGACCTTGGGGGTGTCTGCACAAGGGAGGGGCGCGGATCTGTGTATTCCAGGTATCTTTAAGGAAAGAGAGAAGGCCGATGAGACAGCTTGCCTATCTGGGTAATGGGCTGTGGGCTGCCCAGGATGGTCTCTGAGAGCCTTGCAGCCCCCACAACCTCTAATGAAAACAAAACCTTAGCTGCAGTAAGAAGGATGGAGGCTAGATGTAGGAGAAAACAGTGCTGGAGAAGGAAGCTTCAAGATAGGCAAGGGGCTGTATCTCTGGGGCTACGGGAGCTGGGCCTCTAGAGACGAGCCCTACACGCTTCCACCCCTCAACTTCTGCTCACCGTAGCCTGGGTCTCGATCCTATTCGGCGGTCGACTCACTAGGAAGCCACCATCTTTGCAGCCGGTCGTGGTGAGGCGCGCGCGCGACACCTCCTGGGAAATGTAGTTCAGCGGGCCACAGAGCGAGCGGAGAAACGAATTGGACGAAGCTGGAGAGTCTTGGAAGCTGAGAGGCTGGGATGTGCTAGGGGCGGGAGGCTGAGTGGGATGGATCTGGAATGTGATTGGTTAAAGCAAGATGAGGCGGAGTTTTTGTTTCTGGCGGACTCAGACCTCGCTGGTCAGCGCTTGTACAGTGATAGGCTGAGACGAGGCAGAGTGGAGTGGGGGTTTCGATGGACTAGGCTCAGAGGGATGCAGCAAGCTTAGTCTGCAACGTGATAAACTGAGAGGGACAGAATGGGGCGGGATTTAGAAGAGGCGGGGCTGATTATGGTGGGACTGATTATGGAGAGACCTCAGTGAGGGGCGGGATTTTTCGGATTGAGGTGGGCGTAGGCCAGGCCCCAAGGCCCCTCCCAATTACTTAATTTTCCTTATTTTACATATGTTTGCAAAAATCAAAAATACTAAGCCAGAACTATTTCTAAGTACCCTTCCTTTTTCATGTACACGTCTCCCCTTAGCTCTATAACTATTTAAAACTACTCTGAGCCTCAGTTTTTTTATTTTTAAGAATCAGATAAGCCTGCCCACATCAGCCAGGTTCTGATTTAATGACAGCTAGGAGGGGCTATGTAGGCTGAGCTTTGAAGGCAGGAGAATTTGCTAGAAAAACAAGAGGAAAGGCATTCCAGGTTAGAAGGAATCTGGGCAAAGGTCTGGAGGCTTGGAAGACCCTTGGAGTGGTGGGTCTTCTCACAGGTTAATTTAGCTACAGCATGGCTAAGAGTGAGGATTTCAATGCCCCTGTGTACCCCGAAGTCAGAGAAGTACAATTTCTCTCCCTCCATTAGAAGGAAGATTCAGCCTCCTAGGATCTGTTAGTGGGATCTGGAAGATTCATGGGATCTGGAAGATTCATGGGATCTGGAAGATTCAGGCTACTTGTGTCTGCACCGTTAATCCAAGTGCAGAAGAAAGGACAGGATGTTTCAGGCAGAGTTTATAGCATGGGTAAAGACCTAGGGTGTGAGAATTGAGAACTTTCAGCCATTTATGGAGGAGGCCATCATGGCTACAGCATGGGTGCAAGCAGGAAGCATAATTTTCAAGGGCCTTGAATGCCAGGTTGAAGAGCTTGAAATGTTTCCCAAGAGCAGTGGAGAACCATGGGGGTGTGTGAGCAAGGGAGGAAAATAATCAGATCTCTGTTTCTTGAGCCTGGGTGGGCAAAGGAGTGGATGGGGTTGGGGACTGGAGATCCCAGAAGGGGAGCTGGGCTGGCATCCGGGTGGGACAAGAGGGGATTGATTGGACTGTGACTATGGATGTAGAAAAGGAAGCCTATTAGAGGTGGATGCAGAAAAAATGGGCAGGACGTAAGGACCATCTAGGCTCTGAGGAATCCAGTATTTTTGCAGTAGAAACAACAGCTGGCAGAGGAAACAGAAATGGGACTTTTGGGGAGGTAATAGGGAACAAGGAGTGCATGTTACAATTCAGATCCCTGATGGTGTCTGGCCGTGTGCAAATCGTTTGTTAAAACTCCCATGACACTGTAGGTCAGATAAGGAAACTGAGGCTCAGAGGTGGAAGAGCCATGGCCTTGGAAGCTGAGGTGAGGTGGGATGGATATCTCTGGAAGCTGGACACGTGTCCCCTGCTGGGACTGGAGGAAGGCGCTGTCCTTGAGGAGGAAACTGCACAATAACAAGTCATGTGACCAGGGGAGGGGGCTTCCTGTTTCCTGGCCCCTCCCAGGCCAATCTTGGCCAGCCCAGTCCTGAGCAGACAGTGGCCAGAGTGACCCCAAGAGTGTCCAGGGACTCGGACCTCTGACTAAGTTGATCCTAGAGGAACAGAGAAGCAGAGAGGGCTGAGGGGACCCAACCCCAGGTTTGGGGCCTGTGGTTCAGGAGGGCCCTGAGGAGGAGAGGGGACTCTTGACATTCTTGTCCTAGGCCAAGGATAGGGGAGGGAAGGCAGCACCAAAGAAGTGAAAGATAAAGGAGGCAAAGGAGAAGGGGGAGGTCAGGGCAACCTTGGGAAGTAGTAAGCTTCTAAGGTCATTCAAATATGCCAAATCAACATTAATGACTTATGATCCCTTCTGAAGGGG
This sequence comes from Eidolon dupreanum, assembly GCA_028627145.1. Classification (NCBI taxonomy): domain Eukaryota; kingdom Metazoa; phylum Chordata; class Mammalia; order Chiroptera; family Pteropodidae; genus Eidolon; species Eidolon dupreanum. The sequence goes on along the minus strand of CM053512.1, from coordinate 37,230,202 downwards.
GGAAATCAATGCCCATTTCACAGAAGAGGAAATTGAAACTGTCATTTGCCCAGAACAGCAAAGGCAAGAGCTGAGATCAGGCTGTGGTTTTAGTAGGGAACGAAGGAGGAAGATTCAGAGGACACTGATTTCTGGACAGCAATGAGTGCCCGGGCCACACGGCCCCGAAGCCGGCGAGGGAGGCACGCTCCACCTGTAAGTGTCCTTCACCCCTGCCACAGCCAGCTCAGTGGGACCCTTGGGCCGAGCCCTTCCTGGCTCAGAGCTCAGTCATGGTGACCATTTACAGGGGGAGCTGGACCCTGTGGCAGAAAGTTTAGAGGAGGCCGAGGCAGCCAATGGAAGCTCTGTGCTGGGCCCTTTACCATCTCAGGAAAGCTGCAAGCCAGAACTGCTGGGCCCTGGGGTGGAGGAGAGTGGGCAGAGCCTGGAGAGCAGGTAAGACCCTCTTGGTCTGTGCCTCCAACTCCAGCTCTTTCTCACCCATAACGCTGCCTGTGTCCCTCCCACTCCTGCTTACACACACACCATGACTCCCCATCGCCCTCCTCAAACTGACTTTCAAGGCCCCAGCCTTGACACACAGCCACTGTGTGCCAGCCACCCCAGATGTTCCCATTTTCTGAATCTTCCATCTCTCACCTCTTCACAGAACCGAAAAAGAGGCTGATGAGGACTCTAGTAGGCAACTGACCCCAGCACCTGAGGAGCCCCATGAGCCTGCAGAAGAAGCTCATCAGGCCCCAGAGGTAGCCCCATGGGACAGGGAAACTGTCTCTTCTGGACCTGGGGCCCCCGATGTTTTTCAGACTCTCCAGCATGCTCTGAGCTCACTGGAGGCAGTAGCTGCTGCCTGGCGCCACCAGCTCCCAAGCTGTTCTGGGCCAATGGAGGCAGAGGGCAGAAGCAAGGGGAGACGAAGGCCCTGCCTGGAGCAGGAAGAGGCAGGGGTATACCAGCGGGAGGTGGCCCGCATGGCCGAGAGAAACGCCTGGCTGCGTTTGGCCCTGGGAAGCCGTGAAGATGAACTAATCCACATGCAGGCCTCCTTGGAGGCCATCCAGACGGAGAAGGAGATGCTGCAGAGAGAGGTGAGTCGGGCAGCCCTGCCTCCCAGGGGTCCCTGTCTGAGGGAGGTGGCAACCTGGCATAGGCTATGTTCAATACTTGTTCATTTGAAAAATTTTTTAAAATGCAGCATTGACTGCTGAGCCCCAACAGACACAGGTCCTATACAGTCTTAGTTAAGGTGATCAGGGAGGCCCACAGAGGAGGTGACACTTGAAGGAAATGTGGGAGGAACCATGCAAAGATCTGGGGAAAGAGCATTCCAAACAGAGGGAATAGCAAATGCAAAGGCCCTGAGTATGATTGGTATATTTGAGGAACAGTGAGGAAGCCAGTGTGGGATGAGTGGAAGGAGACGAAGGCAGAGAGGTGACAGGGTAGTTCCTGCAGGGTTGTAGGAAAGATATGAGATTTTGCTCTGATTGAGATGGGAGCCTCTGAGGGTTCTGAGTAGGGAGGAGTGACTACCAAACATAGGCGTTCACAGGCACCCCCTGACTGTCCTGGAAGGAACAGTGAGTGGGCAGCAGCAGTGGAATCCTGGAGATTCAGGAGGAAGCACTGGTCCAGAGGCCAGATGGTGAAAGTTGCGGAGGTGGCAAGAAGTGGGCAGATTCTGGGTGATGTTGAACGGGGAGCTGTCAGGCATGGGTATGGACATAGAGGCATCCTCAGCATGTGGATGAAATCTAAAGCTATGTGGCTGACGGAGGTCAAGGGGACTAGGCCCTCATCTCCAGTTGACAAGACTGGGGCTGTGGAAGCCCAGAACAAGGGGCTCATTTCCCTATGGGGTGGGGCCCATTTCCAGGCTGGGAAAGAGAAATTAGTTTGTTTTAATTTGGTCCCCACTCCCCACCTCCAATCTATTCTTTCTACCTACGAGTTCAGTGTTTTGTTTTGTTTTTAGATTCCACATGTAAGTGAGATAATACAGTAATTATCTTTCTCTGACTTATCTCATTAGCATAAGGCCCTCAAGGTTCATTCATGTTGTCGCAAATGGCAGAGTTTCATTCCTTTTTAAGGCTGAGTAATATTCCATTGTATATATACATTTTCATTATCTATTTATCCATCGATGGACACATAGATTGCTTCCATGTCTTGGCTATTGTAAATAATACTGTAATGAACATAGGGATGCATGTATCTTTTCAAATTAATGTTTTTGTTTCCTTTGGCTAAATGCTCAGAAATGGGATTGCTGGATCCTATGGTAGTTCTATTGGTAATTTTTTGAGAACACTGTTTTCCACTTTACCAATTTACAACCCTAACAGCACATGAAGGTTCCCTTTTATCCACATCTTCACTAACACTTGTCATTTCGTGTCTCTTTTATAACAGACATCTAAATAGGTATAAGGTGAAATCTCTTTGTGGTTTTGATATGAATTTCCCTGATGATTAGTGATGTTGAGCACATTTCATGTACCTGTTGGCCATCTGTATGTCTAAAGAAAGAAGTCCTGAGTGGCTGAGCGAGTTGCCCAAGGTCATATAGTGAGGGATTTGGTGCAGTGAGTACCTGGGGCTTCTGCCTGACAGCTAGGGCTCTTGCCACTGCCTCAGGAATGGGCCTTAGGGAGGGATGGTGGTTATTTGGAGCCCTCAGGCCTAACATTCCTCATCTCACCCCCAGGTCCAGGAACTGCAGGATTGCCTGCTGAGGCTGGATCCCTTCCCACCTTCCTCCCAGGGCCAAGCAGGTGGCTCGGGCAGTGGATCCAGCAGCTCTGGGGCTGATGGGGAGCCCTGGGTCACTCAGGTGAGTTTGGGAAGCTCAAAACCACCATCTTGAGATCCTTAGGATTTGGGGCAGTGAGACTCAAATCTAGGTCATGTGATCTATCATCTTCTACAGTTGGAAAAGCCTAAACCCATGGTGCTGAGCTCTTGATGACAATCTGGGTAATTCGAGTCCCCTCTTGCCACAGGACTCCTCCCTGTCTCACCCCCTGCTCCAGCGCCTCCGGAGTGATTCTAGTGCCCAGATCCTTGGATCTCTTTCTACCCAGCCTCTCACCCCCGAGATGCACATCATGGAAGTCCAGTTGGAGAAGCTCCGGGGGTAAGAGCCACAAATGCTGAGCTTGAAAGGGCACCAGCACCTCCTCAGCTGAGACATAAATCTGAGTCTGGAGCTAGAGTGGGGGTAGGGGAGGGGAGGTGGAAATCAGCTGGGTTCTGACCGCCCTACAAGGCCTCTCACTTTCCCTCTTCCCCATCTTCGGAGGCAGGAGCATTGAGAAGCTCAAATGCTTCAACCGTCTGCTGTCAGCTGTGCTCCAGGGATACAAGGGTCGGTGCGAGGGCCTCAGCATGCAGCTGGGCCAGCGGGAGGCCGAGGCCACGGCACTACGTCTGGCCTTGCAGTACAGGTTTTTGTACCCCCACCATGGTATCACTGGCTGGGAAGGGAATGGGTGTGCTCAGAGGATGTCCCAGATCCACAAAGAGAGGCAGGGCCTCCACAGGTAATTACTTTCCCCCACTACAGAAATTAACTTAAGGCAATTTTAGTCCAAGGGTGCTGAAGGGGTTTGCATTCACCCCTGGGGATGGGAGAAAAATGAGGTATCCAGGAGCACGTGGAAATATCACCTGCACGAAAGATGGGGCTGAGTGTCCTGGAGCACTTAGAACCAGTGTCCCACAGTGAGCACTGTGAGGAAGCATATGGGGTCCTGCTCACTCTCCGGGAGGCGGACTCAGGAGCAGAAGAAGTCCCCAAGAGTGACCTGGAGGCAGCTGAGAAGGAGGCTCAGAGGCTGCTGGCCCAAGAAGAGGCTGCCATGGATGGAGGGACACTGTGGAATCCTCAGCTAAGGTACTCCTAGGAATCCTGGGAACTGGGCAGGCCAGTGAATGGGGTCCTGATTGGGAAATGTGCCTCCCAGAGCTGGTCCATGGAGACCTGACTAGAGTTGGCTGGTTGTTATTCAACAAATTTGTCATGGTGGTTAACAGCCACTGGGGTTGGTATAGGACCCACGAGAGTTGTCATGAAAATGGATGATGGTGTCACTGATTAGAACTGACATGACAGTGCTTAATGATGTTGGCATGATGCTGCCAAAGAGGTCTGGCAAGCTGAGCAATGATTTCCATTGGCTTGGTGTGATGGCATCCACCACGCTGGCATGAGCAACAGCAACCATTGGGTTGGTGTGATGGTGTCCTCCATGTTTACATGAATGACAGTACCCATTGGTGTGATAGTGTTCACTGTGTTGTCTTGATGGATGATGGTGCCCATTGTGGTTTATATTATGGTGCCCTCCATATTGGTATTATAGCGCCCACAACACATGGTAGAGGATCCACCATGGTCAGTAATATGGAAGATGATGGAGCTCACCAGGGTTAACATGAAGTTAGCACAGCTATGCTTGTCAATGTCCACATAGGCCCCTCTTCTGTTTTCTGTAGCCCTGAGGGCAGCAGTGTGGATAGGCCCACACCACAGGAGGTGTCTACCCAGCTCCAAGGCTGTGTCCAGCGCCTCCGGGAGCGCCGTGCTATGGTGAAGATTCCCCCAGATCCTGGTCCCACCTTGGCACCCATGCCCACTGTGCCCCGTGCAGAAGCCATGATGCAGACTATTCTGGGGACCCAGCCTGGCCCAGCCCTGCCCCAGCTGGAGAAGATGCAGATCCAGCAGGACCTGGAGGCTGCACGGGTACAAATGGGCAGTGGTTACTGTGTCAGTCTTTCCTGGTGGGACAAAACCCTTTGCTGAGGTTAAGAGGGATGTGATTGGGGAACTAAACAGCAAAGGAGAGTTCTGTTAGGCTGGAGTCAGTTTTCCCGGAGGGAGGAGAATTGGGGTTGGGGTTTTGAGGGATGAATAGGAGTTTGTCCTTTGGAATTCAGTTTCTCATAAGGCTTTGAATCTGGCTTTCCAAAATACACTTCATATGGAAAAGAAATGGGGTAGGGGACACAATCTCAGGTTTGTATGAAAGACCTAAGGTTCTGGAGTTGGAGAAACTTCAGCCCCTTCCACTGAGCTGCTACTTGAACTTGTCTAAGATACTCATCCTCTCTGAACTGTCATATCTACAGCTGTAGTTTTTATGGGAGAATTATATTTCCTACCACACAAGATTATGGTGAGGGTTTAAGTTCTTGCTTGACCAGCCCTCACTGGGTGCCTCTTGAGGCCCAGGAGCCAGGAACAGTTTCCCCAGCAGTTGACCCTAGAGGCACAAATTCTCTGCCCTCTCTTGGTTTCTCAGGAGACCCAGGAGGACCTGATGTTGAGGCTACAGCTGGTGCGGCGGGAGAAGCGGGGTCTGGAGTTGCGGGAGGCTGCCCTCCGAGCCCAGGGCCCCGCCCACGTGCTCCTGTTGGAGCAGCTGCGGTGGGAGTGGGCTCAACTCCAAACTGATGGGGCCAACAGCAGTGGTGATGACAGCAGTGGAGGCAGGAGTAGCGGAGACGAGGAGGCATGGTCCCAGGTGAACACTCTGACTGGACCTGGTAGGGATAGAAGTATATTACTGGCTAAGTGGCTCTGGCCAAACACAGCCCCCTCTGAGCCTCAGTTTCTATTTCTGTACAAACAAATTAGTTGAATGGTAAGCTGCAGGTTAAAGTTCACACTTTGTACTTTGGAGTTTCTTTCTTTGAGGGCATTGAGCCCACTAAGCCCTAAGTGGTTTATTGTCTTCTACTCAAATCTGTACCTCTTTTTTCCCACCCCCCAGGCCTGTTCATACCACCCCCTCTCCACTCTGATAGCCCCAGTCCATGCTTCTTCTCTTCTTAAATTTTGGTTCTAGTTCCCTCTGAGTCCTTCCTTTTTGTCCCTTGCCATCTAATCATGTCTGCCCTTAAAGCCTTCAGCAGCTTCTAGAATGCTCCTTTGAATCATCTTTCACTTCCAAGCCTTTGTACCTGCTGTGCCACTGCCAGAAACACCAGTCACATCCCTCTTTGTTTAGTTAAGTCCTTGAACTCCTAGAGGTCTGAGCTCAGACTTCACCTCCTCCAGGAAGCCCTCCTGGACTGCCTTCAGATGAGGTCCTCTGTTATTTATCTCCTTTGTTAGAGAGTAATTTTGCCCTTATTGGGGTATCTCACCAGACTGGAGACTCTGTGAGAGAAAGGACTATGGCTGCCACAGTCTGGGCATCTTCAACATTCAGTTTGGGCTTAGCACATACTCAGCCTAGGCCAATGTCACTTTCCTTCCTTCTGCTTCTCTCAGGGCCCTGCTATCCCTGGTGGCATCAGGGGCACCGATGGAGGTCAGGTGGGCAAAGTGCAGGATCGAGAGGAGCTAGCTCAGGAACTGCTGGCATCACTCACTCGGTGTGTTCCTGGTTGGGGGATATTTGGCTAGGGAGGTGGGGTGATGGTGGCATATATGCAAGAGTCCGTGGGGGTGCTGTGAGCAGCAGTGCCAGCCTGGGTGTGCGCCTATGTATAGGTGTGTTCCTACCATGGAAACACCATGGGCAGGGGGGTGGGTGGGTAGAGGGATGATAGGACTGGCTATGGCTGTGAGCCCTTCTCTCCCCACCCCTGCACCAGGACCCTGGGCCTGCGGGAACAGCTGCAGTCTCTGCGGGAGGAACTGGAACAGGTGGCTCAGAAGGAGCGAGCCAGACGTGCTCAGAGTGCTGAGCTGAACAGTGATTTATGTAAGGCTCACAGGTGGGTCCTCCTTCCCTGTACTTCCCCTGGTGACCTCAGAAGATTCCCTGGCTCTGTCTGGGCCTCAGCTTCCCTCCTATAAGGTGGGCTGCTAGTTCAGTCCATCCCATACCTCCCCTGGTACCTGTGTGTCAGCCCCTCCTGAGTGATGCTGGGACTTCAGGAAGTCCCAATCTGGGAGTGCGTAGCCCGTCTTGGTGTGGGGGGGCCTATTTCCTGGCTGAACCCCCATACCCCCTCTAGTGCCCTGATCCTGGCCTTCCAAGGAGCTCGCCAGAAGCAGGAAGGGCAACGGAGGAAGCTGGAACAGCAGGTGGCACTAATGGAGGCCCGACAGGCAGAAGAGCTGGCTGTGCTAGAAACCACTGCAAGAAACTTGGAGAGGCCCAGTCAGCCCCGTCCACCTCCCCCGCCAGGAGAGACCTTTCTGTAGGCCCTGTACCTGGCCATGTCTGGATGTGCCAGGCAGTGGTGGCCGGCCGTGTCATAAACTGTCCTGGAGTGATGTCATGAGGCATGACTTTGCATGCTGAGGCGTGTTTGACGTGATGGAGGCTGATATACCTGTGCATCTTGGGCTGGATGAGGGGTTGGCTGGGCATTTGAGAAAGATTCGGTGTCTTTTTGGCTTGGCACCATGTGGCATGTGAATAGGGTCAGTAGGGTCTTGCCAGAGGCAGTCTGGACTGTAGGGATAGGGTCTCCAGGCCTGGCTGGGGGGATTCAGAGATCAGTGAGGTTTCATACCCAGAGCTGAAATTCCAACTCTTACTTGTCTCCGGAATCCCAGACAGGGGTCCACGGGGGGCAGGGCACACCTTCCCCTGCCTACTCTTCCTAGGGAGATGTTGGGTTTGTCCTGGAAGATGCTCCCAAGAGGACCATGCCTATATCCCAGAAGACCGAGGCCCCACAGTTCGGAGTGTGGAACGTTAGCTAGAAGGGCACATGCTCCAGGTGCATGTGTGGGGAGGAGGAATCAGAGGTGGCTTTGGAACTTGCATGCAAAGAATGTGGGGCTAAAGTAAAAAGGCTTAAAAACCTGCACGCGGAAACTCAGGAGTCTATACTGCAGGCGCAGAGGAACTCCAGTGCGAGCTCATGGTGGGCACCACACACATTCAGTCCCTTGAGGGCCTAGACAGCCCCTGGTGAGGCTCAATTCTGGCTTTCACTGTTAGACCTTGGAAGCTGTGGGAAGCGTTAATGTCAGGTTAATGACAGGCATCTGATTAGCATGTCATTTGCATAGGTCTCACTCCCAACCGGGTCTGGTGGGGTCGTGAAAGCTAGGCTGGGCGCGACCCAGTCAGCCCGGATTAGGGGCCAGCTGTCCTCTCCTGGGCGGTAGCTGAAACCCAAGCTGGGGATTAGCAAGGGTTTTGTTCCCAGCCTGGTGGTGGAGGCGTTTCTCAGGCAGAGCCTGTGCAGGTGTGTGCGGGGCGGTTACCTTTTGCCCAGAAGGGCAAGACAAACCTGAGGTCAGTGCCAGTCAGCGGCCTGGACTCGATCCGGCTCCTGACCCACAGATGCGTCAGGCGAGAGTTGGGGCTGGTGACCTTCGGACCCCGCGCACTCTCTGTGGACCAAGGTCGGCTTGGACGAAAGCCGGGAAATTGAGGCGGGCAAGGTCGTCTGTGAGGCAGGGGAGTAGAGGAGCCGACCTTATCTCCTCTTGTCCCCCTTCCTTCTCCCAAGAGTGATCTTAGTCCCCAGTCCCACCAGGTTGCCGGGAGGAGGGAATAGGGAGTAAAAAGAGACAAGGTCACCTGTTAGAGGGTGGGGAAGGAGTTCGTGCTTAAGGAGGGGGCAGGGATCTGTTTCCAGGCCACCAGAGCAGGGGCTGGCCATTCCCACGGGCGCCCCTGCAGCAGATGGGTCCAGGCCTCTTTGTCCCTGGTCCGCGGCCGCGGCAAGGTCAAATGTCACCGCGGGGCCACGCACAGGGGTCAGGGGGGCGGAGCCGGTCCTCGACTCCAGCCTTACGGCCGCAGAACAGCCCCAAGGCATGCAGGGGCGGTGGAGCTACTGTGAGGGGGCGGGGCATCCGCAGAGTAGGACCAACTCCAGCGCCTTCTTTCCCCAGTCTCCAAGCCCGCCCCCAGCCCGTCACTTCTGGGTCTCGTTGCCACAGATAAGTGTCCCTCAAACCCTCACCTCCCTAAGTTCCCCCTCTGACTCCCTTCTCTGCTAAGTTTCCCTTTCTGAAACGGACCCCTTCTCCCACCAAAGATCCAGCCAGGGACCTAAGCCCTTGTCCTCACCCCAAATAACCAGCCAGCGCCTCCCACATTCCCAGGCAGCCCCAGAACCAAAGTGTCCTCTGTAACCACCTAGGCTCCCTTCTCCCAACAGGGCTTACAGGGCAGAAGTCCACTCTAGTCAGACCCATGGAAAGTCTAACCCGAGCCCTTCTTGCTTTCTGTACCTGCTAAAACCTTCCCCACCTTGCACTCATCCAGGCCCTCCTTGGGAGGCCCAGAATCCCTGGGCTGTGCTTGGCTGTGTTGGCCTTCCCAGAACCTTGGTATCCTTTGAAGTGTTGCAGATCTCTAAGCATCTCTCCCCCTCCCCGCCTCCCGACGGTGTCTCTTCAGATGTCATCTGGAGAGGGGGTGCCTTTTCCCACGGCCCCTTCATGAGAGAGGAGGACTTAGGAGCCTCATGGGCAGAGGGCATTACTCTCCCGCCCACTGCCTTCATAGGCCCAGCCACGTGGCCTCGCGTCTGGCTGAGCAGGCGGGGCAGGAGATAACGCGCCAGGCGACTGGACCTGAGGGACTTCAAGGTGAAAGGTCACCACGGGAAGGGCTTTTCCAGCGGGTTAAACGTTAACGGGCCCAGAGCCAGAGGCTTAGGCTTCCCCTATGAGAGCGGTCTGGGCGCATACAAAGGGTGCTTAATAAATGCTAAATGCTAGTCGGCCCCAGCCCAGGGTTTGGGTGGGGTTGGGGGCTGTTGCAGGCGAGCGGCAGCTGGGAGGAGAGCTCGGAGAGTCTGGAAGAGACATCTGCAGTCCAGCCGGCCTCCTGGCCAAGCCCTTTCTATAAAACACAGAAAAGGAAATTAAAGGAGAAGGGGCAGGCCACGGCATGGGTGGTGGGCATTCCTACTGCCTCTAACCTCGCCGGCGGGTGGGCGCCTTGCCCCCAGAGGCCTGAAATGTGGTGAGGAACCCCTTGACCTCGCGCCCCCGCCAGCCAGAGACCACCACATCCCTTTCCCCTGGAGATTACGAGCACCAGGTGTTCGACCAAGCAAAGACAAGGGTGGGTGGGGGTCGGACGCGGCGACTTTCTGGAAGAGGAAGCAAACACAATCCATCTTGCAACTGTGCAAAGAAATGCCCTAGGGTGTGCGGGCGCGCGCGCGCGCGTGTATGTTGCGCACAGGCATGCCCCCCTCCCACGCCTGGGTGCAACTGGACTCCCATTATTGCTTCTGCCGGGAATGGGGGGGTGTCCCTGGGGCGCCTCGAAGGCGGTGAAGGACGCAACGTCCAAGGCCGGAGGTGGATGGGAGTGCCTTGGAGAGAGATGTTGGCGAGGCTGCAGAAGGGCAGAGGGCAGCGGCTGTCCATGATCCCGCCGCGGCTGGGCAGGGGTTAAGGCTGGAGCCTGGTGAGGACAGGGGCGGGGATGGGGGGGAAGGAGGGAGGGGGAGGGGGGAGGGTCAGGCTCAGCGGTCCCGCGCTCCGCCCTCGTTCCTCCCGCCGGCCTGGGCGCCCGGCGCCGCGCACGGCCACCCATGCCCTTATAAGGGCGGCCGTCGCCGGGGCAACCAGCGCCCGCCCCCAGCCCGCGGCGCGCGCCCCTGCCCCCGCCTCCGCCCCCCGCCCGCCCCGCGAATGGAACGTTGTGTGTCAAACCGGCCGCAGCGCGAGGCCGGCGCGCGGGGTCGGCAGCGGCGGCAAGAGGGAGGCTCGGGCCCAGGCGCAGGCCCAGGCCTGACGGGCGCGGCCGCAGCAGGGGCGGAAGCTCGAGAAACGCCAGCCCGCGGCCCTGCAGGCCCAGAGCGGCCGCTGGGGGGACCCAGGGACCCAGGGGGCGCGGCGACCGGTCCCTGCGCGTGCCCGCTGCCCCTCCCCCTCGCCGCGGGCAGCCGCGCAACTTGCGGCCAAACTTTCCCCCCGGCCTCCGGCTCTCCGATGGCGGCCCGCTAAGTTGGCCGCAGCCCCTGGTCGAGCGGCGGTCAGGCCACAGGGCGCCCCCTGCGCAGCCCAGGCCAGGCCATGGCCCCTGCGTCCTCGCCGGGGCCCCAGGGCGGCGGGGCGCGAGTCCCAGGGGCCCCGCGCTTGCGCTTCTAGCGTGCCCTCCCGGCCCCAGGCCCGGCCCCGCGCACGCGTGGGAAAGTTGGCCTGGAACCGGCCCGACCAGTTCCGCCCGGGTGCGCGGACCGGCTGCAGGAAGTTGCTTCAAAACTTTTTTGGGGGGTGCAGCCGGTGCTCCCCGCGCGCCGGGGCCGGATGCGAACGGGGTAGAGTCCCCCGGGCTGACAGGGGTGCCCGGAGGAAGAAGCGCGGAGGGGGCGCCCCGGCCCCGCTGCCCTGGGGCTATGGCCATGGTGACCGGTGGCTGGGGCGGCCCCGGAGGCGGCGGCGACACGAACGGTGTGGACAAGGCGGGAGGCTACCCGCGCGCAGCCGAGGAAGACTCGGCCTCACCACCTGGCGCTGCCAGCGACGCGGAGCCGGGCGACGAGGAGCGGCCGGGGCTGCAGGTGGACTGTGTGGTGTGTGGGGACAAGTCGAGCGGCAAGCACTACGGCGTCTTCACCTGCGAGGGCTGCAAGAGCTTTTTCAAGCGGAGCATCCGCCGCAACCTCAGCTACACCTGCCGGTGAGACCCCCATCTGCGCCCCGCTGCCTGCATCGGCCCAGCCTGGCCGGGGCCCTGACCTGCTCGGTCACCTTGGGCCTGGCGCTGATCTTCCCTGGCCCTCCACTCCCCTCTGAGATAGGGGTACAGCCCCTTGTCTTCCTCTTTATTCCATTTCTAGGGTTGTGTATACAGTAGGCACTGTATGGATGCAGGTCCCCACATCAGGTGGTCCTTTGCGCTTTCTGCCCCAGTTTCTCGCTCCTTCTCCCACCCTTAATTTTCTCCGGAGAGGGGTCATCTCTGCACGGGGAGGGTTTGGGGTGTTCTCAGGGGGCACCCATTCTCTTGGAAACGTCATCACACGGGGACCCCGTGGGACTCGAACGTGGAACGTGGTTTGTGAAGCTCGCAGCGTCCAGGGGCCATTGTCTGCGGCCGCGCGGATCAATACGGCGCGCCCTTGGGGTCAAATATCACTTCCAAAGTCGCCCTGGCCACCAAGGCGGTGGCGGGAGCAAGGCAGAGGTGGCATAGGGCGGCCTCCTTCGCATGCGGGCCCTGCCTTGGGGAAGGAGCTGGTCCTGCCCATGGAGGGAAGCCCCCCTAGGCTCACCCTGGGTCCTGGGTGACCGGAATCCGTCGCAGGAGGATGGGGAGGGCAGCTAGATCTGACCGCACCTCTGCTGCTCCACCCCCGCAGCCAGGAGTGGGAGCAGACCTGGTGCTCTTGGAAAATCCCTGAAACTTCGATGTCTCTGAGACAGGGTGGGGTGAATGTTTCCCGGAAGCCCTGGGCTGTCCTGGGTTGGAGTCCCCACTGACTGGCAGGGCCTTGCTAGCTTGTTTGGTTGGAACTGGGGTTGGGTGTCCAGCTCAGGGCCCCCTTCTCACCACTTTTGGATGAGCATCCTTTTGCTTTATTGACAAGCCCCTACTCTGTGTCCTCCATGAACATGCATGGGCTCTGCAAAGCTGGTATGGGGGCCCCCATTTTCCAAAATTGTAAAACTGAGGCCCAGAGAGGTCCTTGTGTCTGTCCTGGGTCACCCAGGGAGATATCCTGCCCCAGTTGGGGCTCAGCAAGGGGAATTTCATGGTAGGAAAGAGGAGGGTGGTTAAGTCAGGGTCAGGGCTCACCCCAGGTAGGGCTTGTTGGTGAGGCCACTGGGCCAGGCCTTGGGCATCTGGAGTTTGGCCCCAGGTCTGGGGTCAGAGCACGTCTGGGGTGGCCATGTGTGTATGTGTGTGTGTGGTGGGGGGAGCTGGCTTCCTCCCTCCTCCAGTGCTAACTGGGCCACCAGACTTTGGCCTCATTTTTACTGCTGGAATAACCTCCTGCTTTCTGGCTGGGTCTTTGGGGAGGGCATGGGAGGGGTTCAGGAAGTTTTGGAGTCCCAGGGGCTCCATGATGGCCAGAGCAGGGAGCCTCAAGGTGGTGGACAGGGAGCATTGTTAGGGGCTGGCAGGTTCTTCAGAACCTCTATGCTGTGTCATCAGGCGAAGTCACTGTCTCTTTCTGAGCCTCAGATTTATTCAGCAAAATTTCCTCAGGGCTCAGACTGGGTGGTATGATGCCAGCCTCTCAGAGACCCCAGCTCTAAGCCCAGCCTTACACCAGTCTAGAGACACAGTGAGATGCAGATGCCCTAGCCTGTGGGGTCTGGGCCAGGCCAGAGCGGGGGATGAGTTTGAGGTCCCAGGAGGGAGCAAGTGGCTCTGCCTGAGGGTCATCGAGGGCTGTGTGGTGTAGGGCCATAAGATATGGTACTTAAAGCAAGAAGGGTTTGACCCAGGCAGATGCCCAATGGCAGGTTGGGGGGAGCAGTGTTGTAAAATGAGACTACTCAGGCATGGGTGGAGTTAGAGCTGAGTGGGCCTGAAATGCTGGACTGATGGCCGCAGGGAGCCATGAAGTGTATGTGAGCAAGGGAAGGCTCTGATCTAATTGAACTAGAAGCCAGAAGCCTAGGGAGGAAACTGAGTTGGGCCCCAGTGTTGGGCCAAGCATATGCTCTTTAGATGGGACAATAAGTAGAACTTTCTGTTTCCCCATCTGGAGGACTAGGAAAGCTGTCGTGACTCCACAGCTGGGGAAGTTGAGGCAGAAGGTTCAGGGCCTCTCCTGAGGTCAGAGGGCCCTGAGCTGGGCCCCTGCCTGCCTGCCTACCTCAGGCCTGGCTGTTTCCAGCCGGCTGCCCAGGACCCTCCCACTGCCTGCCTGCTGGGCTTTGTTCTGGTTCTGCCTGAGCTCCCTCTGCCCTAGCTTGGCCTCCTCCTGGGGGTTGGGGCCAGGCGGGAGCCGGATGCTTGTCCTCAGATGCTACCACTGCAGGATCCAGGCACTTGGAGGCCCCCCAAAGCCTCAGCTCTTCTAAAGCTGCCATTGGTACTCCCGGCTGGGTCCTGAGTCCTGGGTCCTGACACTCTTTCAGAGCACCTCAGATTCCTCCAGACCCAACATCCCATATGGAGCTGACATCTGGCCTCCCATTTCCAAATGAGGAAACTGAGGCTCGGTAGAGAAGTTTTCACCCGAGATTTGGGGCTGTGTGTCCAGCTGAGGTGTTTGATTTTTAACTTTATGAGTGTTTTACTCTGTGAATGTCTCTGGGTGACCTTGGTGCCCAGCTAGGACCTCAGGGATGTCTGTCCTAGGTTTGGGTCTTGGAGAGCCCTGAGCCTAGGATAGAGGGAGATACGGAGGGGCAGGGGCCAAGGGGAAAAGGCTCTGGGGACATTTGAAGAATAAGTGCCTGAACCCTCTTACTTGGGGTTGACTCTGGATGTTGGGCTTACTGCCTTGCACTTTGGAGCCACCTGTCTCACCTCTGGGAAAGGCAACAACACTCCCTGAGGGCCACCAGGAGGAAGCTTCTTTGGCTCAAGAGTTAGAAGTTCTTCCAAGAAGAAGGGACATGGGTGTGGGGTCTTAAAGTGGGAACAGTTCATCCATTCATTCATTCATTCATTCATTCATTGGTGGCAGCCTTTTACAAGGTGATAATGATGGAACCCCACAGTGCTGTGACCCCACAGAGGACCTGGCCCTGGTCTGGCCTGGCCTCTACTCTCTCAGTCAACTCACAGAGCTCTGCTCCCTAACCATGTACCTTTTCTGTTCTCACATTGCCTTTGGGACAAACACCCTACTTCTTAGCCTGAAAATGACCACGTAAAATGAAACTGTGTAGGCCTCCATATTTTCACATTTTCAACCTTTTGCTCTCCTTGTACTCTCTCCCTGGAATTGCCTTTCCATTCACCTGGAGAACTTCTGTTCATTCTTCAAAATGTAATTTCAACATACCCTCACTGGTGTGCTACTCTACTTTGCCACAGACTCCTATTCATCTGTCACCAGCTTTGCCACCTACTTTATTCATCTGTCACCATCATTCATTCTTTCCTCTTTGCAGACCTGCAGGCTTAGCCTCTGTGCCCCTTTGGGGCCACTTGCCCCGCCTGGGGTTGGGGTGAGCACCAGTGTTTCCCAGGTGCAGCCTTCAGAGGTGGCTGACAGGGTGGCTCAGGGAGCAGGCCATGGGTGTCACGGTGACCCCTGTGGTGACCTCTGCGTGCCTGCAGGTCCAACCGTGACTGCCAGATTGACCAGCATCACCGGAACCAGTGCCAATACTGCCGCCTCAAGAAGTGCTTCCGGGTGGGCATGAGGAAAGAGGGTGAGTCTCTGATGGGATGTGGCAAAAAGGATGTAGACAAACAGCCCGTCTTTCATTCCTCTCGGGGTCTGGCTCCTGCTGATGTTACCACTGATCCAAAGATCCCCGTGGGCCTAGGTCTGGCTCTGGTCTGAAGGAATCCAATTATCTGTGGCTGCCTGGTGGCTGCACTGGAGTTGGGGCTGCAAGGGATGCCCTAACTCGGCCCCATATTAGGACTGTTCACTGGTCCCCCTGGCCTCAGAGGCAGGTGTCCTGGCCCTGGCACCTCAGTGACCACCCTCTGCCCCCAGTCTGGCCATGGCTTTCTGAACAGGATGTATTTTTTATTGGACTTGCTCTCCCTTCCCCCTCCCCCCTTGCTTTGTGTTTGCCCAAGGCAGGAACTTACCCGATTAAGTCAAAGGGCAGCCTGTCCTTCCGCCTGACCCCGGGCCCTGGGAGCCAGAAGCAGACCCAGCCTTTATCCTTGCTCCAGGGACTTGGGTGGACACGTGCTGGCAGCTGGGCATAGAATTCCACCCTTATAAATGAAGTGGAACCCAGAGACTTCCTCTCACAGCCTGGGGCTCAAGAGAGGATCTAGCCCCCATGCTGGGTGTTCTGTCTCTGCCTGGACTCTCATGGGCCAGGCTGGCAGTTCTTCCCTGTATTTAACCTGAGTCTAAAGTTGGTTTCTTTGCCAGGCTTCTAGAAGAAGCTGGGAACAGCTTCTTAGGCTATCTCTTAAAACTATCTGATCACTCCCTTTGGTCCTTTTAAGTTTGGGGTGACTCTCCGGCCCCCTCCCCCCACCTGGATTTTGCTTCCACTTATCCTTTTGACCTAAAATCCTGATGTACTTCAAATCAGGGCTTCAGATTTCTAGTCTCAGGTGTGGATATCATCATAAACACAGCTCATGCCCCAAGCACAGTTCTACTTAAGGGTGTTTGCATAGGCTGTTCCTCTGTCTGGGGTGCTCTTCCCCAAGACACCTCCCTCGCTTCCTTTAAGGTTTGCTCAAACAGCATCTCCTCAATGAAGCCTTCCTGATTACCCTTCATCATCCTTCTTGATTTCACACCATTTACCTTGCTCTGTAATGTATTTGCTTCCCCACAAAAATGTCTGCTCCCTGAAAAGGCAGAGACTTCTGTCTGTCTTGTTTTCTGACATACCCCCCAGTGCCTAGACCAGGTCCTGGAATACAGAAGGTGCTCAATAAATGATTCTTGGCTAGAATTGCTATCCATTTAGCCCTTACTGTCTGCCAAGTGCTGTTCTAAATAAGTTAGATAGATTCTTATGTAAGTCAGTGATTGATATCATCATCATTATTATTGTCACCTAAATCTTACAGATGGGAAAAGCACAGAGAGCAGAGAGGTGAGGCCATTTGTCAGGATCTGAGAGCCAGTAGAGTTATAGTGGGGGCTTGAACCCACACAGTCTGGGCTGAATGTGGAGAAAGGGCTGGGGAAGGGGTGCTCAGGAAGTGGAAACAGCAAGTACAAAGGCCCTGAGTTGAGAACATGGCCAGGGCATGGAAGAATGGTGGGGGTGGGGTTTAGAACTGAGTGAGCAAAGGGGGAGAAGAAGGTTCCCCTATCCCCAAGAGCCAGGCTCAGCTGAAGCCCCTGGCTCCCACCCATGTCCCCTGCCCTGTCTGCTCCATGGCAGGTTGACCGGAGTTCTTGGAGGTGATGAGACAGGGCATGCCAACTCATTAAAGCTCATTAATTAGTCTCTGCCTGGCACCAAGCCCAGTCTGCCCTTCTTCCCACCCACCTGGTTACTGGAGACACTGGCCCAGGCCTGCAGTGAGTCCTCCCTCTCCTCACAGTCAAGGTCACTGATGGCAGCTAATGCTTATTGAGCACCTACTACTGTCCAGGACTCCATTCTCAGCACCAGGGTCACTGCAGGGACCCAGACAGACAGATGCTCTTGGAGGCCATGACCTGGAAGGCCAGGCTGGGAGCTAGAGAAATGATCCCATCTCCATAGGAGAGATCACTTATTTTAGGGACAGGTTGGCCAGGTGCCCCGAGTTCTAAAAATGCACCCCGTCTTTAGTCTCATTCTCAGCTCTGGGACTCCCATGATTGACAGGTCAAGCTTCTCTGGCTGCTGACTGGAGCTCACACAGTCCATTGGGAAGGGGGCCAGGTGTGCATGAAATTCTTCCTTAACCCAGAAGGTTACCCAACCAAGGTTCTCAAAGGAAGTAGGGTGGGGGCCAGACAGGGGTGTAGGGTGAGGCTTGCGAGACCCAGGGCCCCTGGCCTCCCAACAAGCTGTATGCCCATGGGGCAGGGTTGGAGGTCCAGGGAAATGCTGAGCGCGGTGGGCCTTGGAGGGGAGGAGCTGAGTGACCCTCTAATGACTCTGCGTTCCCTCCTTTATTCCTCCCTACCCGACCCCCCATGACCTTTTGGATACCCCACTTTTCCCCGGATTCCTTTCCTCTCCCTCTTCCGGACACCCCTCTCCCCCTGGCTGACCTCCCTCTCCCCTCTTTGCCCTCCCCATTACCCTCCATCCCTGTACCCATTTTTGTTATTCCTCCTCCCATCTGACCCCTCATCCCCTCCCTCCCTCCCCTCTCTCCTTTGCTGACCCTCCCCCTCCTGCCCATCTCCATTCCCCCACAACAGCGGTGCAGCGCGGCCGCATCCCGCACTCGCTGCCAGGTACTGTGGCTGCCTCCTCAGGCAGCCCCCCAGGCTCGGCGCTGGCGGCAGCTGCTGCGGGCGGGGACCTCTTTCCGGGGCAGCCGGTGTCAGAGCTGATCGCGCAGCTGCTGCGCGCTGAGCCCTACCCTGCGGCGGCTGGGCGCTTTGGCGCGAGTGGTGGTGCGGCGGGTGCGGTGCTGGGCATCGACAACGTGTGTGAGCTGGCGGCGCGGCTGCTGTTCAGCACCGTGGAGTGGGCGCGCCACGCGCCCTTCTTCCCGGACTTGCCGGTGGCTGACCAGGTGGCGCTACTGCGCCTGAGCTGGAGTGAGCTGTTCGTGCTGAACGCTGCGCAGGCGGCGCTGCCCCTGCACACGGCCCCGCTGCTGGCCGCTGCCGGTCTGCACGCCGCGCCCATGGCTGCCGAGCGCGCCGTGGCCTTCATGGACCAGGTGCGCGCCTTCCAGGAGCAGGTGGACAAGCTGGGCCGTCTGCAGGTCGATTCAGCCGAGTATGGCTGCCTCAAGGCCATCGCGCTGTTCACGCCTGGTGAGATGCGTTCCAAGAGGGGGGGTGGGCTAGGGAGGCTTTGTGGTTGTGCGGGGGTGTGTGTGTGGGGGAACCCTATAGCCCTCCACTCTGTGATCCCCGTATGCCATACCTGTGGCCCTGCAGGCTGTGTGACACCCTGATGCCCCCACCCCAGATCCCAGGTTTCCTTAAGAACTCTGGGTCTGGATGGGTGACTCGGGTTCCCACAACCTCTCTCCCTTTTTCTGGGCTCCCTGAGGCCCCCCACTCTCCATCCCCTCACCGAAGTGCTCTTCATGCTCAGTGAGCACTGCCAGCAGAGTGGGAGGATAGGTCCCTGACACCTGATCTGGCCCCCCTGACCCCTATTCCCTGATCCCTGGCCCCCAAACTCTGATCCTTGTCTCCCAGATTAGGGTGCTCTTCCTGAGAGCACTTAGGAAGGAAAGGCTGCCAGGAAGGGGTGTCCAGACACCAGGTTCTAAGCTCCCCACTCCCTGATTCCTGTGACTCCTGACCTCTGACCCAGGGCCCCTCACGTGCCCCCAGGGCAAGGCAACCTCTACTTGGCTAGGGCTGCCTTGGATTCAGAAAGGAGCTTGACTTGGAGGCCTGTCCCATCCAGGGGTGGGGCTGGCCTCATGCCCTCTGTCATTTGTAACCTTCCAGCAGCTAAAGCCCTACCTAATTCTAGGAACTGGTGGCACATCTGGCTTTACTCTGGAAGGTTCCAGGCCCCACTAGGTGTTTACTCTGGGCCATGGTTGCAAAACCAGAGCCAGGCTACTCTGAGAAGTGGCTTTCATCTGATAAATATGGGTTTGCCCTCAAGACTCCTCTGCCCTCCACCTTCAAGGCGCCCTGTCTAGATGCTGTCAACACTCACACCCCAGGCCCCTCTAGGCTTTGCCTTTCTCCCCAAGTCCTCTCCCCAGCACCTCTTCCACTTGAGCTTGATTAGAACTTGTCTCCCTGACAAAGCCTCAGTTAGGGTCCCATCCGCCCTTGAGGAATCACTGCCTGCACCCTTGTGACATTGTCCTCAGATGAGGCCACCTTCATATCTCTTGAGGACTGACACTGCCTTAGATACCCCCATTTGTGCCCCAGGCCCCTATCTCCCACCTCCGCCCCTCTCCCTCAATATCTACAGCCTTGAGCGGTGCCCCCGATCACCCCTGGGGCCTGCATCTTCCTGCCATATCCTATCCATCTGACCTTGCCTTTGACCTCCCAGATGCCTGTGGCCTCTCGGACCCAGCACATGTGGAGAGCCTGCAGGAGAAGGCGCAGGTGGCCCTCACCGAGTATGTGCGGGCCCAGTACCCGTCCCAGCCCCAGCGCTTCGGGCGCCTGCTGCTTCGGCTCCCTGCCCTTCGTGCAGTTCCCGCCTCCCTCATCTCCCAGCTCTTCTTCATGCGCCTGGTGGGCAAGACGCCCATCGAGACACTGATCCGAGACATGTTGCTGTCTGGAAGTACCTTCAACTGGCCCTACGGCTCTGGCCAGTGATTGGACAGGACCCGGGGCACGATGGCCGGGTGTGCAGACCTCAAGAGACATGGCTGCTTAGGCCTCAAGGGGGAACCCCAGACGGAGGACCCCAGCCTTTCTCCTCAGACTCCTATTTTTTAAAGACTGTGAAATGTTTGTCTTTTCTGTTTTTTAAGTGATCATGAAACCAAAAAGTGACTGATTGTCCAGGCTCTAGCCTTGTTCTCCCCAGAACCCTGGGCCAAGATGGGAAGGACTGAGATTCCAATCTTGGGATAGTCTTATATTTAGTGCCCAGGCATGGGATAGGGGGATTGGCTTCCCTGGTGTGATGGCCAGAGGCCTGGAGAAGCAGCTGCAGCCAGGCAGGGGTTGTGTGTCGGGCAGTTCCTCTGGACATGATCCACATTGGACACTACATGACGAATCAAGGCCAATGATAAAGGTGTTTCCTACCTGCACAGTCTCTGTCATCTTTTGAGGGGAGAGCACCCTACCTACTCCCAGCCATCTGGAACACCCACAACCTAACAACAGCCCTACTTGCTGTTTTTGTTGGATAGTATTGTAGGAAAACTGAGGTTGTGGGCAGAGAGGGAGGGCAAAGGTCAGCCAATGAGTCTGTAGGAGTTAAGCCCAACAGGTGACTCAGGTTCAAATTCTGGCTCTGGCTTCTGAGAGTCAGCCTCATAGATTCACACATGCCCTGGACCAAACACTTCATTGTTTTTGTTTGTTTGGTCAGCCTTTACTCATACTCTGGACCCTAGTGTCCTCAGGAGAAACATCTGGGGCTAGTTCTGTCACATGATCTCAGCCCAGACAGAGCCCTCTATTCCCCTGGCCACAGCAATTGGTTCAGAAAGGGCATGTGGCCCAGAGCTGGCCAATGAGATTGGATGGCAAGATTTCAAACTAGGAGGCTATAATCAAAGTAGAGCCAAAAGCGGAAGACCAATTTCCCAAGATGCCTTAGCAGTCCCTGGATCAAGGCATACCTGAAAGTCTTGGTTGAAATGTTTCAGTTCCATGAGCCCAGACTTCTTTTGTTCCTGGGTCAGTTTGAATCATGTGTAACTAGAAAACTTTTGGACACTGGCATTTGGAAGAGGTAGGGACTTTTTAAGGACAGACTTTGAAATATGGACTTACTTGAGTTGACATGAGGTGATTCAGGTCACCAGAGAACTTGCCATTCTGGCCTCAAGTTTGCAGCCCAGCTTCGGTGGGGAAGGCACCTATGAGAGTTATTGCTAGGGCTGTGGTTCTAGGGTATAGGTAGAAGGGGCCTGGCTGGTGGTAGGGATGACATCTCTTGACTTCAACTGAGGTCTTGATAGGGAGAGACGAGGGTTTCATCAAAGAGCCCCTTTGAAAACAGTGAGGGAAGAACTTGGGTCTTACCCTGCAAGCTGGCCTAGTGTTTAGCTGTTAAGGCAGTCTCAGTCCTCCATTAGCACTACAGCCTCCCCTATGTCCATCTTGGAAGAGGCCTGGGAAGATAGGGAATAAGGCCATTTCCTGTGTGGGACGAATGAGAGTCTCGTGGGTATGCCCTGCCCCCAGAAGGGGACTGAAGTGGAAGTGGGATGGAAAGGCTACTGGAAAACCATTAGAGGCTGGACTGGTTCCTGCCCTGAGTCAGCATCTTCTGAGGATGTCCTGTGGGTAAGTGAATATATGTCCACTTAAGTTGAACTGGGCAGCATACCACATTTCTCAGACTCAGGCCATCTGAGAACCAAGCAAGACCATTGTGTTTTGCTTCCAATCCCCAGGCCAGAGACTTGGATGTTTGTTTGGACTTGACTGTTGAACTTGCGCTTCTACAAAACTCTACCCATATGGCCCCTCCTACAAGTCATCTTGAGCCTCCCTGGTTGATTGCCATCCAGCCCTCTGTTATTGCTCTATCACAGTGGGCCCAGACCTGTCTTCCTTGAGGATGGGCTCCATGAGGCCGTCTGGGGACTGAAGCCTCTCTGTGATCCAGTGGCTGTCACTGCCTTCCTTGCCTGCAGTATGTCTCCCTGATTGTCCCTGTCTTTTGTGGCTCCCACGGAAGACCAAGACTCAAAGAAGGCAGCCATCACACAGCTCCATAGGGAGCCTTGCCCTACTGGTGTCCCAAACTACCCTGCCCAGGGAGGGCCTGGCATGTGGTGGACACCAGGGCATTCTCCCTTGGGGCCAGGCATGTGAATTGTGCTTGCACAGTGCCTGGCATCAATCACCATTGAGCCTGCAGTGCCCAGAAGTGGAGAATCACAAGGTGCCATTTATCTGGTCACAGCAGGGCCTCCTGTGGTATCCTGGGCTGAAACTGCCCCCTTCAGGCGGGCCCCAGCATCACACTATATGAATTCTTCAGGATCCTACCCCAGCAAGACTCTAGGATTCTGCCTCCATTACTGGACCTGTGGAAACTCCTAGCTTCTGGGGCCTCCCCCCATCCCAAGGCTGGCTGAGGAGGTGATGCTGGATGTTGGCCTCTCAGCTTCCCATTAGGAGGGCCACTTGAAGCTCTTGGAGGAGAGTGAGGTGAGGGAGGCCCCTGGACATTCAAGGGTTCATACTACACTCAAAGTTCCTGGACAAGTCCATATCTCAAAACCTTCATTTTTTTCCCTCTGAAAAATGGAAGAAAAATTCTTTTTGTTACAATCGAGTGTTAAGCAGCTATGAGTAGAATGTATTTAAAACATTTATTTCACTGGGATGGGAAAGCAGGACCTGCTTCCAGGGGATGGGCTGAGATCTGGGTTCCCCACGGGGTCAGGGATGGGGGTCCTCGAAGAGGTCTTGGGAAGGCTTCCTGGAGGAAGAGTCATCAGAGCTGAGCCTCAAAGGCTGAGGCATTTGCAGTCAGGGAAACCTACCCTAGGCAGGGGGAACAGCAAGAGCTGAGGCTGGGAGGTGGAAAGAGAAGCAGGGGCAAGGTGGGACCCTCACCCCAATATGTCCCTTTGCTTGTCTCCCAGGACAATCAGAAGTACACAGAACCCTCACTGTCTTCTTGGTCATCAAATTTCTGGATCTGCGCCTTGAGGTGCTTTAGTTTACTCTTCAGGTAGCGGCAGCGAGCCTGCTTATCCAAGAAGCTGGGGTCCTGCGCAGGACGAGAGCCGGGGAAGTCCTTGTGGCAGTCTGGCCTATGGCCCTTGAGCTGCTCCACCCTTTGCTCTTCCTCTCTCAGCCTCGGTTTTCTTTCCTTGAAACTGGGCACTCATATGAATGTTGGGAGTGTAGAGACCAGGCTGTGGGACTCAGGAGACCATGACTCACCGTCTGCTTCTTCTCAAATTCCCTCCAGACACGGCTAGCAACTTGAGCCTCCTTCTGCAAAAGGAGGAGGAAGACTCAGGGAGTGCTGGACCCAGGGAGGGATGCGGAAACTGAGGTTCAGACAAAGTGGCCAATCTAGGGAGGACTTCAAGGGCTGATGCTTGCCCATATGCTGTGGTGCCTGCCCAACCTGGAGTAGGAAGAAGTCTGAGATCTGGACCCAGTAGGTGTGGTGAAGGCCAGGGTCTGGCCACCTGGAAGGACTCTGGGGTAGGGGTTTCCACCTGGTTGCTGACCTGGCTTCGGGGCGGGGGCAGTGAGGTCAGCAGGGCCTCCAGCTGCTGGAGCTTTGCCTGTGCAGAGCCAACCTCCTGCTGGAGCTCCAAGAACTCTGGATACTGGTCCTGGAACACGGCAGCATAGCGGCTCCGTTCCCTCTCACTGCTCACTGCTGGGTACTTACTGCGGGGTTGAAAATGGGGCAGAGTGTGAGTGTAAAACAAACCAGTGCCTTTCCCAAAGCAGTATAATTTGTTCTTCTTTGCTTATGCTGGGCTCCCTGCTCAAAATGTCCTTTTTCTCTAATTGGTCAACTCTTATTCACTTGTCCAATCCCAGCCTCAGTGCCCCTTCCCTGTTCCCAGGCATCAGCAACCACAGGGAGACCACTCACAGCTCATAGTCCGGCACTGGGTGGGGCGTAGGCATGTGCCCCCCAGGGATGGATACAACTGGCTTCTTGGCGCCCAGAAGGGGCCGGGAGGGCAGCTCATCTTCAAATACAATCTTCCTGGGCCTTGCCGTGTGGGCTCCTGTCTGGGGTTGGCACAGAGGATAGGCTTCCAGGCCTCGAGGCACCAGCCGCTGCAGACGCTGCAGTTATAGTTTGGAGTTAAGGGTATCAGGAATCCGGGATTCTTTAAACTAGTGGAATAAATCCTTTGCTCGGCCTGGAGACCCTCCTCCCTTTCAGACTCACCGGGGGCCCTGGGCCAGGAGGGCGAGTCTGCAGGTGCCCCCGGCAGCCGCGTGTCTGGGGGTGCTCCCGGGTAGGCATCGACCTCCCGGAGGCACCGCTCGGGCGTCCCGGAGCCGGCGGGCGGGCCCTGCAGAGGGTGTCGTGGCCCGCGCGTGGCGGGGGTGGTCGGCGGGCAGCCTGTGGACAAGAGAGAACACGCCTGGAGGCGAACCTGGTGGAGGACAACTCTCCAGCCACCGGCGGCGCGTTTCCCAGTCCCATTATATTTGCATAGGCACACGCGATTGGTCCTCAGAGCAAGGCTGTGTAACCCGGAAAAGCGCTATGCAAATGACCCATGACGCCACCGTGTATTTCGAGCCAGGCTCGCGTTAACCTTTGCGCTGCCGCAGCCTCCCTCGCTAAGGCGCACGGAGCCCACGGACACCGCCCTCGAGAAGCGCCGCGGGACCCCCGCCCCGGCTGTGCGCCTCACGAAACGCTCCCTCCGGGCGTCACCTGTCCCAGCGTCCGGAGCTCTGTGCCTGGATCCACTCTCAGGGCCGCCTAAGTCCGGATTGTGTATTAACTGCAGGTTGGACCCAACTGGCGGGGTCGCTACGCAAAACGGGGGCGGGGCTGACGGGAGAGGCGGGCCTGGTGGTACAAGGTGGGGCTGACGGTGAGGGGAGGGGCCTAGCGACGAGGGAAGTATACACGCACTCCTGAAGCGGAGGTTAGAGTCCCACCGAGACCCGGTCCTGCTGTGTTTGGGGTCGGTGATTTACCCTCTCTGACCCTGACTTATTTGTCTGAAAAACCAGTGGTTTTGGCCAACTTGCACTTATCTATTTACAAGGCAATTATATTTAAAAACTACTTTTCTAAGTACTAGAGACATGTTTAGAAAATCCAAACAATAAATTTCTCACCTGCCCTGTCCCAGAAGCTGCACTTAATTGTGTCTGCTGGAAAGATCCTAATTTAATGACAAATATATTTTCCTCATTGCAGATAATACTGTACAAATGTTCACTTGCAAATTTCTTTGGCTACTTGTGGATTATCTGTGGGATAAAGCCTTAGAAGTGGAATTGACCCTGCAAAGGGACCTACTGTCATTTTGTTCTTCAGTGAGGTTATGTTGTTGATGATCTGACCAGCAGTGAAAGAAACGCTGGTTTTCCTAAAATCTTTGCAACCCTAATGTTATCATGGTTTTCTGCAAGTGTATTTTCAAAGTTTTAAATCTTGCCTAATCTGCTGAGTGGAAACGTTTAGAAACCATTTGTATTTATTTTCCTGTTTATTTCCTGCAAATCATTTTTTTAAAAAAAGTTTTAGGCGAGGCAACCCTTGGTTGACCTCACAGATTGCAAGAACCTTGTCAATTTACAATCCCTTATTATTTTTTTAATTTTTTTACTCCTACACCACCTGGTCTTCCTAGGTGCTCTCTCAGCCAAGTACTAACCATGCCTGACCCTGCTTAGCTTCCGAGATCAGACGGTATCAGGCTTGTTCAGGGTAGCATGGCCATAGACTGCAAATCTTTTTTTCTTGTTGTTTTTCAGTGGCTCTTCCTATATTGAGGAAGTTAGTTTAAGCAAGAAGTGTATCTTTTTGTTGCTGTTGTAAATGGGATCTTCCAATATGTTTTGCAGGTTTTTTTTTTTTTTTTTTTTTTTTTTTTGCATATAGGAAACTAAACATTGACTTATTCCTGGGTCTCAGGCTTGAGCCTTTTTTAATGATCTATTTTTAAAAAGCTGCCACTAGAGCTTTAAAAAATCTCTATCTGGTGTTTTTGTACCCGTGGTAACAAGGCTCCAAATGGGAACCTCCATGTGTGTCCCATGGAGGTGTAAGAGAGCCTGCTCACACTCCCAAGGGTCTGGGAGGACAAACATACCCCTGTGCACCTGTCACCTGTTCACCCCCCCTAAGTTCCCTTTGTCACTACTCTCACAAGTTTTGTCCCCAAAGTCTGAGTGGGGGTGGACAGAGGCCAGGACCCACCCACTCTTACCCTGGACTTCCACTCATGATTCCTTCCAGGGTCCCAATTCCAGTGCTCAGTTCTCATCTGTAGAGATCAGACTATGGCCTGGGCAGGGCAGGGCAGGGCAGGGCAGGGCAGGGCAGGGCAGGGCAGGACGTACACCGACCCTCCTGTATTTGCTGAATGACTGTGTGAAACATCTGCAATGTCCTGAGAGCTTAGGCTGTGCTGAGTGCTGCCCCTGAACCATCACCTTCAATCACAAGGAAGGCCCAGCACTGATGCCACCTCCTCCGGGCTGACCTTCAGGCATGGCCCCACTCCTCCCCTACCCTCCAGGCTTCACCCTGACTCCACAGGGCTGAAGGCACTGTTCTGCTCTGACTCTACCAGACTGGGGGCTCCTGGGGCCTCTAGGGACTCCACCATGTCCAGTGTGGGGTAAGTGCCAGGTGGAAATGGGGAGGGGATTTCTGAATTACCACCCCTGCCCAAAGCCTGATCTTTTTCTTCCCTTGCTCATGTACTCTCTGAAGCTCTTGGGGGCCTCCAATGGCCTTCCCATCTTGCTGCTCACCCCAAAGGGTACCTCTGGACAAGAGTGGAGGGAAGATAGAGGACAGATAGGGTCCACCAGGCCAGGTCTTTATTTGAGTTTGGGCATGATACGGATGAAGAGAATCATGCTGATGAAAATGAAGCAGACGATGATAAGCATAGCCCAGAGCAGCCAGTTGACTGACTTCTGTGTGTGCTGCTCTAGCCGCTCTGATTCTGTCTTTAGCTTCTCCAGGTTCTGGTCAGCCATCTTGAGTGAGTGCGACAGGGTCTGTGGGTGAGGTGGGGGAGATTATCAATAGGATGGGTAGAGTGTGGCTTCTCTACCACTGCCTTGATGCAAGTCAGTACCTCTTGGCCCTTGCTGGTGCTGTTTCCTCTGCTGGGAATACCATTTTTTGCCTTCTACCAAACTCCTATTTATCTAGCCAAGACCCAACCACAATGCCCCTCTGCCAGGAAACCTTCTCTGATGCCCTGGGGCAGAGGCTGAAGAGTACCCATAGTTCTCATACCTGATTGTCCTTCTTGATGACGCTCTGGGCGGCCAGTGTGTTGGTCTTGAGGCTCCGAGCCAGGCCTAACATTTCTTCTGCCAGCTTCTCCTGGAGGTTCTGGTGTTGTTGCAGGACGAGGTCTAGCTCTGCTGCTGACTGCTTCTCATCTCCTGGCCTGGGCCCTGTCACCCCACTGACCCCACACGAGTGGATGGGTGGATATGACATGGGGTGGAGGGGAAGAGACAAACATGTTCCCAGGGAATCCAGAAGTTATGGCTGCAGCCACTGCTCTACTTGAGGCTCAGTTTCCCCTTCTTTGCTTTGGCTTCTGAGAAGAGCATTCCCAGAAATGGTGTCTGATGGGTGGTTTAGACTTTCAGGATGGTGCCTCAGTGGCCCAAGGTTTGTCCAGCCCCCCTGACTCCCAGTGCTGCCCAAGGGCTGAAGACACTCACGTTCTCTTCCTCACATCCAGCTCTGGCTCTAGAAGCGGAACAGGCCAAGCATGAAGGAGAAGAAGATTGGTTTTCTGTGTTCCAGCTTCCTGATCCACTACCTGGTGTACCCTATCTGTTCTCTATAAGTTCCCATAAGGCCCTTTCCCATCTTGTCTGCTGTCCAGTGGGCTCCTGATCATGCCTCAAAGCTCTAGCTCAAACGCTGTCTCACCTGAGATGTTTTCCTCACCCCCATCTGGGCTTCCCCAGGCCCCAGGTCCCTCTCTGTTTCTTTTGGGGACCGCCTCCTCTCTTTCCAGCCCCTCCCACAGGCATGATGTGGTGATGCCCCCAGGGACATTCTCCCTGGGCTGCAGAGGACCCTGTGGGAACCAGATGAAACACAAAGGATGGGCAGCAAGGACACATGTCTTGTCCTAGGCAGCTGGGACTTGAGTCCTGTTCTGCTCAGAGTGACTCACCTCCAGCAGAATCCTGTGGGGGAAAACGAGACAGGTAGGAAGTTACCCATCTTGTCATGCCCCCAAACCTATCCTTTCTGCTCTCAGAACCGCTGTACCCTTAGTCAGGGACCTGGGCAAGTCCTGTGACCTCTGATCCTCAATTTCCTCACCTATAAACTGGTAATGACAACAGCTCATATTTTGATGGGTTTAGCTGATTCATGTGGAGTGCTCAGAAAGGCACATGTCAACTTGTTTTACAGATAAAAACATCTTGCCTATATGTAGCAAGTAGCAAGCCAGGAGCCAAAACTTGCACTGGGCCAACTCTGTGGCTTAACCAGACACATACCACTTTTGCCTTATACCAAACAAACTCCTATTCCTCTAGCAAGTCCTGCCTAAAGTGCCCCTCTGTTGGGAAGCCTTATTTTATGGACTAGGGCAGAAAATGTTGGGCTCCCTAGGGTCCTTGCACCTGCCAGTATTAGATGTTATGACCAGTCCCAGGCACTGAACTCTTGTCCCTGACTGGAGGGTTCCCAAAGTTCAGGGAGGGAGCTCTACCGTGCCTAGCAGCTCACTCCGCATCTCGCTGGTGTACCGTGCCCGTGACTGCAGATGTACCGTCTTGGTGGCGGGCACTCGCTCTCTGGCTGTGGTTGGCACACGGCCAGGGGCCAGGAACTGGTTAGCTAGTGCCTTCTCTGAGGAGGAGGTCTGCAGAAGAGGGAGGAAGGGATCACTGGGGGTGAGGTGGGGGGTCGGGTCCTAGAGACCCAGGAGAGTGTGATGAGGGCTGAGGAAGCAGAGGTGCCCCTGCTCACCAGCTTCTCAGCCTGCAGCATCCCCTTCAGAAAGTCTACCTTGCGGGAATATTCATTGATCACCTCGGAGGCTGGTTTGCTGGATGGCAAGAAGAGGAAAAAGAAAACCTGCTTGCTGTCCCCAGTTCAGGGAAGGGTTTAGGCAGAGACAGGAGACCAGGGGTTCCCCAACAGATGCTGGCCCCCTGGCCTCCACTTCCACCCCGGATGTGAAGCGCCCCTGGTCGCCTGCACTTACCTCGCCTGAGCTTTCAAAGCCTGAAGCATGTCCTCGAGAGCTCCCACGTACTGGGGAGGGAAGGTGGGTGTCAGCTGGGTCCCTGCATTCCTTCCCGTCCAGCTCAAACAGGACCAAGCCAACGAGGGGCGGGACTAGGGTGGGGCGGGGCTGGGAAACGGGAGGGGCCAGGTGAGCCCTAGGTACCAGGAAGTAGCATATGGACGTGGCGGAGCCGACAGGAAGGGGGATAGCCAAAGCGGCTGGTGCGGCGGAAAAATCAATCTCTGTAGCCTCTACCTCTGGGAACTATCACGTGGGAGTCAGGCTCTACGCTGCAGCGCGGGCTCTCCTCACCTTTTCCAGACGCCACTCATCCGGGTCCCGCTTCTCCGCGGCCATCGCCTCACAGCGGCACAGCAGCCGTACCAGGTTCAGCTCTAGCCTTGACGCGGCCATCACCACGCTGCATTGCCCCCGCCCCTTCCGCCGGCGCCATCTTAAGGGAGGGCGGAAGTGCCTTCATTTGACCTTTTCTGGGTGGGCGTGTCCTGCTCATTCGGTGTGTCGTCTTTGTTTGGGGGTGGAGGTCATGTCTTGTTCCAAAAAGATACCATCCCTTCCATACTTAGGGCCGAGTCTCCTGCTTTCCTTGCGAGCATCTAAACCCTTCAGGACCAGGTCCTTCGGTATGATGCCCAGGTGCAACGCGTCCTTTGCTCATTCCTTTCCCCCTGCTCAAAATTCCTCAGCCACGCTCATTTCTGTCTAGGTTCTTCCCACACTGAGCTCTGTGGCATCCAGGCAGCCTTCCCCGATTTCTTCCGGGGGTAGAGGCCCTGGTGCTTAAGGGCCTATACAAACTTTTGGGTCCTATCCCAGACTTTGACACCATCCCCTGCCGTTTCTAGGCATTTCCTCCCTTGAGAAATGGGCAGTGGGGCAGTGTCTGCTTCAAGGGGGACACAGGTTAACCCTGGGAGTGAGAAGTGGGGCCAGGTCACCCCTAAGGCTCAGACCCCATGGAAAAAATCCAGTCCCAGTGCACCCAGGTCCCCATGGAGTGGAGGCCCATCCTGAGAACCCCTTCCTGAAATAGGGTGAAGACAGAGGCTTCACAGGAACAACCCTGCCATGTAACCCTTTTATCTTCCCAGCCCTCTGGTCACCTGTCTCATTCACACAAGCGGGCCTCCTGTCCTCTCAGGATACAGTGGATGGAAACAAATCCAGGGTGGGTGAAGGCAGACCTGGCAGGTTCTGAAACCCAGCCACACCCCATCTCAGCAGTGTGACCTTGGACAAGCCCCCCAACTCTCTTGCATGTGTAATATGGAGTTTGGTTCTTCACTGTCCCCCACCTGCTAGCCAGTTTCCACTGGCTGCCCACCCTTACGGGACCCACCTTCCAGCCAGTTCCCACAACTGCCTATATGTTTGCAGCTTGGGAGCCTGCCTGTGGGGAGGTTGCTCCTGGTTCTATGGGACCCATCAAGAACTGCCACACCCCTCAGGGCAAATGGCTTTGGGTGGGAAGTCTGGGTGCTGAAACAGGACAACAGGAGGCAGCTCTAAGGACAGCAGGCTCTTTTCACTGAATGCAACTCTAGGAACTCCCTGCTTCCCCTGGTTTCTTGATCAATATGCACGAACTTCTAGCAGGCCCACCTTCCTCACTGAGGAGTATGTGAAATTTCAACAGTAACATTTGCTGGAGGATCAAGGCAGGTCTTCCCATCTGCTGGCCCATGCTCCTCCAAACCCAAGGAGGTCTGAGCAGGAATCATATGCAAACAACTGACACTTTTTATTTCACATGGTGTGTGGGGTGCCTCTCTTTCCACACCCAGGACCATCTGTCCAGGTGTCCAGGGAGTGAGTGGAGCCTGAGAGAGGGGAGCCCCACTCTGGAGATGCTCAGGCTGTCACTATTGGCCTGTAGGGACATGCAAACCCAGGCCTTGCTCTCCCAGTCTGTGAGCGGTCCTGAGTCAAAGGCTCCTATTCTGCCACACAGCAGGCAGTGCCAAGGGCAGCCTCCTCCAGCCTCCGTCATTCAGGAAACGGTGGACAGAGGAGTGATGGTCACATTCGAATCTCCCTGGACGTGAGGTCTGTGGTGCCCCAGGTGGAGGCCACCCCTCCTACCTCATGTCCTGCCTTCAGCCAACAGCTTGGATCCCCATGGAAGGCTCTACTGCTCCTTTGAATGCACGTGGGCCAGCTGGTCACTGGCCGGGTCATAGGACAAATCCCAGACAGACTGGGGGCAGTCAGATGACCCCAAGTGTCCAAATCCCTGGTGCAGGGTCCTTGGTCCATGGACGCCCCCTGAGCTGTCCTCAGTGTGGGCCTGAACCTCTGAGGTGGGGTGGCTGTACGGGCTTAGCTCTGAAGTCTTGTGTCCATGTTATAAGGGTGAGGCAGGGCATTAATATAAAATTGTTTGTACATACACATATAAAAAAACAATTTGGTCTTCTGTTAAGGCTGTTACAGTATAAAGTTATGTAAACCAGGCACAAAGTAAGTTACTTTAAACCGTACAAAAGGGGGGTGGTGGGAGAGGCCAGGCTGCTTGCCAAGATTTGGGCTCTGGGCAGCACATCTGTGCGACGTCGGGGCTCAGCCCTGCTGGCCTCTCCCTGCCTGGACTCTGCACTTGGAACCGGTGCCCACTTCATATCGCTCTTGGAGCTTTTCATTCTGGATCCTTCTCAGAGAGCTGAATGCTGGCTATGGAGCTCCAGCATGGAGTTGTCCTCAGATGTGCTGACTCTGGCACTGTGGGCCCTCAGCCATTAGCCTGGCTTGAGGTGGGGGGCAGGCAGTAGGTTGGGGGATCCGAATACCTCCGCTTAGCCCCAGATGGCCGGTTGTCCTCGTCCAGGGGCTCCTGAGTGCCCTGAGCAGGCAGGTGCGCACCCGGTGTGACATACACAGAGTGTACCTGGTCTGGGCGGCGGGCAGGTGGTTCCCGGCGCCTCACTGGGATGGCAGCCTCCTGGGCACCTGGTGCCCAGCCGGGGAGGTAGGAGGGCAGGCCAGGTGGGAGCTTGATGTTGGTCGTGGGCATGATGGGGGTCCGCCGGGGGGTCTTCACTCTGACCGTCACAAAGGATGACGGCCTTCGTCTTGGAGAGGCAGCCACCTCAGGGAGGGGGCTTGGGGCGGGCACGCTCGGGCTGGGGAGAGCAGGCGGGGGCCCTTTTGGGAGACAGATGGCAGGGTTACTGCAGCTTTAGGGCCAGCAGATGGACCCTCACCCCAGGGCCTGCCAGGGGGAGATATGGGAAGGAAAAAAGCAGACGCTACCTTAATACTGACCTTCCGAGGTCCCCCGCCCAGCCCGCTCTTCTAATAGGCTCTCAGTGCTGGCCGATGTCTCCGAGTCCTGGTTCTCCTCATCGGAGCCCCGAGGGTCCAGCTCTGGCAGCCGGTAGGTGATGTCCTCCCTGGGGGTGACAGGGTCACATGTCCAAGGCTGTTGACCCATGATCAAAGACCACCCCAAGGAAAGTGCCAGGATGGTAGGGGACAGAGCAGGCCATCTTGGTCCTGGATAGGACTCTGCCCCCAGAACCTTCTACTCTCAAAGCACACCTGGCCCAAAATGTCTGTGACCCTGCGAAGCTCGTGGGAAGATGGAGTCAGGCGGCTGAGGGAAGCCAGGCATTCGCTCCAACACTGAGCAAGTGAGGAGCTCCTGCCTTGGCACCTTGGCATGCATTGTCCCATCTGCCTGGAGTGCCCTACTCTGTGAAATTAGGTGGCCAGGTGCCTTGAGTCACACCTGTTCTCCTGGCATAATATTTTAATGGCACCCTCTTTCACACATCTCAACTGGACAACAAATTAATGGTCACCCTAGCTAAGGCCATCTTCAGGACCAAATTTGGACATCACCCATTGCCCCTTCTTTCCTTGTGGGCCACCACAGTTCCCTGTGGTCAAGCATGGGGTTTAAATAGAGCTCTGGGCTGTTTTAGGACAGGAGCACGCCACAAGGTGGGTATCGGCTTGAGCCTGGCCCGTCAGCCTCCTAATGGCCAAGTCCCCTATGCATAGTGGAGGGGCCAGTGGATGGGGGATGGATGGTGTGAATGAGAGTGGGACAGGGCTGGAGGAACACTTGCTTCTCCTCCTTGATGGACTGGATCCGCTCAATGAGGATCTCCTTCTCTCGGTCTTCATCGTCGCCGGCTGCCTCCTCCTCTGGCAGCACCCCCAGTTCCTCTGGGCCGCTGCTGCTTCCCCGGGCTGTGGGACTCTTATTCTGCAACAGAGAAGTGGCAGGTCTGGCCAGCCCCTCCAGGTAGGTGGGGTCAGTGCTTGTGGGTAGGGAGAAGGTGGCATGCACAGCTCTGGGGGAGGTTAGTTCTGCCGTGGGCAGCGGGCTTAGTGAGGCTCATCCAGGGACCACATGGGGGTTGAGTGGCTGGTGCACAGCTGGTTAGTTGTCCTCAGCACAGGTGGTCGTCAGGCCAACAGGCCTCCCTCAGCATGCACTTCCAGAAGTTTAGGACATGCTGGGCCTATCCTACAAGGACCCCAGGGGCCGAGGGGAACCCCAGCATGCACTGCACCAAAGACATGCAGGGGGGGCCCACCGACCACGTACATACCAGGACCCCCTCATAGGGAGATGAAAACCCCAGTTTGAGAGGCCATGGCTGAGGGGAGAGATGAACAGAGGGTAACCACATGGGGCCATGACCAACACACAGGTTGTATCATGGGTACCGAGCCACATCTGATCGTGGGAACTAGGACAGGGTCCTCCAATGGGAGCCCAGGACCCACCCCCTTATCCCCCACACTCTGAAGCCACTTTTGTGGGAGTCAGTCTCCTAAGGGCAGGGCTGAAGTCAGCAAGGGCCAGGGCTGGAAGATGACCAGAACTACCACCAAGTGGGTGAGAGGGACAGTCGGTGTGAGACAGAGAGGGTGGTAAGGTGAGGAATTGGTCCTTGGCCAGGCTGCCTATCGCCAGGGGTGTGCACAGTAAGGGATGTGAGACCCCACCCTGTGGCCTGAACCCCTCCCACAAGGCCACGCCCATCCACCCTACTCTGACCACGCCCCTGCCAAGGCCCTCACTCAAAACATGTACTTACAGTGTTTTGTCGCAGGAGAGAGAGTCTGCGGAAGGCAATGCTCTCTGCGGCCTCCAGCTGGCTGATCTCCTCCATCTTCACCTTGTACTTCCTCATCTGTTCCTTGATCAGCATCTCCACACAGCTTTGGAGAAGGCCCACAGAGAGGGCCAGTTAATGCCCTCAGGAATGGTTGGCCTGGGGGCCCAGTGTCCAGGGAGGTG
This sequence comes from Eidolon dupreanum, assembly GCA_028627145.1. NCBI lineage: Eukaryota > Metazoa > Chordata > Mammalia > Chiroptera > Pteropodidae > Eidolon > Eidolon dupreanum. The sequence continues at coordinate 37,195,717 of CM053512.1, read as the reverse complement.
CTGGCTGCAGACTGGGGAACGGTGGCCAAGGTAGAGACCCACCCAGAGAGACCAGACATAGCGTGGCTCCCATCCTGGCCCTAGCTCATTCGCTGTGTGACCTTGGATGACTCACTCTACCTCTCTGAGCCTGTGTCTCTATCTCAAAGAGCTTCCTTTGTAGGAAAAAGTACCTACAGCCAGCTGGAGTGAACTGACCCCTTGGTCACCCTGCAGGGTGGGGATTATCCCATCTCACAGGAAGTATGAAGCCCAGGGAAGCTGGGTGACTTATCCTAAGGGCTGCAGCTCCAAGAGCTCCAGCATGTGCATTCTGACTAGCAGGTTATCTGCTTAGTGATCAGGGCCAGCCTGAGTGGTCAGCACTGGGTGGGGAACTTGGCCTGGAGTGGTCAGTACTGGGTGGGGGACTTGGCCTGGAGTGGGCGGTACTGGGAGGACTAAGCTCAGAGTGGTATCGGGGTTAGTCAGTCTGGAGTGGTTGGTATGGAAAAACAGCCTGGAAGGAGAAGCAATCACAACTCAAATTTTCCATCACCATAAGCATATTAAAAAAAAAAAAAAAGGGAGAAAAGACTGTGGAAGAGGCCAAAAGCAAACCCGTCTGGTCACACCAGGCTCCTCTCCTCGCTGCCTGCCACTGGTCATTAATCATGATGAGCATGGCCTGGGGACTATAATGTCAGGCCTTCTTGGTGTGTTTGCCTTGTGAAACCACTTACAGTGACAGGTTCTTGTTTTCACAAGTCACCTAAACAACGTCGTCTTAGTGACTAATGTCTGATGACTTTCTAAGTTCTGAGGAACTTTTGGAGAACTTTTGCAGAAAGAAGAAACCCTGAAACTAGCGCTTTTGTTTGCTGCTGGCTCTCACTACTGATGTGTTGGCATCACATCTGCCCCTTGCCCTGTGACGAGGTGTGAGGACTTTCCCTCTTTTCTGGTTCTTCAGCCTCAAAAGAACTCAAGGAGTCCCTGGCAGGGCTGCCTTGAGCACACGTGGTGGCAGGGCAGGCCTGGCACTCACGTGGTGATCTTGAGTACATCCTTCATGCTGGTCAGTGGGTCTGAGTTGTCAGGGCAGCGTAGGAGGCATGGTGCAAAGATGATGGCCAGCGCACTGGGTGACATGCGGTTCACGTCCTCAAGCAGGGCCACCCTGTATGGTGAGTGGTAGTTAGGGAGTGATCTTTCCCAGATCCCCCAACAAGAACCTATGTCCTGGTGCAGAACCAGCAGAGAACACCCGCCTGGGAGCGGGTGGCCAGGATCTTTGCAGGGACCCCCACAAAGAGAGTGGCAGTGGGCACTTGCTTGACTAAGTGGAAGATGAGCCGCTCCAAGGAGTTGTGATTGGCTTCTGGCAGGTGCTCCAGGACGGCGTATATGGCAGCCAGCTGTTCCTGCTTCTCTGGCAGCTCTAGAAAGGTCCAGGTATCAGCTCCCCGTGGGCCCCACAGAGATTCACCCTAGCAACAGGGGAGCCTCCCGCCATGTGGGGCCTGGGCTGGGCATGTGGCAAGAACGCAGGGCCACAGCGGGGTCCCAGCCCCACCCTAGGCCTCGGTCTCTCAGCTCTGACTGGGTGGTCCCACCTCCCTCGCTAGCCAATGTGCTTGTGGCTCTGACCCTGACCATGACCACCTGCCTTCCCTTGCTGCCATCACAGGACTCACCAACGGCACGGAGAAAGTCGCCATACTGGGCGAAGGTCATGAGGGGCTCAGGAAGCTCCCGCAGCCACTGCTTGAGCACCCCAGTGATGGCATGGATGGGGAAGTTCTCCAGCTTGACAGCCGCTGGGTCTGTGGGGAAAGTGTGCGGGGCTGGTGAGTGCAGGCAGGAGGGCTGCGCCTGGAGTCCCTCACGGTGCCCACCTGCCCTCGATCCCTACTTATTTGCAGGCCCCACCTGCCCTAGCACCCACCTGTCTGCAGTGCCTGCCGGAGCTCCCTCGTGCGGTTGGCAGCACCTGACTTGCGATACAGGCCCTCGGTGTATAGGCCATGCATTTCCACATGTTCCAGAAGTTTCTCTAGCACGATAGGCACTGAGGCCTTGTCACTGGTCAGGCTGTCCACACATACACCAAAGTGGCCTGGTTCAGCACCTGGCTCGCTCTGCAACGCCAGGGGTCAGGGTAAGGCCTGGGTTAGCCGTCCTTCCCGGTTGCCCCTTGGGCCTCCTCTGTGAGCTCTATCCCTCTGTCCTTCACCACCCCCCTTGCAGGTTGCTGGGTGTGCTGGGCTGCAGAGGTCAGCTCAATAGCCACTGGGCAGGGGCTCACTACGAGGAACACCCACCACCCCTCAGAATAATCAGGCCTGGCTCCTGCTGCTGCCCTAGAACTTGGAACCCTACTTCCCTTCTGGGCACAGTGCGCGGACTCTCTCCACCTGGAGGAGGGAGGAGCTGAGCCAGGGTATGATATGCACACACAAGCCCAGTCCCTGCCTCGGGAGGCCTTGAGGGCCTTGGGCAGAACCAGGTGTGCTTGTCTTTGGAACAAGCCCCTCTTGCCAGCTCCCTGCTCCTGCGTGATGCCCTCCCTTGCACCTAGCATACTCTCTCCTGCACATCTCTCAGGACTGCCTTCTCCAGGTACATGGTCTTGAACCTAGTGTTGTTCTAGAAAGTTCCTGGCCTCGGTGGGCTCACCTTACTTCTGCATGTGTAGGAGCAGTAGGTCTGAATCTTGTGCACACACTTCTTGTGGCAGGTCATCTTGCACACTAGGAGGACATGGTGGGGGGAGGGTGGTCACAGGTGGAGCATCAGGGGCCCCAGGCTCCCATGACTGTCTGTCCCGATGGCTGGGGGCCTACTGACCAGATTCTAAACTCTCATCACACAAATCTCTGCCCTGATCCCGAGGTGAGGGAGCCATGTAGGCAGGTGTTCATAGCTGGTGACTGTTAGTAGTCTCAGAGCCAGCCTGGCCAGTGAGATAAATGCAGGGGTTTAGGGGGCCTATGCCTTAGTCCTGCCAGGAAGCAGCCCTAGGGATTAAGCCTATGATGGCGGTATAAATAATGTTGCTTTTGCTTCTCCCAACCACACCAAGCCCCAGACTAGGGGATGTCATGTATGGAAAGAAGAAATCAGTTATGATAAAAAGAAGGTAGTGTCTGGTGTGTCCTTATCTTGGCACAGTGACAACTGCCAGCATATTTATGACAGAAGTGGGATGGAGGGCTGTTCCTCACATAGGACCAAAGGGGAGAGGAGGAGACCCTGGGTTGAAAAAAAAGCCATGCCTGGCTGGTCCTGGGAAGAAAACAAGTGCTAGGGGCCTGCTAGACCTGACCAGGCCTCTGAGGGCCAACTGGTTTCCAGTCTTGGTTTGACTACCTTCTGGCTGTTTGACTGAGGGGCCAGCTGGGCTATCCTGGGCTATGTCTGTCTCTCAGGGTCCCCTGGTGGGGACTGACTAGACTCCCCTGGCATGTGGGGGAGGGGCCAGTGGCTCAGGTAGCGGAAGCAGCATGTACAAAGGCCTGGTGGTAAGACACAGGGTGACGTGCCCAGGTAGGGGTTTGAGTGGATGAGACGTAGCTGGGGCAGTGTTCTGGAAAGATCCACCCTGTGGCTGGGGTGAAGGCCCTGGTGTACACGATGGCAGGGTTAGAAGGCACTGAGAGGGGTCAGGGGGTACAGTGGGTAATCTGGAGATTTAGTGAAGTGTCAGGGGTTGTAGTGGGTGATGAGGGGTTTGGTGGTGGGTTGGGGGCATGATAGGGGGTTTGGGAGTTGGGATACAGGGGGAGTGCAGTGGGGTGCTGGGGTACTCACCACTGCAGAGCAGGGCCTTGTCCATGAGCCAGATGTAGGAGAGGCACTGCTCACACGACTGCGGGATGCTCACCTGGTAGCTGGCAAACACGTGCCCGTTGTGCTGCTGGACCTGGGGGCCGTGCAGGAGGGCACTAAGCGATGAGGGAGGACCCCCACGGGGCTGCCCAGTGTGGATGTTGCCTGTGGTATCTCAGGGCCTGGGGCTGCTCATTCATGAGGGGTTCCTTAGGGCTGGGCAGGAAAACACACTCACCTGCACACACACACATACATGCTTGCATGTGCACACTCATACTCACAGCACGTTCCTGCTTCCGCTTCTTCTTCTGAGCTTTGCTCTGCTGTGAGGGAACACAAAGGCAGGTCTGTGTGGGTCCCTGGGGTACCCCCACCCCCAGCCACCCCTCTGTGCCATGCTGGTCCCTTGCCCCTACCCAGAGTGGCGCCACCCACCTTGGGCAACTCAAAGTCATTCTTGGTGTGTCCACGGGTGAACTCGTCCAGCAGTGACTGGAAGAGGTTGAGGACCAGGTTGGTGTCCTTCTCGCCGCGCTCGGCCGCCAGGTTGCTCACGACAATCTGGTAGTTCTCCATCAGGTCCTTGTAGCCAACATGGATCTTCCCATTCTGTGGGGACAGAAGGTGTGATCACATTGTACAAATAGGGGGGCATCCTGGGGTGGTTGGGGATTGCCGGGGCACCCCCGAGGCTGAGGTCTACACGTACAGGGACAGAGTACATGGTCTTGAGGTTGCTCCTGAACTTCTCAGTGGCCTCGATGAACAAGCTCTCAATGGGTGTCTTTTGGGAACGAAGGTCATTTATCTGGTGAGAGGGAAGGAGAAAACCACTGACCCTGTGTTGCCTCAGGCAGGACATCTGAGTGGACACTACTTTTCCCTGTCCCAAGTCCTTCTCTGGCTTCCCTGGGCTTGTAGGATAAAATCTGGGCCCTCTGACCAATCCTGGTCTCCCCTGTCCCTTCAATCTAGGTTCAAACTACTGACATTTAGGGCTGGATCACTCACTGTAGCGTTTGAAGTGGCACATCTGGCCTCCATCCACCAGATGCTAGTAGCACCCTCAACTCGTGATGACAAAAAACACCTGCAGATGTTGCCAAGCATCTGCATTCGACCCCGGCCATGCCACAGGACCAGGGTGAATGGCTTGGTCATTTCACAACATGTCCACCCTTGCAGGATCCCTTGCTGGCCCTCTGGGAAGCTCCCAAATCCTGCTGTGGAACCGTCTGCAGCCAGGGCCGTGAACACCATGAGCACAGGCTGTGGCTTTTTACAGTAGGTGCTCAATCAGCATTGGCCACAAGATCTGATGTGTTTTTAATAGCTTATTCTAAATAAAGTAAGTACACAGCCACAGCTGAGCCATGGCGATGCTGCTGGACCTAGAGGCATCCTGGTGGGATGCAGGTGTGTCCAGCGCCCTGCCTGGAAGATTATTCTGGATCTTGGTGTTTCTGTTTCCTCGAGTGTGTGAGAAAGTGGGGCAATCATCTCCAAGGGTCACTGTGAGACAACAGAAGTGTCTTCTAAGAGCAGATTGAAAGTATCAGGGAAAAAAAAACCTCCAGAAAGTTCCAAAAAGCAAAACTTGAATTTGCTGCACACCAAGCACTAATGTTGAGTCCACATGAACGATGTGTCGGCACACCCTGCTGCAGCCTGTGTGCAGACGTGAGGAGCTTGAGCATCCTCAGATTCTGAGCATCCATGGGGGTCCTGGAATCAATCCCCTTTGGATACTGAGGGACAACTCTATCTGCGCCAACTGAAAGGAATGTGGGTTACAAATGGTCTCGTGTGAGCCCAGACCAGGTTTTACAGAAAACAAGTTGATGTCAAGCTGAGGAACAAGTGTCAGGTTTCTAGAATTTTCTGTGTGTTGGAACTGTACATCTGGACTTTCTGTTCCCAGTCTGCTAAGGGCTGTGATGTGGCGGATCAGAAGACTGCTGGGTGGTGATGGCCCTCATGGGGAGGCCCAGGTCTGAAGACTCGCAACCCCTGCCCCCCTGTGTGTGCCCCCTCCCCGCCGCAGGCCCACCTTATTGAGTAGGAACTCATCCAGGTACTTGAGCTCATTGGCGTTGGTGATCTTGCGGAACACTGACTCCCGCCATTTCTCTGACACTGTTATTCTGCCAATTTTGAGGTTTCGGTTTTTCTTCCCTTTGCCTCCCAGCTCCTTGGTGTGCTTCTCGCCCGCAGTGTGGCGGTGCTGGTGGCTAGAGGGGGCTGTAGGGGAGAAGGAGTGGCTGGCAAGGGCAGGATGCTGGTCAGCCTCTCGAGGCTTGGTCACCAACACAGAGAACCAGGACCCTGTACGGCTGTGCACTGGGGTCCACGGCCAGAAAGTGCCCCCAGGGGCGGGGACTGGGCCTGAAGCCATGTGCCCAAGGCCCCACCTGGGGATGGGGCACATCCTCAGGGGCTCCAGTAGCTCTGCTGTCCGTCCCTGAGGCTGTGGGTGACCAACCTTCTAGATTCTTTCTCATGGTGGTGGCCTCCAGAACGACGTGCCCAGGGATCGCATTCTCCGTCTCCTCCACACCCTCTAGACTACCCTTTTTATCCTTGTTCTTATGCAGGAAAAGTCTTATAAATGTGGGCCTGAAGGAGAAAATAGGGGTTTAGTTTAAGTCTCATGAAATGAAAACAGATGTGAGGCCAAAGAAAGGGTCATCTTACCATAAAGAAATAACACTTTTCTTTCTTATCAATGGAACTGGATGCTACTAAAAATTAGGTCAATTTGAATGAACTGATGAGGAGTCAGGTAAAAAAGCAAGATGCTGAGTTGACACCATTTTCATATAAAAGGTAAATAAAACCACTCCCTGTCTCCTTCATATGTTTTTATGGCACAATATTAGGGAAAAAAATCACAAAGAATAAACACTGAATCATGCACTGTGGCTACTGGGTGTATGTGGTGGGGTGAATGGTGGCCCCCAAGAAGCTATGTGCTAAACCTCATGAGCACGATCTCATTTGGGAAAAGGGTCTTTACCAGTGTGACCAAAAACTATAGACTGTGTATATCTCCCCAAATTTATATGCTGCAGCCTAACTCCCAAAGTATGATATTAGGTAGTGGGGCCTTTGGGAGGTGATTAGATCGTGAGGGTGGAGCCCTCATGAACGGGATGAGTGCCCTTCATAAGAGACCCCCAGAGAGTGCGCCCTAGCCACTTCTGCTATGTGAAGACAAAAGAGCAGATGCTGTATAAGAACCAGGAAGTGGGTTCTCACTGGACACCACATCTACTTGGCACCCTTGATCTCAGACTTCCAGCCTCCAGAACAGCAAGAACTAAATGCCTGTTGCCCGCTGTTTAAGCTGCTCAGTCTGTGGTATTATCTTATAGTGGCCAAATGGACTATGACACTAAGTGAAAGATCTCAAGAAGAGATCATCCTGAATTACCCAGATGGGCCCTAAATCCAGTGACAAGTATCCTTATAAAAAACAGAAAAAGAGAAGGTACAGGAGAGAAGAAGTTCATGTGATGATGAAGGCAGAGACTGAATGATGAGTCTATAAGCCAAGGACTCCTGGCGCCCCCAGAACCTGGAAGAGGCAGGAAGGATGCTTCCCTCAAGTCTCCAGAGGAAGCATGGTTCTGCGACACCTGGATTTCGGACTTCTGGCCTCCAGGATTATGAGAGAATAGGCTTCTATTGTTTGGAGCAACACTGTTTGTGGTTCTTTGCTTTGGGGGTGGGGTTACCCCGCAGTGGGGGGCTCTCTGTCTCCCACCACAGCCCATTCTTTACCTTCCTTGGCCTTTCTGGATCAAAGCTCCCTTGTCTTGTGGCCAATCTCTCTGCTCTGAAACGGACCCATTTGTAGCACTTGGGGGAGCTTCTGGGAATAGAGCCTAGATTTTCTGAGGACCCAGGAAGGGTTCCTGGAGGTAGGGACGGAAGATCTGGTTGAATCCATAAAAAGTCAAATGGAACTTGTCTGTCTGGACCCAGAGCAGGTGACCCAGATTGGCTCTAAGCTTCAGTGGAATCATTTTACCTTCATGTGGCAAGGACCCAGGCTCCACATGGGCCTCTTGTCATAGAACTGCTACTGAGCAAATGTCTGTCCGACTCAGCTTTGTAAATGCCGTTGGTTTAGGAGACAAGACCGCTTGGAGACTGAAGGCCTTGGCAGGGGCCCTGAGTATCCTCTGGTGGCCCAAGCCCACCCGAACCCCACACTCACTTAGAGTCGGCCTGGGAACCTGGGGACAGCCCTGCATCTGTGCCAGTGGACACGTCGCTTGACTTCTTCTTCTGGATGACTGGCTTCTTCATGCTGGGCTCGCCATCCACGCTGTCTGAAGGAGGCTGCAAGAGAATAGGTAAGCAAAGGCAGGTGGCTTCACGGGAGGAAAGCAAAGGGTCCCTGTGTCACTGTGCGCTCTATCCACTGACTCCCCTTCTTTCTTAAGCTGCCCTTTGGGCATAAGCAAGCATGACCCTGAGAGAGCTGCAGCTTGGAGCTTTACCTGAGACTTGGCCTGAGCAGGGGCTGGGAGGAGCCTGGAGACGTCGCTGGTGGATAATGAAATGCGCCTCTCCCTGCAAGATCACAGAAATGTGGCTTTGATCAACAAGAAAGAATTCAGAGATGTTTTGGTTGTCACATCCAGAGGGTAATTCTACTGGTATCTGGTGAGTGGAGACTGGGGCTGCTACTCTGTACACTGCATGCACAGAACAGCTCTACCCAGATTGAGCCGACCTCAGGTGCCTGCCCTCGCAGAAGCCAGAGTTCTCTTCCACTCTGTCCTTCGGCCAAGTGGGCCTCTGGGACAACGGGCTGGTACTCAGTCACCCTTATTCACTGATGAGGAAACCGAAACCCAGGCAGGGTGGGGAGTGGGGCTTTCAACTGGCCTCCTTCTACCAGGCCACCAGGGGCTTCCTGAGTGAACACAGCTCGTTTTAGTGGGGGCCCCTAGGGTTCAGCATTCCAGCCAGACCTCAGCAGGGCAACACCAGGCAGGTGGCTCATCCTTGCCAGATCCCTCTCTCCCTCCTCAGGGCCCCACACACCTGGTGTCAGCTCTTGGGCACAGAGCTGCTCATGTGTTTTGGGGATACCTGCACCCCACAGTTCATGGGATGGCCCCATCCAGAGAATAAGCCAGCCCTAGAAGCTGTCATGTGAGGGTGATCCTGCGGCCAGGCCTTTGACTATATGTCCCCTGCCCTGCCCACCCACTGTGCTCAGACAAAGGAGGGTGTAGGGCTTACTCTGTGGGTGTGAGAGTGGCCCCCATGGCCCGGTGCCGCTCGCTAAGGTCCAGGGACTGGCTCAGCATGGCGCTGGGGCTGGCCGCTGTCCGGTTCTTACCCCGCCATAGCTCTACAGCACTGGCCAGCCTCTCGGAGGCTGGGTCTCGGTACCGCTGGATTTGGGTGGAGCCTCCGGGGCTCTCAGGCCTGTCCTGTGCCCTTGGGCCACCACTTGGCTTGCTCTTGTCTTGGGGAGTCTCAGGGGTGAGGCTGGGAGCGAGTGTGCCAACCTTGCTGTCCAAGGCCAGGGTGGTGGGCCGTTCCACTCGGCCCTGGGGCGCCTGAGGGGTTTCTGCGGGGACCTGGCAGGCCAGTGTGGCTTGTGGTGGCCCCTTGGGCTGCTCTTCAGGAGGAGAGTTCTCCGTTTCTATCCCTGTGTGTGAGGGGGCTTCATCTTCTCTGCTCTCCTTTCTGTCTTCGGGGAGGCCCTCCTCCTGATCCAGAGTGATTCTTCCGGAAGGTTCTCTGAGGGTGTTCTCATCCTTACATGACTGCATGTGTTTGTTCTGGAGTTCCACGTGCTCTAGCCCCCTCTGTCTCCGAGACTCGCGCTTCTCGCGGCTGCTGGACACTTTCTCGTGACTTTCGGTGGCGTTTTTCTGGGGTGGGAGAAACTTCTCAAGGGTGGGGCTCTCCTCCTTGGGGTGGGAGCTCTCTGCTTGGGGCTCATGGCTCAGCCACACCTGGGGCTCCAGTGCTGAATGCTTGCTATCCTCTGATGGTTCTGGATCCAGCCCACCCAAGGCAGTTTCTTCTCTTATGGCTTGCTGGGCTTCCCTCGCCTTCTCTTCTGCCTTCTGCTTCTCTGTAACCATCTGGCAGAAGCTGGTGTAAGGAGAGTAGAGGGGGTGGGTTCAGAAACATATGTCCTTACAGATCCCAGAATCCACCCAGGGTGTTGGAGGCCTCTGAGCCACGATCTGGTGGGATCCCCATGCTGCTCGTGGGCTGGGGTGTGGGGGTACAGGTGCCATCTCTGGCCCCCAGAGATGCTTCTGGGAAGGTGGGATCTCCTCAGCCAGGAAAGGGAAATTCATAGGGGTGGCCCATCCTCATGGCCACCTCTGCCCTGGGTCTGCTTGGCTAGTTCAGGGGTACATTCATTAGTTCTATTGTGGGAGAAATCTGTTAAGGGACTCCTCAATTCCTTTAGGATCCCTGACTTGGCAGAAGCCTAAGCTCCATGTGAGTGTGGTGAAAGGGTAGCCCCTGTGGGCCAGCCCGGAGTGGCTTAAACCCACTCCTTCTAAATCCAGGTACTCTACTGACTGGCCTGGGGTAGGTGGGTACAGGGGTCCCTGATGGGGACCAAGTGTGGCTGATGGCGACCTGAGGCTTTGCCGTAAGCACTGCCCACCAGCCCAGGGGCGTCTCTCTGGAACCTATGTACCCAGGTGGCTGGATTCCTGCCAGCCCTTTCCCAGCCTCTTTGTGTCCAGAATGATGTTCTGACAGTTCTGCCCATATCTCAGGAAGCTTTTCGGTGAGCGAACTTTCTGGCTTCTGGAACATTCTAGGGAGTAGGACCCTATTCTGTTCACCTCTTGCGCTGCAGGTGTCCCCGGCAGAGGCTCTGCAGGTGGATGATGATTTGTCTCTGGCGTCGGTAGGCTGCCCGCTGCCTGTAGCCTCTCCATGTGGCCTGGAGGTACACGGCCGCCTGTGTCCTCTCCAGAGCCCGCCTGACACGGTAGGATCTCCAGCAGGCCTGACAGCAGAGCAGAAAAGGCGTTCAGAGGCCACGCGTGAGCCACCCCTATACCCCAGCCCATCAGCCCACACAGTACCTGGATGGTGACTGCTGCCCGCCTCATCTGCAAGAAGTGCCGGCGTTCCAGCACCATCCGAAACCAGCTCTGCAGGAGCAGGATCTTCCGCACAACCTCCCGGTGCAGCGTCTCCTGCAGTGCCTGTCGCTCTGTCTCCTTCAGGAAAACCTGGTGGGCGCAGGCACAGGAGGGATCAGCGGGGCCCCCAGAACCCTTGGGTCCAGGAGGTCTGCACAGCCACCCTGGGAATGAGTGTAATCAAGCTGGTATGCTGACTGACCTAAGGGGAGTGTTTTTTGACATGTACTGAGAAGCAAATCATATAATGTGAAATTAACCATTAAAAGTGAACAATTCGGTGGTATTTAGAACATTCACAATGTTCTAAAGGCAACCACCACCTCTATCTAGTTCCAGATCATCACCCCAAAAGGAGATACCGTCTCTATGAGCAGTCACTCCCCATTCATCCTCCACCAGCTCCTGGTAACTGCTAATCTGCTGCCCCCATGAATTTGCTTATTCTAGATATTTCAACTAAATAGAATTGTATGCTATATGGCCTTTTGTGTCTGGTTTCTTCTACTCAATGTAATGTTTTCAAGGTTCATCTATGTTGTAGCATGAATCAGGGCAGAGCAATATTTCACTGTGTGAATAGATCACATTTTGTTCATCTATTCAATAGCTCATGAACACTTGGGTTGTGTCTACCTTTTGGCTGTTGTGTCTACCTTTTGGCTATTGTGGCTAGTGATGCTATGAATATGAGTGTACAAGGATTTGTTTGAACACCTGTTTTTAGTACTTTTGGGTTAATACTAGGAGTAGAATTGCTGGGTCACATGGTAACCCTAATGTGCTGGGGAGCCATGAAGGGGTTTTTCATGTTAGGTGAAGCCAAAGCCATAAGACAGCTGCCCTCAGCACTTGTTGGACAAGAAGCAACTGACAGTTCTGGAGGGAAGATGAGTGGAGGAAACCTGCCAGATACCACAACAGTTACTGACAAGTCCTGAACACCCTGTGGAATGGTGTCACTGTCTGTAGCCTGCGTGTGAGAAAATGAGAAACAGGCCTGATGCCTGAGCCCAATCCCAAAGGTGCATATTTCTGCCTTCCAGGGAGAAATAACATGCTAGGCCGCAATGAATGCACTTCCTCAGCAGAGCCTCTTATTTTTCAGCGTGTGACCCAGGGCCTTGGGCGACGGAAGGCAGGATACAGGTTTGCAGCCACCCGGAGTGGTGGGAACGCTGACCTTGGTCTTCCCGATCTGGTAGCTCCTCTTGTCTACGTTCATCTTCTCCAGCAGGGCAGAGATGACCTCCCTGCAAGGCTGGGCGTTCTTGGGCAGTAGCACCTGGAACTGCTCTGTGAAATCCTGGGTGAATTTGGCAGAGGAAAGAGAATCTAAGTAATGTTCCCACCACTGACAAGGAGATGAAGCTATGGTAGTCCCCTCGTCAAGCCAAGTTTCTGAAGCCGAAACTTGGTCTGATGTGATCAGTGTTGATGACACTAAAATCATGGACATTCTGAAAAGTCTAAAACTTAAGAGAGACGGTCGCAGATACAGAGCACTGGATCTTTCAGTCAGTTGGTGAGTGGCTATTGTAGGCCTATGGGAAGTAGTCACTGTTGGGGAGTGATGCCTGGGAGATGCGGCCACCGTTGAGGGGCTCACGGTCTATAGCTCACTAGCGGGCTGGACCATTGCTGGAGATACATGTTGTTTAAGTCAACAAGTACGTCAAATTTTAAGAGCCACGCATTGGTAAAACACATTAGTATTTTCTCCCTTTTCTGTAATTTTTGCCTTTCCTATTTATATAGAGTGAGAAAGATGATATTACCATTCTGATGATAAGAGAGACATGCCATGATGAAGCCAAGTCCCCCAGGCCATAAGGGTAAGCTTCAACAGAGATCAGGTGTTGCCACCTCAGCTTTGGGGCCAGTGCCTACTCAAGTACCAAACAGCTGGTGCCAGAGAATGACTTAGCTCCATGTGTCAACGTTACTGAGACTGAGAAACTGCTCTAGCAATTTAGTCTTCAACAATTTGAGGTTACTAATGATCCCTTGTGCTTTGAGAATGTCCAGGGAGCCATTGCTGAGGTCGTCACCTCCCTGGGCCTCAGTTTCCATACTGGGAAAATAGAAACCAGGACCTCCTTGCTGCTGGTTGGCAGAATAAAAGAGTTGGGTATAAAAGTGTCTATCACAGAAGGTGCTCAATAAAGAGTAGAGCTGTGCAGAGATCTGCTGGCGCAAATCCCTCATCCTGACTTGGTTCCACACCTTCGTATCCTTCAAAGCTTGGCTTGGGTCCAGTTACCTCTTCTGAGGAAACTCGCCCTCTCTCTGACAGAGAATGATCTGGTACAAATGCCAGAGGTGCCAGGCGGAGAAGCCTTGGCATAAAGTAACCTGCTAGGTTTATCTTCCAGAGCTGTGCTCCCTGGAGGAGGGAGGTGGCTGGCCCTCAGTTGTGTCATGGGCAGCCACACATGTTCAGCCTACCTGGAACGTGTACTTGGCACTATAGCCTGATCTCCGGATCCGCACGGTCTCTAGCATGCCCGTGTAGCGCAGCTGCTGCAGCACCAGCTCCTCGTCAAAGCACAGCTCTCTCTGAAACGGCATATGAATGATCAGGGCAGGTGCCGAAGCCTACAGGTGGCTGGAGATGGGGAGCTGTGAAACAAAGTCCCACAGAATTCTAGAAATGGACATGGTCTAGGCACACACATGGGTCCTGGCTGGTCTGAGACTGTCTCCTGCACAGCAGCTGTGTGCACCTGAGGATCCACCTTTCCTTGCTCTAGATGTTCTTTTTGGAATAAAGAGAAGAAACCGGTCAGCAGCAATGTTCAGGGCACTTGTCTTTTCTAGAAAGCTGGCATCTGATCTAATCCTTGGTGTTCAGGAGACAGATGCTACTTCTTACCCTAATACAAGATGACGTGCTACAAAGAGTTCTTTCCTAAGGTCCCACTCGTACTGTCAGGTGTCAAGGTAAGTACTAGGGATTTGACGGAGAGACAGTCTGGGCATGGGAGCCACATGGATGCATAAAGGGGGTGAATCCTACTGGGGCCGGTCGGAGGTGTCACAGGAGAGGGGACCCTGGGCTGAGTGCTGAGGGCTGGGAAGGTGGGAAAAGCTGAGTGAAGGCCCAGGGAAGGAGCGGGAGGCTGAGGGGCTGACAGGGATGTAGGGAGATACTTGTTGTAGGAGTGATGGGGAGGAGGCGCTGGGAATGATGCTGGTTCAGGGGGCTCTAAGCCTGGAGCTCAGGGGCCTGGCCTCCACGCTGGTGGGTGTTATTTTAAGTGAATGGAGGGGAGGGAATGGCATTGGGGGGGTTGTCATGAGTGGGCAGCAGCTGTTTCAGGAATCTGGTGGGCTCTTGAGGCCAGGGATGCTGCTCAACACCCTATAACACACAGGATACCCCCAAACCCATGGCAAAAAACACCTGCTGGCACAGCCCCTGCCCAGAGCAGGTGCTGATGGAGTGTTTCCAGTTGTCCAAAGTGGAGAAATCTCTAGTGGAAGAAGAGGGGCCAGATTCTGCTGCCAAAGGAATGGGGGCTAGAGACCTTCTCTGAGACAGTACTGGGGGAAGTGGGAAGTGGGAAGGGAGAGGAGGAAAGGGCAAGACTTAGGGTCCCTGCTGAGTGGGTGGAAGCTGTGGAACTTGCCGGGAGAAGGCAGAATGGTCATCAGCAGAGCATCCCAGGAGCAGGGTGAGCCAGGGCAACAGAAAGAATAGAGATAAAGGGGCTGGGAAAACAGAGCCACCAGGGTCCCCTGCCCAGGTGTCACTTGCACTAGAGAGGAAGTCCAGATCCCATATGGCCCCCAGTAAAGTCCCAGTGGATCACTGGGGTGAAAGAAGCAGAGCAGCTAGGGCTGAGCCTGCCGTAGGGGCCTCTCAGTGCTCTGTCTTTCCAGAAACTTCTGGATGAGCATTGGGCTCTTTGCTCTTGCTGTACAACCTCAATCCCTCCCTTCCGGTACATTCTGTACTGCTTGTTTTTGGGTTGTATCTAAAGAGCAACCCTGACCTGGCCCTCCTCAAGCAAACCTTCTCTGGGGCCCCTCAACGTTCCAGAAGACGTCCCCGCTCGTGGCTGCCCTTGTTGCCTCCTGCTGACCCCCTTTTCCCCCGCCGGCCATGACACGCCAAACAGTTGTGAACACTCAGTTCTTTGAGGCCTTGCGCCAACACCAGCAACCCTGTGACCATCTGACCTTGGCCTTCACCTCCTTGGGATGCGGGAGCCCCTCACCTTCTCAGCGTTGGAGCGAATGCAGCGGATGAAGAAGGGTTCTGCCTTTCCCAGCGCCTCCAGGAGCTTGTTAAGGGATGTCTGGGGAAAAAGAAAGAAGGTGTCCTTCTGGGACCTCCCGAGGCATGCCTCTCGGTGGGAGGGGGTCCAGGGCACCTGCTTGCACCACCAGGGAGACTGTGCTGATGTGGGACATGGGAGGGTACAGAGGGACATTCTGATTGGAGGCTGTGCTACCCCAGGGAGCCCCTGAGGGAGCTGTGGCGTCTCTGTGGCTAAGGGCCACCATCTTCCCAGGGTTGCTCAGACCTCATCTTTGCTTCACATGGAAGGTGGGGTGGGGTGGGGGACCAGACCAGATAAACTTCTAGGGATTTAAAACACGTGTCAGCTCAGAAAAGACTGTAGATACCATGATTTTGGTCTCTGGCCTACTGTTTCCAAAAAGGATTTGTGTGAGCCTCTACATAAGGTAATTGAAATTAAAACAAGAAAAAAGGAAAAAAAAAAAAAAAAAAAAAAAAAGCCGAGGTGGAAACCGAAGACTCTGACTAAAGAAAGGGAGGAATAAAAATCCTAATGGTGAGGGTCTGTAGCTACCGGAACCCCTAAAAAAAGTATCCCTAAGCTTCCTGGCAGCCAGGGGAAAAAAGGGAAACATGACTTAAGGTCACAGCTCAGTAGTTACATTAATTCACATGCTGACTCGTGATATTTTTTAACTTGGTGGTTCTTAACCAGGGGTCATTCTATCTCCCCAGGCGCATTTCACAATATCTGGAGATTTTTTGGATGCCACGACTGGAGAGTGCTATGGGTGGGTGGAGGCCAGCAATGCTTTTCAACATTCCACTATGCACAGGATGGCCCCTACCCAGGAGAATGAATGATCTATCTGACCCCAAATGTCAAGCAGTGCCAGGTTTGGGAATCCTGAGTAAATGATCAGCTCCCCGTTTGTTTTGGCAGAGCCATGTGAGCGTTGGACCACCCACCTGGAACTGGGCGCTGATGCTTGGTGGCTTCTTCTTCTTGTGCAGGTGCAGCAGTGACTTGGTGGTGCGGTCGTGCAGGGTCATGCTGATAATGAGCTTCAGGGACTTGGAGTCCAGCAGATTCTAGAACAGACACACAGGGTCCGGCCTGCCCTCCTGGAGCCCCAAAGGGCGCTAACAGGAGGCATTGATCCTGGAGCTAAGACAAAGCCCCTGGGGGTGGCAACTCTTGGATCTGTGTCTCAACACTGTGCTGCTGGAGGGTTGAGGTAGTGGGCCTGGTGGGACTGAGCCTGGGCGTGCCTTATGAATGGCACCAACTCCAGGAGGGCTGATTACAGCCTCTTTTGCAGCCCAAATACTAGAGACAAGGGCCATGGAGCACAGCCTTCCCTCTGCACAGCCCAAGGAGTGCCAACCCTGTGTGGCCAGTGAGGGAATCTCGCTGTCTCCTCTGCTGACCAGACTAGAGGCTGCTCTCATTCTTCTACAAACTTCATAATCTGTCCACATGCTGTACATGAAAATGAGACAGAACACCTGAAAGTATATTACCCATGGCTGGCTGCTGGGGTCTTGGCTGCCTGGAAGTACTATCCTAGCTGAAGGATTTCCTCTCCCTGGACACCCAGGAGTTGCATCCCCTGGAAGTGGCTCCTGCCTTAAAGACCCCTGATGTAGGGTAGGGCAGAAGGGTCTGTTGACTCTGAGCAGCATAAACTCTGTGGTGCTGTTCATGCTTCTGGGCTCCCCATCAACCAGGCTGAGCGTACCTCCTTGTTTAGTCCTTCCTCTGCCCCCTCTCAGGCTTATCATAGGAGTTCTCCTTTATGCCTCACTTGTACAAATTCTGGTTCTAAGAAACCCAAAGAAAGATACTTCCAAATCATCTCAACAGGTAACATTTTTTTGGGGGGGGGGGAGAGGGAAAAAAGAGAGAGAAAGGAAGGAAGCCAAAGAAGTTAAAAGCCCCCCCACCCCAATTTTCCAGAAAATGACTTGAGCCAGGAGCTCTAAGACGGGCAAAACCAAGGTGGCATTAGACGGCATCGTGTGTTTACCTTCGGAATGATCTGCTTTTGTTTGGTACCTTTACTTTTCCTGTCAAAATATTAAAAATGGTTTTGTGAACAGAAGGAACATGGGATCTAGATCTGGGTTAGTTCAGCAAGCCACGCTTGGCAGATTAGACGGAGCAGGAGCAGAGAATGGAGAGTCGAGACGCACAAGTGCAACGAGGCGGCCGCCACCACCTCTCCAAGGACCCGGCGGGATGCTTCTGCTACAGTCTGTGCACACTGATTTCCCTGGGTACCAGGAGCATCTGGTCTGGGGGCCACCTAGATGTCCAGAGAGCAGGAGGGGGAGGGCTGGTAATCTACATGGC
Source organism: Eidolon dupreanum (assembly GCA_028627145.1). Classification (NCBI taxonomy): domain Eukaryota; kingdom Metazoa; phylum Chordata; class Mammalia; order Chiroptera; family Pteropodidae; genus Eidolon; species Eidolon dupreanum. The sequence continues at coordinate 37,178,151 of CM053512.1, read as the reverse complement.
AGAACATGCATCTTTGCAGGGCCAGCTATGGGGGAGGTGATGGATCTAACAAAATGAAGGGGATATCTTGAACAGAGCTTTGAGGGACCCTGCGAGTTTCCAACACCCACCAGGTATCCTAGCTCTATTTGCTACACATTGGCAAACTTGAAGCAGGCCCACAGAGCCAGCAGCAGGGCAGGGGTCTGCCCTGCAAAAAACCGAAATAGGGCCTGGGTAGGAGCGCTGTTTGGACTCGTGCCAGTACAAAGTTAAAAACGAAAGCTGATCTTTTGGCTGAGGAAGGGGGAACAGTCCCTACACTCTCAGACACTATGGAAACAAAAGAAAAAAGTTTTTAAAAAATTGCAGCTTGGCTCATTTTTAAGACCAGCTGAGGAGACAGGGCCCCACAGAACTGCAGAATTTGCAGCTGTGAGATTCTATGTGTGTCAGGTTTCATCTTAACCCCTGTGGGGCTGAATAAGGCCTAATAAAAATGAATTTGGAAACTGGCTCCCTTGGGGGTACAAGCTGTGTCCTCAGCAAGCCCTGAGTGTCTGCCTGGCGCTGTGGGTATGAAAATCATCACCCCTGCTTTGCAGATGGAGACCAAATGCTCAGAGCATTCAGGCCATGAAGTGAGCGAGCAAGAGGGAGTCTGGGTCCAAACCCAGTTTATGTGGATTCTGGGCCCTTCCTACCACATCACGCCTCTCTCCACACAAGGGAGGGCCAAAAATCACATGCCTTACTTCCAATGGCTTCTTTATGAGCTCACAGTGGCAAAAGGAGGGAAGGAAGCAAGCCTTGCTCTGCACGTTTTAAGGTAGAGAATTAGACACTTTGTGGGAGGCGCGTTCCTGTGAAGCTGTGCTGGCTGGGCACTGGGGAGCTGGCAGGGATTTGAGCCACAGCGCAGACACTGGGGTGGGTGTATGACGGCCACTGACTGACAGCTGGTGTGAGAACAAACTACAAGACAGAGCGCAGCATTTGTAGCAGCCGATTCAGCAAGTTACAGGTCCCAGGAGTGAGGGAGGCGGTCGTTGCACTTTTTGGGGGGCACCCGCAACCTTGGGGGCACTCACAGGCCGAAGGTGTGGGGTTTCTGGAGCCGACTGAGGGACTGGAGAAGCCTACGGGGGTCCTCACCCTGCCAGGGCAATCCTTTGATGGTCTTGATGATTTGATCATGCAAATCGCTGAGTGAAAGGGGGAGGGGTGCAGTGACAGAGAAGAGACCGAGTTAGAGCAGCGGGCTGCCACCTCGGGGTCCCTGGTACAGTTAGGACTGTCCCCAGGCCACTGGAGCCAAAACATGCAGCTTGGGGAGCCTGCTAACCACTGCCTCTCTGTCCTGTACTGAGAAGATGGGGGTGTGGGGGGGTTGGCAAAGAGTGGCCCCCATCCCAAGGAGACTCTCCCTTCTCTGGGAGTGCCGCTTTAGGCCAAATGGATATTGCAATGTGACGTTTCTCAGATCATTGAAAAAGGTCTCATATTGAAGAGTCTTTTGGAATCTGTGAAAACCATCAAGGGGCTGCTGAAAATAGAAGGGGGGCTCTCTGTGGGAAGCAGATCAGTTTCTCTTGATTCTATGGCCACATGTCAGCCTCCTTGTCAGCTTCAAGAAAGGCCTTGGGAGGAATAAATTCAAATTCACACAGGGGTTCTCAACTAGGGCGATGCTGTTTGGCTGTCATGAGTTGGGGGAAGAAAGGGGGACATTACTGGCACCTGGTGGGTGAAGGTCAGGGATGCTGCTCAACCCCTATAGTGCACATTGACGGCCGAGGGAGAGCTTTACCCCAGAGAGTTCAATCTTATCAGCTTAGTTTTGTTCAATGGCTGTAGGTTCAGGTTTTAGGTTCCAGGTTCAGGTCTGCATCCCTTCTAGGCCCAAACTCTGACACCCATGTGTGACATGAGAATGGCTTAGAGGTGAAAATCAAATGCTCTGAAAATGGGTATTTGTGAAGGATATCTACATGACAAATGTCTCTGACAGAACTTTGGGAAGGGAGGTAGCAATGACTAGCTGCAGGATGAGGATGAGAGGTTCAAGGTTTTCGCTTTGTTTCTGTTTTAAAAACCTTATTCCAGTTATTTCAAATGCATGTTTAAGCTCTCTGGGCAGTTGGCCTGGAAAGACCCCGACCGGCAGCCCCTCGTGTGTTCCATGCACCATGCCTGAGCCTGACGGCCCTACTTACCTCCACTCCCGCGCCCTCCAGGGAGGCACGGGGAGCAAAGACAACAGGGCGGTCACATTCACTTCCACACCCTGAGCGGTCAGTGCAGCGGCCAGGGTTCCAGACAAGGCCCATGGCTTCTGCCCTTAACCCTCTAACTTGGCCGAAAATGGTCAAAGCGCCCCTTCCTGCCAGGACCCAGAGCCCCTTGGCTTGCTAAACCCCTCTCCTGGCCCTGGACACTGCGCTGAGCACCTCAGGACGCTGGCTCCTCTGTTGTGCCTCCCTGGTCTTGGGTTCGAAGGCCCTCGCTCTACTTACTTCTTGCTTTCATAGAAAGCAAAGATGTCCTCAAAAGCGTTAATATCGAACTCCTCAGAGCCGTCAACTGAGAAATCTAGCATTGAGCAGCTGAAAGGGAGAATCTGTATAAACTAAATGCTCTCCTGGGGTGGGACCCACAGCCCGGGGGACATGGCTCTGGGAAGAATGACATCACATCAGTGACTGCCAGTCAGGGGCCAAACTTAAAGTCTTTGCGGGGGGAAAAAAAAAAAATCAAAAACCCCACAAACAAATGGGTGGGGGAACACTTTTTTTTTCCCCCTGCTTGCCCCTTTTGGATGAAAAAGCTGATATAAAAACACACCTTTTTAAATGCAGGAAATCGAGACACCATGCTTTCAGACAAATGACATTCAGGCACTTACTCAGGTGCTAGTTCTACCTTCACATACACACTTTTATGCATTTCTTGAAGTTTTTATTACAAAGGGCATTTGTGAGTTTTGAGAAAAAAGTCAGAGACTTGGTTACCCTAGGGCCTTGGCATGTGCTGAACACACTGCTAATATACCTTGCCTGTCTCGTCTAGCTCAACTGGTCCCTCTTCTGGCTTTGTCATTGCTGCAGATGTCTGAACAGTGTGTGGCCTTTTTCACTCCACCTTCCTGGGCGCACGTGCCAGCTCACTTTTACACTTAGTATAAACTGGGGTATGTGAAGGGCCCTCAGTAATTGCTAAAAGGCCACAAAACACCCCATGCCATTTCATGTGCAACAAGGAAGTGTCAGTGTTTCTGACTGTGAATGAAGTATCTTAGCAGATCCTCTTTTGGGACACACTGGCTGGGCTGAGAGAGGAAATGCCCTTAAATCAAGTCTGTCTCTCAGCAGGACCAGTGGCCCCTTGGCGCCATCCACCAATGGCCACAACCCAGCCATTAAAAGGATCCTTTGTAAACTGAGCTGCTCCAAGTGTTCCTAAAGCAGATGACACACCAAGTGAAGACTGCCTTTCTGGGTGTAGGAAAGCGGCAGCCAGATGTTGTTTGCTTCTTCTGGGTCTTTCTGGTTCAAGTGACTTCTGCGTAAGGTCAACCCCAACCTGGGCTCAGGGTGTGGGCTTTCTGGCATCATTTTAAATAACACCACTGCCTACTGGCTTTGGTTGGGACAAATCAAGGTCTCGCTCACCGGTACAACTTTTCCGATGGGGTGCTGGCTCCTCTATGCAGCTCTCCCAGGGGACTTCGGGCGCCAGGGCTGCCCAGACCTGCCAGGGACACAGATAAGATGGATTTGGGGGGTGGGGTTGCCTGGTGCTCAAAGGCCTTTGTCTTTTTCATGAAGCTGTGATCCTGACTTGAAGCCATCTTAAAAACATGGCCTGATACTCAAATGTGGGTAGAGCAGGGAACTGAAGTGTCTGAACCCTAAACAGCACCATTTACTCCTACTTCTCATAAAGGCCTATCCTTGTGGTCCTCCTTTTAATCAATGCCCTTCATAAAACAGAGCCACACAGCTGGTGTCTGGGGCTCAGGGGTCCTAAGGAGCTATTTAGTTGTTCTGGGCCCCAGGCTGTCAAAGAAAAATGGAGACACACCTTCCCACCTTGTGAGGGGGATGAGGTTAAAAGGATAAATGGTAGTTTCTGTTTGGGACGACAAAAGAGCTCTGGAACTAGGCAGAGGTGGTGGCTACACTCCACTATGAATATGCTAAATGTCACTGAAAGGTGCACTTCAAAATGAACTCTGAATGTTCCCTTCTCGAAGGTGACACAGAGCTTCCCTCTACCTGCAGCCTTCTCGGCCCTCTCAGCCCGCAGGCGCCCGGCCTCCCGGAGCACGGCCATGGCCCGGATGGAGGCCCGGAGCACGGCCCAGCGGAATACGGCCACTGGGTCCATGCCGATGAGCTCCCGCACATAGGAGCTGTCACTGCCCCGCAGGAGCGCCACAATGTCCGGCCGCATGTAGTCCATGTTCTTCTCCCGGAAGTCCTGGTGGGAGCAGAGGTGGGCAGTCACTCACTGCCAGCACGGGAAGGGCTGGCGGTGGGGTGGAACCCATCACAGTAACAGAGAGTGGTTCCTCCTGTCTGTGGAGCTGGAAATTTGGGGTTGGGGATTTGGGCTTGGGTATTCAGGGCTGGGTCCAAGCACCCTGGCAGCTCTCTCAGCATGACTAATAAAGGGGATGGACAGAGCAAGTGCCAATAGGAAGGGGCCTCCGGGTCACCCACGTGATCTCTTTCAGGCCTCCCAGGCCCAACACATACCTTGATCTGGTATTTCACCTTCCCTGCAAAGTGCTGAATGATGAACGCAGGCTCCATGACGGGGGTGCCGAGGAAGTACCTGTTGTCTTCATGCTGCTGTTTGAACTTGGCCAGCAGGGTCTGGCTCGTGGCGTGGGGGAAGCTGGGGGGAAGATTTGAAATCATTAGCTTCAAGAACAGTGGTCGATCACCTGCTCTGCATGGCAGGTTGCAGGCCTTCCACCGCCAAGATGGGCGGGTGGGCGGTGCTCAGGATGCTCTGGGTGGTGGAGCTGAGGGCCGGGAACCTGCCGCCTAGTATGAAGGGCCCAAGGCAAAGGGAGTGAGCTCAGTAAGGCAAAGCAGTTAAGACCGGGACCTAGGCCTATCGTGGGCAGCTCCCAGGAATGATCCCAGGTTATTCTGGCCTTGGATCCGTGTGTATATAGATGCTATGTCTTAGAGGGTGTTTTGTCCAGGCTTCCTTGTTAGAGGGAGGGACATGGGGGCAGGATAAGGCACCCATTGTACCTTGCTATTTTTGCCTCTCATGAAGGGTATGCTGCAGCTGACTTTAACACAGCTACCTGTGCCCAGCCTCGCTGCAAACACAGCAGCACAATGTGCCTATGAATCCCAACACCCATGGCTTCAAGGATGGGGGGCAAAGGTGGAGGTCCTGTAGCTGAGCTATGAAGCAAATCTTTCTTGTGTCAGGAAAAGAGTGTGGACAGCGAGCAACCCGCTCACATGGCTGTCAGTATACGTAACATTTTAATGCACTATTTTAGAAAATCCAAATAAACAAATATAAAAAATCCACGATAAACCAAAATGGCCAGATTTTAAACAAAGACAGTTCCAACCCTGCTGGGCCAGGCCCTGCTTCATATGCCTCCCCCAGGTGTAGCTCTGGGGGTTTCCTAGGGGTGACAATTTAGCCGTTCCTAATGCCTTGCCCCTTCTCTTATCTGAAGGTTCTCTACCTGGATTCTGGTATGAATAAACCAGTCTGTCCCCATCTTGGATGGGGACTTGATGTGAGGTAGGAGGTGAGCCTAATTGTCCCAGCCCCACAGAGGCCTCAGCAGCACACAAAGGTCCAATAAAGAGGTGTAAATAAGAGACATGTCCTGATACCTAGAAGCTATGAATGTGACTTAATTGGAAATAGAGTCACGAGGGTGGGCACTAACCCAATATGACTAGGATCTTTATAAGAAGAGAAGATGAGACAGAGACAGAAGAAGGGACAGTGATATGACTGCAAAGCAAAAGTTCAGGTGATGCAGACACAAGCCACAGATACCTGGGGCCACTAGAAGCTGAAAGAGGCAGGAAGGATTCTCCCCGAGAGACTTGGGAGGGAACATGGCCCTGCCAACACCTTGATTTCTGCCCATTGATAGTGATTTTGGACTTCTGACCCTCAGAATGAGAGGATAAATTTCTGTTGTTTTACACTATCCTCTTTGTGGTCATTTATTATAGCAGTTGCAGGAAATGAATTTGGTAAGTGAAATTTAGTGACTGAGATTCCAGTGACTATAGCTGGGTGATCAAGCATGAGGCACCTTATAAATATCCTTTCTAGCCTTTACCACATCCTGTGGACAAGGGATGCCAGGCTTGGTGTCTGGGCCTCCAAGTCCACGCAACTGCCCTTTGCAAGAGTGCACCCATCCTGTGCTCAGATTCTAGATGCAGGTCCCATAATCCTCTCCCAATAACTCTCAAGTTGGTGTATTTCAGTTATTGCACATGTTAATTTTTCTGTGGTGAATGATATGTGTACTTTGCAAATGTGAGATCAGGATTTATGGCCAAATGAATCTGAAAAACTCAGAAGTTCTCAGGATGTTTGGATTTGGGATAAGGCTCTGAGGGCTATGGAAATGGACCAAGTGCCTGGGTTTGCAGACGCATTGGGCCCTGGACACTCACTTGCTCTCTTCATCCAGTAGATAAAAGAGGCCAGTGGGCTTCTTGCTAATCAGATGGATGCAGCCGACGTTGTCTGTGTAGTCAATGTTGTGCCATGAGATCCCTTCACTCTGGTATTCCTCCTGCATAGTTTGGGGGATATCCAATAAGTTTATTATTTCATGGTTGTGTTAACAATTACATAGCATGTTACATGTAAACGTGTTATATTTATGTATGCATGTACACATTTATATGTAGATGTGTAAGTAACAGAATACATATTATATCAACAGAAATGCATTAATAATTATGTAAAATTATTACATAAGTTAATAATTAGCACCATGAAATAGAATGTACATTCTCAAACATCTGTCAGAGCAAGGAGCTTAAAATTGTACTTAAAAGTCACCTAGGAGTCAACAAACTTTCTCTTTAAAAGGGCCAGACTGTAAGTATGCTGGGCTTTAAGAGCCAGATGGTGTCTGTCACGATTACTAGGTTCTGCTGCTATAACTTGATATGTAAATAAATCAGCGTGTTCATGTGCCAATAAAGCTTTGTTTATAAAAACAGGTAGTGGGGCTGGATTTGACTGTTGGGTTCCGGCTCTGGAACCGCAATGTCTATAATAGCCATATAATGGCTATTATAATGGCTTTTTAAAATGTAAAAAGAAACAGGTGAAGATAACTTTAATAACATACTTACTTTAACCCCATATTTCCAAATCTTTGCGATTCACTGTATTTTACTCTTCCCTCACAACTCAATGGACAGACAGCCAGAAAGCGTAACAGTAAAATCAGTTAAATATTTATATAACTCATCAGTTGATTTCCCCCATCAGAATCATCAACATGCAGGGTGACATATAGCTAAAGATAGCTGAGTATTTAGTAGTGAAAAGACACATATTATAGATTATCAATATCATTGACCAAAGGAAATCCTTATAAGGCAACTCAATTTCTTTTCCATTAAACAACTTTCACGTTTGAGCAGAGAGAAGGTATAAAATTGACCTGTGGCCAAAAATATCCCTGACAGTTTGCCTCATCCCAGGCTGGGTGGGATTTTCCTGGAATTTCCCTTTTTGCAGAGAAAAATTCTGGGGCAGGTTTGCTGACAAACTGGGCCCCCAGGGAGATCCCAGTTCTAGCTTATCTCATCCTCTGTCAGGCTGGATGGGTGACCATGGCACTTCCTTACCTGCTCTAATTTGAAAATGTGCTGGTTGAAGTAATACTGGAGCTGCTCGTTGGCATAGTTGATGCAGAACTGTTCAAAACTGTTCCTCTCGAAGTCCTCAAACCCAAAGATGTCAAGGACCCCGATGGACAAGCACTGGAGAGACAGAGGAAACAGTTGTTACTGGTGGGTCCCCCCATGGGAGCACCTGTTTGGTCATAAGGGCCCTGTGCTTGGCTGAACACTCTGCTGTTGCTGCCTTGGAACGTGTAATACTTGAACAAGGAGCCCAGTGTTTTCATTTTGTGCTGGGCCCTGAGAATTGTATCCTGTCTTGTTCTCTCGGCTAGGAGGAACTGGACTCTCGCCTGACACTGGCTACAGCCGCCTTAGCTCCCAACATCACAGACCATCCACCTGTGTGGCAACATGGGCATGGCCTCCCCTAGCCCAGCTGGGCAGACAGGTGAGGTGGGGGTAAGACACTCACTGAGACAGATTCTTCCATGTCTTTCTTATTGAGGAGGGCATGGTTGATGCGCAGGACAATCCAGTCGAACAGGGCACTGTACAGAGACTTGGCCATGGAGTCGCGGGCGGTGATGGCCTGTGGGCACAGAGGGGGAGGTCACACCTCGGCAAGGCAGGCCCCGCACTGCACAACCCCTAGGTCTGCACATAGGGGAAGTTGTGGCGGTAACTTTAAATACCCAACTCATCTGACATGTCCCTTCTCACTTTGCTCACCACCCTGTCAACTCAGATGCCCTTGCATGCTAAAGCATGAACCACAAAGCCCTGACCCAGGGGCCCGTGGTTCAGCCAAGTCTTTCTCATGTGCCAGCTGGGGACTGATGAGGTTAGAATGCAGACTCAGGGAGGGCAAACTAGCCAGGAGGCCAAGCTAGTTTCAAAGCTAGGTCTCTTGCTGTTCTGGGAGCACCATGGGGCTAAAATCATAAAAGCAGTAATTGGCTTTAACCAGTTTTTAAAAGGCTTATGGAAGTTTAATTTACTTACAAGAAATTCCTTTTTTTTATGTGCTCAGATCTAAATCGTGACAGATGTACTCAGCTGCAATCAAGATCTAGAACCCCCTGCCACCCCCTTTGGTTTTGTCTTTCTCAGGAAGCCATGAAAATGGAGCCGTGAGGGTATAGCCCCATGCTTGCCATCTTTCACTTAGCATGGTGCTTATAGGGGGTGGCGGTGCTGCTGGGGTTTGAGGGGTTCGACAGAAACTTTCACATAACATTGCAGGGTGCCTTGCCCCCGGGGGCTCAGACCGTGCCCATTTGAGCTACCCAAGTAGCTTCTACCAACAGCTAAAAATCCCCTTAGTGGCTAGGTACTTTCCTGCTGCCGTCCAAGCTGCAAGTTGTAGTTAGTATTGCTCTTGAGAAATAAAACACAAGAAAAACACACCACAAACATCCAGACCAAGGTAAAGGCCAGAGAGAGTTGCCTTATCAAGATTTAGGGATCCACATAATGATTGTAAAGGTTATATTCTAGCTCTGGGATCGATAATTTTTTCCTGCAAAGGGCCAGAGAATCAATATTCTTGGCTTTGCGGGCCAGATAGTCATTGTTGCAACTACTCAGCTCTGTGCTATAAAAGGAAAGCAGCATGTAAACAAACAGGCACGGCTCTAAGCCAATAAAACTTTATTTACAAAAGCAGGTGGCGGGCCAGATTTGGCCTGTGAGTTGCAGGTCTCACGTTCTCTGCTGGTGAGAACCAGCATGCCCACAGAGGATCAAGGAACACAGAGATGAATACACGTGGCCCAAGTTCTGACTCTTAGACTGCAATTTGCTGTCTCAGCTGGTCTGTGCTGAGCCTGAGCTCATGAGAACCAGAGCTCTCTGTCACTTTCAGGGCAGGAAAAAGACCACCCACTCTGTTTCCAAAGGACCTCTTTCCACTCGTGTTTTGGGGCCTGGTGCCCTGCATAAGCCCGGGGCAGTGCTCACCTCGCTGAGACTGTAGGGAAGGATGAGCTTGTCATTGGCAGTCACTGTTTTTCTTTTGGTCAGAACCTCCACCAAGATTTCTCGCTTTACCTGTTTCAAGGTCAAGGAGGAGATAAGAGGGGTGGTGAAGAACTTGTCCAGTGGATTCTTGTGTCTTTGAGATAAGGCCTGAAGCCAGAGGAAGGCAGAAGGACCCCCAGCAACTATGCCAGGAGGCGGGCCCAAAGCCCATCCTCACGGCTGTCAACCAGTGAAGAGCGTGTGCTATACTCAGTGCGCTTCAGAATGATCACACCCACAGGCTTGCTCAGTGCCCATGGCTGACATCTCTGGGTATATGGTTGCATAGGTCTGGATATCACTGTAGTCCTCAGGCCCACATGCTGCCTGGTGACCTGCATGTATAGTTGTTCCCAGCCTACCTGCAGGGGCTGGTGAGGGGCTTGTCCCTCCCTGACTACCAAGCCCCCTATACAAGCCAGCAGCAGTCAACGGTAGGGGCAGGGGAAGCTGCCTTGATGTCTGGGTACATGTGTTCACTCATCTTCTTGAACACAACAGAAGCCAGGGCTCCTTCTTTAAGAAGAGCTACAAATGGAATGCATGCTTTGAAAACAGAAAGACTGAGGGCAGGGCTTCTCAGCCTCGGTACTACTGACACTCAGGGCTGCACCATTCTTTGCTAGGGGTGGAGGGTGTCCTGTGCATTATTTAAAGTCGAGTGGCATCCCTCGTCTCCACCTACCAGAACCCAGTAGCCCCTTAAGTTGTGACAACCAAAACAACTCCTGATGTTGTCCTTGGGGTTAAGAACCAGTGTGGACAAAGGGATGGCAGGTCCAAGAGAAAATGACCTCGCTGACCAAATTACGGTTTTAAAGAGCCTTTTACATGAGGGACAGAAGTGGGAGGTGACCCTGCCCAGGAGGGAGTCCCTCAGAAATGAGGAAGGGACATAGTGGAGATGGTGGGGAGGAAGTAAGTGCAGGCCTGGGTTTACAGAAGCACGGCCAACGCAGGAAGTTCTGGATCCTCCATGGCCATAGGCTCTGAGTCGGCCCAGCATGCCCCGTGGTAACTGAGGGCAGGAAGCGTTACCTTTAGGAGCTGTGACAGCGTGTCCAGCACCTTGGGAGGCCCGACCTCCAGGCCTTCATCTCGGCCCGTGGCTCTCTTCTTGTATGTGACATTGCCCAGGTACAGGATGGCTGAGAGGACAGAAAAAATCCTAGGAGAGAAAAGGAGCCTCAGTTGGTGTGGTTTATCCAATTGTGAGATGACGGAACCTTCCATACAACTGGGCTGAATTCCTAACACCATCAAGTTCTAGTCAGAACACATGAAGTTTGAAAAACGCTGAATCCCTCTGCCAGGGACTCTCTCTGTGGAATGTGACTTAGTAGACAGATATCTCTATTCTTTTGTTGTTGTGGATGCTTAAAATTTATTTTTATGGAGACATAGCATGCACACTCAGAAAACTCCACAATTTCCAAGTGTAGAGATGAATTGTCACAAAAGGTACAGATCCTTGTTAACCAGCCTTACTCAGACCAACAGAACATTCCAGGCGCTGGAACCACCCAATCCAACAGAGAAACTGCTGTCCTAACGTCCAACACTATCTGTGAACTTGATGTCTATGAAATTATATGGACTTGTATCTGGCCTGTCACTGAACAACTGTGATGTGGAGGTATGATGCATGTCACTACGCACAGACTTGGTTTGTTCACCCTCAGTGCTACAGACCAGCATATCAGCTTCAACTCTGCTGGCATCTGGGGCCAGATCATTCTTTGCTGAGGGGGAGGGCATACTGGGCACTGTGCGATGTTAAGTAGCATCCCTGGCCTCCACCCACCCTGCCTCCCACATGCAATGTGACGACTGAAAATGTCCCCAAACAAGGCTCTGTTCCCCCTGGATACAGAACCTCCCAACCCCCTGCCATGAGAATCACTGCCGGGTGTGGAGTCGTCTGGGAGTTGGCAAACTTGGACTCGTTTTTATACAGCCCCTGAACTAAGTTTTGGTTGTTTTTAAAATATTGTTAAAAAGCAAAATGAAATGCAAAGAAAAACATGCAACACAGACTCTACGGCCCATGAAGCTGAAAATATCTACTATTTGGCCCTCTCCAGAAAGTTTGCTGACCCCTTTATGGATCAAGTTGCCATTTACTTATTAATTTATTTTATCCCCTGGCGTTTGGAGGTGGTTTCCAGGCTTTGGGGCTGTTATAAAGGAGGCTGCTGTGTGATTCGAGGGCGTATCATTGGGTGAGCAAATGTATGCATTTCATTGTATACACAAAACTGTAGTAGAAAGGACCAAATGGTTTCCAAAGTGAGTGGCCTAATTTGTACCCTCCCAGTTCCTGCTGGATGTACTGTCTGTCCGGAAGGTATGGAAAGTACCCTCTGTGGTTTTCAAAAATTAAAAAAAAATTTAATGTACCTTCTTTACCATTTTTAAGTGTACAGGTCCACAGTGCTAAGTATCTTAACGCTGTTGGGCAAAAGTCCCTGAGGTTTTAACCGGCATCTACTAATGACTAAGATAAGAGTCCCTTTCCATGTGTTTATAGTCACTGGGCTGCCCTCCTTAGTGCTGGGGTGTCTGTCATATCTCAGAGAGTGACCAGTTAGATCTGGGAGTACCGTGTGGGAGATGACAGGACGGCTGGCCAGCCCACTTACTGCTTCTTGGTGGCAGGGAGGAAGCCCACCATCTCCATGGCCTGCTTGAGTCTTTCAAAGTCATGCTTCAGGTCTTCGCCGTCTTCGATCTTCAAGTTATGCTGGAAAACAAAGTCAGTGACACTCTGGGTATTTCTGGGCCAGTGAGGGTGACGTGTCAGAAGGATTTTGGCTGGAACAGATGGGGCGGTGCCCAGGATGCGGGGAATGAATGGGCCCCTTTATGCAGCCTCCTCTGGGCCTCCCTGGAGCGGGTTTTGGGGCTGGAGGTGGCCAAAGCTGCCGGCCTCTGACCTCCCAGGAGCGCATAAACAGCCTGAGGGGAACAGACGGGGCATTTGTGGGGCTATTTACCTGGTTGAGGTAGAAATAATCTTCAGGCTGCTTGAGTTGAAATTCTTGTTGCTCTTCCTCGCTGACACCAAGTAACAAGTAATAAAACACGTGGTAGTTCCTGTGGGTCAAAATTAGGAGAAAAAAGTCATTTTTGGAGGCCAAGCAATAGCTACTCTTCAAATCACTACTAATGTTGCTTTGGAGACCAGAGAGGAAAAAGCACCTCAGGTCCATACAAATTTGAGACAATAAACTGATTCTTGTTATGTCTTAATAAAAACCCCAAAACATGAGCTGCTCCAGTGAGATTTCTCAGGGGTTGGGGTGGTGGGTTAGGCGTATGTCTCACTCACTGGTCAATCAGAAATGCCTCTAATGTAACCACACATGGCAGGAATCTGAGCATCTACTCAGGGTAAAAGCTCCAGGGAGGCACAAAAATAAACACAAAATGGTGACTTCTAAGGTGTGAGCATAAAGCTCAGGGCCACAGGGCAGGCCTTACTCCCCGGAGGGCTGTGCCACCGCCTCCCAGGGGAGTTTCCCGATCTCAGGATGTCTGCTCTCTCCTCTGTAGGGAAGGCAGACGTGGTGGCTTGCCGAGACCTCGGCCTACCTCTCATCCTTCTCCTGAGAGACCAGGCGAGACTTTTCAAGCAGGTATTTTTCAACAACAGCTCTGTCATTAAAGGAAAAAGAAGAAATAAAATGTTACATTTTAATATTGTTTCCTTATAGTACTAGAGTAATTTGTTACTATGCTAAAGCCAGCTGTGGATGAACCTCTTTAAACCCGAGATAAATACAGATATGTCCGTATAATCGCCCTAAATGTCATAAATATAGTCACCCTGAATGTTGTAAAACAGTCATACTAAATGCTGCAAATACGATCACCCTAAATGTTGCCTCACCGTATGACTACTACTACTATCTATAAAAATAAGGAACCTGGGTTGGCCACTTCCGCTCCCCAGGCCAGATTCTGGGGGACCGCTACACAGAAGCCCGGGTGGTATCATGTGGGACTTCTCTTCCAGGGTACAAACAGGAGTGATTGTACCCATGTGTTCACTGATGATATGGGAAGACCTCTCCCTGCTCCCACCATCTTCCCAGCAATTAAATGTTTCTCCAATTGTCAATCTAAATATAAGATAACGGATTCATTTTTCTATTCTTTTTACAGCTTTATTGATTACTGATATAAGATAAACAGCACATAAAGTAAGCTATGCGATGCGTTTTAACCGTATCCTTTCATAATCCACGTAATTTTTTTAAAATAGCTTTATTAGGTTTAATTGATGCAAGAAAAACTTCAAGTATGTGATCTGATGAGTTGTGACACATGTAAACACCCGTGAACCCAACACCATGATCACGATAATGAACATATCCCTCATCCCGAAAAGCTTCCCTGGGCCCAGTGTCATTCCTCTTCACTACCCTCACAAAGCAGCCACTGATCAGCCCCACTTTAGTTTGGATTTTCTAGAATTGTAAAGACATAGAATCATTCTGTATGTCTGCCTTCTCTCTCGGCACGATGATTCAGAGGTTGAGCCATGTTGTAGCATGTATCAGAACTTCATTCCTTTTTATGGCTGTGTAATATCTTATATATGTGGGCACACCACATTTTGTTTATACATTATCAGTTGATGGACACTGGATGGACATGGCCCTATAAGGCTGTGTGGGCACTGGGGCAGGGACCAGGAAGCTCTGCAGCCACACTATCAACATTGTCAGCAGTGATGGCAAACGTTCCAGGCACTGCTGCATAAGATTTAATACCTTCAATCCTCCCATCCCTCTGGGGTGGGCACTATGGCTCCTGTTAATAGCCAAGGTACTAAAACTGAAGAGGCTACACGCTGCTGGGGACCCCACAGGAGGGAGGTGGCCTGGCAGGAATTTGAGCGTGGCATGAGCCTCCCTCCACACCCATGGGGGCTGGAGGAGCTGGTCTCTCATGAGATCCAATGTCACCGAGTGTGGGAGCTGGATGGGGCTGCAGGTCAACTTCATCCGAGCCTGTCCTATTTTAGAGCACCAGAGGCAGCTGGTGCCCGAGGGGTGGCAGGGCCAGGCCTCTGATCCAGCCCTTGCTGGATGCGCCTGCCTGTCTCTCCAGGATGGCAGTCTTCTGTCTGTAGCCTTGCTTAGGACACATGCACACACACATCATGCACAAGTGGGTTTCCTCCCTTCTTTCACACTCATGTTTTTTTCTATTTCTGCTCCCTCTAGAAACTATTTTCGTTAGTGGCAGTTTGTTTTCCTGGGGAGGGAGACTGTATCTGGCTCTAGAATCTGACTCCTGTTGGAATTTCAACTTGTGGCCAATTCCCTGGGTTGTGTCGGCTTATGGGAAAGGACAGTGACCCATCACCATTTCACTGACGACAGTCTCTTTCCTTTCCTGATTGTCTAGAAGGCCTCAGAGCCCTATGAGGATTATTAGTAGGGGGCTAGGGATCCTCTGGCACTGAGCCCTTGAACCCATAAGAAGATGAGGCCTTGCAATTGGGGAACTAGGGGAAGGTTTGGACTGCCCCTGACCCCTGGCCTCAGCAGGAAACAGCATTGAGAAGCGTCACCTGCCCAAAAGCAGAACCAGGTCTGGGTCCACTCCTTGTAAGCAGGCTGTGGCTGTTCTCTGGACAGGAAGTGCGCCTCCCTCTTTAGAGTGTGGGCAGGCCATGGTCATGGGCCAAAGGGACACTTCCTTTCCTGAATTCAAGGCCACAGATAATACTCTCAAAAGCTGGTCTATGAGATCTGACCACTCAGGGGCACTGGCTTTGAGCTTGATGGGTGCCTACAGTAGGAGGGGCAGTCTAGACCATTTGGCTGAGGGTCAGCCCTTGCTGGTGTGCTGGGTCGAACAGTGGCCCCCAGGAGATATATCCACCTGGAATCGGTGACTAGGACCTTATTTGGAAAGTCTTTGTGGATGTAATTAAGTAAAGGATTTCAAGATGAAATCATCCTGGATTACCTAGATAGGTACTAAATGCAATGACAAGTATCCCAAATGACAGAAGAGACAAAAACACAGAAAGACAGAAGGAGAGACTGTGCGAAGATGGAGGCAGAGATTGGAGTGATGCAGCTATAAGCCAAGGATGCCTGGGGCCGTGAGACGCTGGAAGAAGCCGGGAAGGATCCTTGCCTAGAGCCTCTGGAGGGAATGTTGATACCTTGAGTTTGGACTTCTGGCCTTCAGGGCTGTGTGAGAAGAAATTCCTATTGGTTTAAATCACCGGTTTATGGTGCTTTGTTACAGCAGCCATAGGACACCAAATGAAGACCACACGGAGGAGGAGAGCTGGGGGGAAGAAGAGGGGAACAGTGCCCACTGGGAGCAAAGGCTTGGGCCTGGAGCCTGCGGAGCCAGTTCAGGACCCAGGAAAACGTAAGGCGGCCTCCTGGACCACTGCCCGCTCCAAGGGAGCCCCTGGAACTGAAAAGATAGTATGTTTTGGTGTAGTCTGCCCAGTCAGATACTTTGGGCAACTCCAGCTGGACGATTGAGAGAAAAAAAATTTTTTTTTCCCTCTTTAATCTCCACACCCCCCTCCCCTGCCTTCCACCCCTGGCCTAGGGATGTTGCCATCTCTCATTTTTTTAAGAAATGGATCTCGGAAGGTGGGGCATCTACCCCCACACGTTCGCGGTGCGTACCCGGGGCCTGGCACCCCCGGGGCCTGGAGAACCCGGGGTATGGTCCCTGGCTCCACTGGGGCATGAACCCAGGACCTTCTGCATGTAAAGCAGACATGCTAATCATTACACTATGGAGCTACCTTGAAAAAATTTTAAATAAGGGGTGAGGGTCTTTGTGAAGAAGAGGCCAAGGCCCATGGGACAGGTGAGTGGCTCCAGGTGTCTGATTATTATAGGTGGCACACACTGTGGGTGGGTGGTGGTGCCCACACAGGTGTTGAGCTGGGGCCCAGCAGCACTCAAGGAAGGACCACTGGATGGCTGGGGGAGGAAGAAGGGCCGTGGGGAGAATGACCAGCTTCCAAGCACCCTTGAGGACTGAGGGGCCAGAGGAGACCATTTATTGAAGGCCTCTCACCTACCACTACCCATCAGAGCCTGGGGAGCAGGAAAAAGGAAGGAATCCAGAGGCTGAAAGATTCACAGAAACAACGTTCCTGTTCATGTTCTGAATGTGAACTGTCAACTGGAACGATCGTTAGATGGACAGGAGAATCAAGATAGCCTGGAATCACTCCCCAGTCCGTCACACTCGAGGACCTGTCCCTTCCTGAAATGCCGGTGCCTTCTCTCGGCCTCCAGGAGCCTGTTGCTCAGGTCTACCCAACTCTAACATATAGGGCTTCTCGCCCTGCTGCTCAGAGCATCACCTAAAACCTTTACAAATCCCGCTACCACTGAAAACCCTCACACCAGATGTGGAGGGGGCAGGATTTCTTCAAGTGACCAGGCAATGGGCTGTGCCAAAATACCTTTTTTTTTCTTTTACTCTGAAAGTTTTATTGGCTTATAAGAACTTCTTTGCAAATAAAAATACCCCAAAATACTACAAAGTATTAAATCACAATTAATTTTTTTTAATTGAAACGACAGAGAATATGCATTTTTTAAAGAAAAAAAAATCCTACAGAACTGAATTCTGAAATGATGTTATGGCTTAAAAACTATAACAAATAGATAATTCTTTACAATGTTAATTTATTGCACAAAGCTGCCAGATATTTTCATAAGCATAACTATTGCCTTGAGTGCAAATAAACATAATTTCGGTGTTACACTTGGTTGCACTAACTGTGCCTGTATCTAAGGAACTCACATTTCTGGCACAAATGTTGGTTTGTTTAACTTCCACCAGGCAACCACTTCACAATCCAGTTATGACCTACCCACTCACCCATCTACCTATCCACCCACCCACCCACCATGAATCTATCCATCCATCCATCTATCCATATAGCCATTCATTGATTGATTCCCTGACCATCCAAGCATCCATCCATTCTTCCATCTAACTGTTCATCTGTCCATCCATTTATCCATTCATCCACCTGTCCACCCTTCAGTTCTTCCTTGGACAACTGCCTCACTTTGTCATCCAGTATCACATCTCCTTCTGGCTAAAGAGGCACACGTTTGGCAAATGCCAGAGTCCACATCAACTTTGCCTGTGGTATCCAAGACTGACCAAATTAGGAACCTTATCACGACCAAGAAACAGGTTGATCTGTCCTTGCCTTTTCACCCATACTCCCAACCTCAACCCAATGTTCTGACCTTCACATCGAGGACTTAAACTCCCACTGGCTTCCTTGTACGATTCACAAATGTCTATTCTCGGGCTGGCTCCTTTCTGCAGAGAAGCCCAGGACCCCAGACTAAGGCTGGAGCACACATCTCAGGTGGCTGCCAACTCACCCTCTCACGATGCCACTCTCCAGGTAGTTGACCTGGATGAATTTCCCAAATCGGCTGGAATTGTTGTTGTGGGCTGTTTTGGCATTCCCAAAAGCCTGTGAGGAATACAAAGATAGGTTTTCAGATGGTGAGGATGAAATTTCTACAGGCCTCAGCCTGTAGCCTCAGAGCTCCCTCTGGGCATCACAGACACTCATGCAGTGGAAGTCACTCAGCGGTCCAGGTGACGACTGAAGAACACAAAGGTGTGCAGTCCAGGCGCACTCCAACACGCTGTGGGAAGGGCTCCAGTTTTAAGTCTGGGAAGTTAAAAATGTCAATCATCAGAACTGTTTCCCAGTTATAATTTTCATATAGCAAACTCCAGCCTGTGGGCCGAATCCAGTCTGCTGTGTTTTTTTACTGCCTATGAGCCAAGAGTGTTTTTTACATTTGTAAATGGCTTTGAAAAAACACTCAAAGAAGAGTAATATTTCCTGACATGTGAAAATTCTATTCATGTCTGTGTCCATAAATGAGGTTTTCCTGGCACATAGCCAGGTCTGTTCATTTATGGATTGTCCATGGCTGCTTCTGTGTTGTGAAGGCAGAGTAGCTGTGACAGAGACTGCCTGGCTTTCAAAGCCCAAAATATTTATTATCTGGCTCCTTCCAGAAAGGCACCAACCAGGCTGGGTGTAAGGAAGCGGGCATGGAGCTAGGTCTCACCCTGGAGGGGTCCTGCAATTCTGTGTGATGACAAGCAGTTCACAGCAAATTATTATTTTTTAATTGGGGTAAAACTGGTATAAAACTAACCATTTTAAAGTGAACAATTCAGTGGTGTTTAGCTCACAATGTTGTGTAACCACCACCGCTAGTTCTAGAACATGTTTATAACCCCAAAAGGAGGCCCTGTCCCCATGAGCAGTCACTCCCCACCCCCTCCCCCGGCCCCTGGCAACCACTGATCTGCCTTCTGTCTCTGGATTTGCCTGTTCTAGACATTCACATGAGTGGGGGTGTACGATACACGGTCTTTGTGTCTGGCTGTTTTCACTCGGCATGTTTTCAGGTCTCACCTGTGCTGTGGTATGACTCAGGGCTTCATTTGCAAAATGGAAAGGAAAGTATACGTAGTGCATGGAGCGTGCAGCCTGGTGGGGTCCCTCCTGGGGCCTCCCATGTGACCACCAACCAGATTATGACAGAGAACACCCCCTGTCCCCCACCCAGGTTCCTGGGGTCCTCCCTTCCCATGTGGTACCTACCACTCCTGAGGGATTAAGACAGGGAGAGGGTGTGATGGGGCCTTAGGGAAATTCAAGGCAGGAAGGTGTCTGGGGGTTGGGTTCCCTGTTTCAGGGAGAGAGAGGCTGGTTGAGGTGGAGATGGCAGGGCTGAGGGAGGGGTAACATGGGGCGGGGTGATGCTCCAGAGCCACATGGGCAAAGGGAAGCTTGGTGGCAGCAAAAAGGGTATCAGGCTGATAATGTTGCTGTTTGAGGAGGCTGAGCTGCGTGGGGAGGTTGGGTGGGAGAAAGGGCAGCAAGGAGAAGGTGGCAAGGCCACTGCCAAGGTCTGATGGGGGTTGGGGGAAGAGGCGGCCGAGCTTGCAGGGGAGTCAGGAACGAGATGTGCTAACATGGGGAGGAGACTGGGTTTTCTTGAAGGTCTCATTCTGCAATGGATGAATGTAGGTGAATCACTGATCAGAGCTGCTGAGGGGGCAGCCTGAAGGCAGAAGCCCCATAAACGAGCATCTGTGGGAAGGCCCAGGACACTTCCTTGGTGAATGGCTCCATTCATCAGGGCCTGAGACCAGGATGGGACCCTGACAGGGCCCATGTGCTGGTCACGCTCCTGGTTGATGGGGTCACGGGATGAGTGAATTCTTGCTTTATTGCTCCAGGGGCTGTAGGCCTGGGGAACAGACCTCCCTGAAAAACCTGAGTGAACCACCAACTCACCAAGTGGGAGACTGATAATGAATGGGGAGTCCCTGGGGAGGCGACCTGGCCCCAAACTGAGGGGAGGGTCTGCTCAGGGTAGGGGTATCAGCTGGGCGCTTTGGGGGCTCCACATGGCCGTGTAGAGGTGGAACCCAGTCCGAGGAGGCATTTTCTAAGTCAGATGGCAGCCACGGAGCCGAGCCTTCCTCTTCTTCACAAATGCCTCCTTGGGACCCATCAGCTGCCGGGTTTTGAAAAAGTGTTTGGACAGTCTGATTAAACATTGGGCTCATCACCAGGTCCTGGATGGGTCAGACCGAGCTGTTGGCCGCTGGCTGTGCACCAGCTGCTGGGAACAAGGCCTGGGTCCACCTGGCTTTCCTGAGTGTTTCTGGAACCCAGTGCAGGGCTCTGGAACTCGGCACTGCTGACACTTAGGGCTGGATCATCCTCTGGGGTGGGACTGTCCTGTACAGTATGGGGTGCTGAGCAGTGTCCCTGGTTTCTACCTGCCAGATATCAGTACACGTGGGACAACCTAAAACGTCCCTAGAGATGGCCAAATCATGCAGGGTGAGCAGCACTGCTGTATACAGATGCAAGTACATGGGCTTTGCTGGGCTGGGCCGGGCCGTCTGGGCCTCACTGGACTCTCCCTTCTGTTCTGAGGGCCCTTGCGTGCACTGTAGGTGCTCAGGGCTCCTCTGGAGAAGAAAACAGTCTTGCCAGGTTTAATTTCCAGTTTCCCCTAAATTCAGCCTTAGAACTGTGTGTGTTGTTTGGGGCAAACCCTGTGAGCTTTCAAGGTGCTGCTCTGGGAAGCAGATAGCGAATCCATCTTCTTTCACTCCATGCTCGCCAAGAGCCTGTGGGGTGGCATCTGAGCCGAGGACGGCTTGCTCTGTGCTAAAATGAACTCCTGTGGGCAAGCCTGTTAAGTCCTGCCTGTTCTAAGTACGAGCAGATGACAAAGTGGCCCCAAGTGGGCTCCCTCCTGGGGCAACAGGCCTCTCTGTGACGGGGTCCCCGCAGCACCCAGGTCTGGGGTCTGACACAGAGGCACCCCAGAAATGCACATTTGCACCCCAAAGAGCTATGGTGGTCCCTTTTGAACTCAGGACAAGTTTCCACAGCGATTTCTAAGGAAACAGGCAGGCCTGGCATCCTGGAAACAAGAGGGAATGTCTTGGGGATGTGGGGCCCACTTGCATTCTGGTTCTGTGATTACTAGTGTGGGGCCTAGTGACCTCACATGTCTGGAATGCGGTCTCAGCACACTGTGACTTTTCAAAGCCATCTAAAAATATCCGGTTGGTGCTATTATACATCGGAGGAGGAGGAAACGCTGGTCTGGCGCTTGCTGCAAGGGGAGCTATTGTATAGCTGCTCCTGGGGCTGTACGGGGGCACTTGTATGGCCTCCACGCATGAGGGCGGCTGGTGTGCTTGGTGGTTCATGTGGGGCCAGGGGTGGACAGCAGGGAAAAAGCAGGACCCAGGCGCCAGCAATGATGCGATGTAATCTGGCCCTGAGGCTGGGGAAGCCACATGTTTATGCCATCTGCCCACCAGGCCAGAAGACCCAAAACCCTGTTAAATGCTATGAGGGAAAGGCCTCTATTTTCTCGGAAATACTTTTTCTCCTTTTATAATATAAAATACACTTTTCTAATATAAGTTGTATACTTTGGGGTAAAAACCCATTAAGAAATGACCCAAATTCAACTCTGCCCTGGGTCATGGTTTCTAGGTAAAACTAATAAAGAAGCTGTACCCACCTTCCATGGACAGGGGCAGACCAGGCCTGGGCCAGGGGGTGGTGGGGAGCTGCTTTGTGCCCATTAGGCGGCCCCCACCCTTCCAAGGATGCTAAGGACCAGGCGGGGGACATCCAGCTGTCTAACTGCCCTTGTCTTGGAGATTCTTTTGAGAGATTCAACAAGTTTTTAAAATTGGAGACATCCAGGGTTGAGCACTCCACTTACACATTTCAAGAAGGTGCATATTCTATGTAAATAGGATAGTTCTTCTCTTGGTTGAAATGTACCATAACTATTTTAGGAAGACTGGTGATGACAGCATCATACAACGACCATGGCGTCTACCAGCCCCACACGAGGCCTGCAGTGGGCTTCCCACTCTTCCGATTTGCTTGCATGACTCTAAGAGACAGATGTGCAACCCCCATTTCAGATGAGAAAACCGAGGCACAGCAATCAACAGACTTGCCTAAAGTCTGAGAGCAGGTTTGAACCCAATGACCCACTTCCAGCCCACACCCCACCTGTTAGACTCTCAGTTTCTGCAGCCTGGGCTCCTTTTCAGACCCGTTCTCAGAGCCCAGGGCCAGGCAAGTGGGCTCGGGACTTTTTAGGGTTCCTGCCTGCCAAGGCCCAAGCCCTGAGTTCACCACACTTAGCCTCTCCCACATTTCACACGAAAACCGAATGAGCCTTGAGATAGATTACATTAGGCAAACAGCATTTTGATTTCAGATGTCAGAACCCAAAGCCTGTGGAATAAGCTGGAAAGGCAAACATACTCACCTATCTCCTATATCAAAAGGTGAGCCCTAGGTTAGGGTCTTCTGGAGAGAAGTCCCCCAGCCTCACTGCACAGGGCAGTCATCTTTCCAGCCAGGCTGAGGTGGCCAGACTTGTGATAGCTCTATCACTCCCAGATTTACCTGAGACCATTTTTTCCTGGAGGAAAGTTCTAGGTCATTCTAGTGGCTTCATCTTGGTTGGCCTTCTAGTCACAGGGACTTCACTTTCCAAGTGTTTGTGATTCATTTGTGGTTTCATTCATTCACACACTCATTCATTCACTTGATGACAACACAACAGCTGCTGTGTGCCTGGCACTGTTCTAGCCTCAAGAACACCCCCTTCTCCCATGGGGCTCTGCCAGAGATGCCTCACACATCCACTTTGGCTGATATTGGATGTCATTGCCTCTGGGAGCATCCACAACCCGTCTGGGCAGGGTGGGCTGCCTGCTGCGTCACGTGGCCTTGATGCTGCCCCTTCCTCTGCAATGCCACCTCTGGGTGAAGTCTCTGTTCCCCGAGCCACGCAGAACTCTGGGATCTCTCGTGTTTGGTCAGGGACAGGCACTGATACAAAGGAGCAACTGGTGCTGCTGGGACAGGCTGAGACTGGTCAAAGAACACTGGCAAAAATTAGGCCACAACAGAGTCTAAAGATGGGGCTGAGAGAGATCGTCCCCCACTTCCTGGCCTTCCATTCCAGCTGGGTGGGGAGAACTAGACACTCAAGAGCAACTGGAAACTGGTGCTGGCACAGCGGCCCCACCACTTGGGACCCAAGTTATTCTTCTCCCAAGTGTTTTCCATTCCTTTGTACCTTTCTACATGAAAGACTACTCAGCCCACACCTACTGATAGGAGCTGTCCATCTGGGGGCATGGACGATGGTCAGATCCTGCAAGAAGAGGCCTGAGGGGTGTCCCATGGCTGTGCCAGGCCTGCATGGAGCACAGGAGCAACATGGGTAGTGACCCCACCCAGCCAGCCTGTGGACCAAGGAGCCCAGAGGATCTGCTCTGCTGTGTCTGCTGAGCAGACAGCCCTGGGGCTTCGAGTCAGAGCTGGGGCTTTCCTGCATGGAAATGCTGGAAAATAAACCTTGGCCTGTGTGAGAGGGCTGGAGGTGTCAGGCTACTGTCAGCTGTGTTAATTTGAGCTAACTGGTTCCAGATTTCTCTTCTATAAAATTAGGGAGAAAACTCTTGCCTTCCAGGGTTAAGGATGAAATGTAACTTCATGTGTGAATCAGGGGCCGACAAACTTGTTCTGTGAAGGGCCAAGTGATAAATATTTGGGCTCTGTTGCAACAGCTCAACTCTGGTGTAGCATGAAGCAGCCACAGATGATCTGTACGTGAATGGCTATGGTTGTGTGAAGGATGCTCTTTTGATGAGGGGGCAGGCTCAGACTTTGACACTGATCTCTACTGGGGTCAGCAAATGACAGCCAGCCACATGTTTCCGTACGGCCTGTGACCTAAGAATGGTATTGACATTTTTAAATGCTTAAAAAAAAAAAAAAATCAAAAGAAGAACTTTTCAAAGCATGTGCAAATGATATGAAATTCAGTTTCAGTGTCCACGAATAAGGTTTTGTTGGTGCATAGCCATGTCTGCTTACATACGGTCTGTGTCTGCTTTAGACTGAACAGCGGAGTTGAGTTGTCATGATGGAGACTGACTGGGAGAGCTGAAAATACTGACCCTCAATCGGGCTGCTTACAGGAAAATTGTGCCACCAATGAATCAGGGGCTCTCAGTTAAATATTCCCTTCTCCCCAAGGTGCCAGGGGCTGGGAGAAGACGCTGACACTCAGACACATGACGGGTGAACATGAGAGGGCATGAGAGGGTGTGAATGTTGCACAGGCTGAGTAGTTTCCCCTGGGGCACAGCTGGGACATTGAGAAGCCAGAGACAGGGAAGCCCGCTTCCTAGAAGCTGAGGGGGCAGGAGGTGGGGAAGTGAGCAACACAGCTGATGTGCTTTCCACAGAACTACCATGGAGGGAGCACTGGGTTTAAGAGGCGGTGACCTGTTCCAAGAAGGGAGGATGCTGTGTGAAGACAAGGATGATGATAGGAAGTGGGGGTAGCGTGATGGGGGTGAAAGGAGGCAGCTGTGTGACAGGAGACAAGAACCCTCAACCCCCACGAGCCTGTGCAGGTGGCAGCAGCAGGCTCAGTGGGGCTGTGGGTGCAGGGCAGGAAGTGGAGGAGTCCCCCCCAGCCTCACGGCTCCCTGACTTATAGATGAGGAAGTGGAGGCTCTCCAGGGCCTCTTCGACGCCCAGCATTTGGCCCAGTTTTGTTCTCTTCCAGTTGCCCATGCAGCTTCAGGCACCCATCAGGCTTCTGATAGCCAGCCACTAGCTGGCTGGCTGGACAGATGGAGGGGCTGCAGGAATGTGCATAGAGCTAAGTGACACGACACTCACTCCACCTCATGTTTCCAGTATATAACAGGCTCTGTCACTCTTATCCAGAACACTACCGTCAGCCACAGGCATGGACAGAAACACAGAAATGCAACAAGGGCTCCT
The DNA here is from genome assembly GCA_028627145.1 of Eidolon dupreanum. Taxonomy (NCBI): domain Eukaryota; kingdom Metazoa; phylum Chordata; class Mammalia; order Chiroptera; family Pteropodidae; genus Eidolon; species Eidolon dupreanum. Next base: position 37,152,852 of record CM053512.1, on the reverse strand, counting down.
GGGGCAAAGATGAGGCCCTTAGAAAGGGATAGATTCTCACCAAGGACCAGATTCATGACAAACCCTGCCACGGTGCGGGTCTAGGGGAGGTGGGGCAGAGGAATCTTAAAAAAAAAAGAAAAAAGAAAAAAAAAGAAAAAAGAAATCAATTATGAAACAAGTTATTATATTTCATCTTCCCCTAAATTTTGGTTTAGGTTGAAACCACGTGCTCAATCACAAAAGGAATAAAAAACAAATCAAGCTTTGATGGAAGATCCTGCTTGGTTCTTATTGCACCAAAAATATTTGAGGAATGCATCAAGATCCTTGGCTCATCCATTTGACACCCAAATCATTCTCTTTGGGGTTTGCTTTGTTCTTTTTCTCAGGTTTTTGAGTTGGAAAATTAATATACTTACTTCCATTCATTCATATTTATGAATGTAAAGTGTTTATGGCTATGAAATGTCCTCTCACAACTGTTTAAAATACATTTCAAGGATTCTGATAATATATTGTTTTTGTCAGTGACTTTTAGAAAATGTTATTTTGATTTGTGTATCCCCTTCCATCCAAGAATTGTTCAACAGAAGTTTACTTTTAAAAAATATTTCCATGTAGAGGGGCCCTTAAAAATTAATTCCTAGTTTTATCACATTGTTAAGAATGTCGCTTGCAATATGTTTACTGTTGGAAGTTCTAGATGTTTTTCTCTGTGATCTTATAATGAATGAATTTTGTGAAAGTTCCGTGAATACTTAAGGTTTATTCTTATATTGAAGTAAAGAGTTTATGATATGGCCACAGGATCTGCCTTAAGCCCATGATCTGGCCATCTTACATCCTTGCCTTTTGTTGTTCACTCAGCCAGCCTTGTGCTTTCTGTTTGTAGCTGTTTCTCCCAATATCTTTTATAATTTCTACTTTGTAAAGGCAGTGACTATGTTGTTTGATGTATATATAGAGACAACTATTAAACCTTGAATGTAAATTGAGGTTTTGGCATTATGATGAATCTTCTTCATCACATGTAAAGTTCAGAGGCTCGATTGCTACTTTCTACACATTGGAATTACAGCTTTGCTCCTCCTGTTTCTACCTGCCTGTTCTGCCCATGTCTTCACTTTATTTTTAGCTTCCTGAACCACTTTGGTTTAGATGTGTCTTGTTCATAAGGCATGTAGTTGAACTCTGCTTTATGAGCCAAGTTAAAAATCCTCTTCAATAGGTGGATTACACCCATTTAAAATTAGCAGCACATAGACTCATGCCATCATCCATCATTAGCTCTCTGCCCTCTCTGCTGCTCGTAAGTGTGGCCAAGTGACTGGGGGTTGCAGCAATTCTTCAGGTCACTTTCGATGACTTCCTGAAATCCTGCACCCTTTGCAAGACTCACTTTGCAACTGATTTGCATTGCGTTGGCTCACATGGGGAGAGAGGACCCACTGGTTCTGGTGGACAAATAAGAAGGAGCCACGCTTAGGCTGAGCCAAGAAGGGAGTGAGTGAAGGGCTTGTTCTGTAAGTGGGCGGCTCATTATAGAAGGTTTCCTTTTGGAGTGACGTTTGCTTCCCTACACCATTCCATTCTGTAAGGACTCTGGTGCTGATGATAATAGCCAAGGACTTCTGGTACATTCTATGCAGCAAAACCAAGCCTTTGCACGCATGAGGAAAGGTGAGCTCCTTGGGGTGGGCTACAGCAAGAGTCTGTGGTCTCCAGAGCAGATCCCCCCCTCCCTCCCGCAGGCACTACAGCCTCTTTCTACACCTTTGGAGAGGGGGTCACCCTTTCTACCCAGGGCTGGCATATCTGTCATTCTGAGGCACTCTGACCCACAGCAAGGGAGAAGGAGAGTCAGAACTGTCCAGGGGAACTGCCCATTCCCCTCAGTGAGTCACCACTACCATGTAGCTCTGAGAGGTTGGGGTGAGGGAGAGAAAGTTGAGAATCCAAGTGTGGGCTGTGGGGGCTTGTTAAGGATACAGTCTTGGGCCCCATCCCAGACTTGCAGAATTTCTGGAAAGGCCGAGAAATCTAAATTCTTAAACCAGAGCTGGATGGGGTTCTTCTGATTCCTGGAAGGGTGAGAACTACTCCTCTAAGGTTTTTTATTTTTATTTTTAAAATTTTCCTCTAGGATTTATTATGAGTGTGAAGTGTCTCTGTGAAGAAATAAAGTAAGAGGACATCTACTTACACACGTCTCTATTTCTTGAACTCCTAGAGTAAGGGTTGAGATAATAAGGGTGAGATGGAGCAAAGAGCTTCGTTCTCCATATACTTCGTTTAATCAGACTGCTTTTCTAATGCTCAGAGGTGGAAACTTTCATACCCTAGGGCCTCATCAAGATTAGCCACTCCCCACCTGCACCCCCAGACCAGGTGAGGCCAAACTCTACCTGCCACACGACGGCCTTGTTCTGTCAGGTACAGTAAGGCAGAGGGTCGAGGGAGGAGAAACCAGGTTCCCGTGATGATGAGGAAACAGGCACAAGAGAAGTCATCACTAAGAGCTGCTTCTTAGCTCTGCATCCTCACAACCCTGGGAAGCAAGGGCTCATCTGCGCATTAGACAGGTGGGGAAATTGAGCTCAGAGGCCTAAGTCAACTTTCCTGTGGGGGACTGTACTGTATCCTAATGCAGACCCGGCCAGAAAATGGGTGCTCTAGACACTACCCCAGCAGTAGAACGCTGTCATCTGTACACCCCAGTGGGGCTGCCATGGCCCAAGCCCAGGCGGTGGTGGGAGACGTTTCAGAGGAAGAAACAACAGGATATGGTGACAGTGAGGAAAGACCAAAGACCACTGACAATGGCTCGGTGGACTGAAATGGGGAAGTGGGAGGGGACAGAGTTGTGTTAGGTTAAAGTTCAGTTTGCCATGACCTTACCTGCCTGAGATTTGCTTTACACACCTCATCAATTAGTGGAAGTTTGTCTAAGACAGGGGTCTGCAGATTATGCCCCGTGAACCAAATCTGGCTTGACACCTTTTTTTTTTTTTTAAATAAACTTTTTATTTTAGATTTATAGGGAAGTTGTGAGACTATTATAGCTGATTTCCATGTACCTGGCATGCAGTTTTCTCTTGTTGTAACATGATGATGGCACATTTGTCATGACTAAGAAACCAGTACTGATTGATATATAATTATTAACTAAGTCCACACTTTATTTATTTGGAGATCCTCAGTTTTTCTCTAACCTCCTTGTTTTTGTGTCCTTGACAGTTTTGAGGACTAGTTGGGTAGTTTGTAGAATGTCTGTCGATTTGGGTCTGTCTGCATTTTCTCTCCCACTGCCTATTTTGTAAATAAAGTTTATTGGCACACAGCCTTACTCATTCACTATGTGCAGTCTGTAGCTACTTTTGCTCTATGATGCAGAGCTGAGTCCTTGTGACAGAGACTGCAGGGCCCTAAAATCAGGAAATGCTAATTATGTGGGCCTTGACAGAAACAGTTTGCAGATCCCTGGTCTGAGCTACTCTATGAGGGCTTCAACTTAAATTGCTTAATACAGGATGTGTACATTGGGAGTGGCTACCGCAACCCACTCTGGCATAATGAATGTCAAAAGTGGGCTTCCATGGACGGAAATGGTGATGATGTTCAAGACACGTGGGCTGGATAAAACGCTTTGAAGACACTTGTCACCCTTGTTGGAGAAACTCCATCTATGGTCTATTTCTTAGGGGCAGGGCTTAAGTTCTGACCCCGAACCAGTCCCAGGTTCCACTGCTGGATCAGGGGCTCCAGCTGGGCTCTAAGAGATGGTACCCATGGCCACCAAAGAGGCCAAAGCTGACAGAATCAGCTCCAGGAAAGTTGGGCTCCTGTTTGCTAATATAGTACATCTGATGAAATTTGATTAAAACTTGGATTTACTATAACCCTCCCTTCTCTAGCTACTGATAGCAGTGAGACACGAGATCGATGGGAAGGAATCTGAAAGCTGGACGTGGCGCGTCCCAACGGGGAGTAGTCCAGACACATAAAGTCCACTCTGCATTTCTGTTTTAATTGTGCTAAAGTTCACATAACATAAAATTCACCATTTTAATGTACAATTCGGTAGCTTTTAGTATATTCAGTATGTTCTGTAACTGTCATCTCTTATCTACTTCCAGAACATTTCATCACCCCAAAAGGAAACCCTATCCCCATGAGCAGTCACTCCCTGTTCTTCAGTTCCTGCCCCTGGCCACCACTAATCTGCTTTTGGTCCACTTGGATTTATCTGTTCTGGACATTTCTGGGATCATAGGCTTTGTGACCTTTTGTGTCTGCCTCCTTCCACTTAGCATAATGTTTTCGAGGTTCATCCATGCCTAGCATGTGTCTTCTTTCCTTTTTATGGCTGGTAATTCACTCTGCCTTGAACAGGGGCAGTAGGAGTAATAGCTCACTTGCCTTGTCACTCTATTTCCCTTGGGCTGGGGGAGCCAAGGCTGGTGCTGACCTGAGCCGAGGAGGACTACTGGATCCAAAGGCCCTGCGACATCCCCAGTGGTCAGGGTAAAGTGTCCCAGGCCACCTCTTTTTGGGATGGATACAATTCTCTCTTTGACTTTCCATCACAGGCCTGCTTCCAGTCTTTGCTTCTTGGAGCCCCCCCCCCATCTTCTTTAAGGGGAAGCTCTGGAACGGCATAGAAGCCCAGCCATGCAAAGGAGGGCCACCCTGAACTCCCAACAAGGTGTCCCTTCATCTCAGCACTCACTCATTCCCTGTTTTTCTGCAGTTGACACCCAGGGCTGCTGAGCTAGACTAGCTTGCAATAAGAACCAAATGACCCCTGAAGACCAAATGGCCCCTCAAAGCCTCAGGGTACAAAGTGGCAGTAACCACACTGTTTTGGCTCTTCTGGCCTCTGGACATTCCCACCTCTGACCCTCCCAGCAGGCCTTGGGGCAGAACTTAGTTAGATGTTGGTGGCGAGAACATTACAGACTCAGAGTATAGTATATGCAAAGGCCCTGGGCCAGGAGAGATCAGGAGGCAGAGCAGAGATGTCCACTTGCTACAGGTTACATATCAGGTGGGCAGCTGACCAGGGCTGCCTGGTCCCACTCCCTACTTCTTGGTAGGGTGCAGCTCTTGGCAGAGGTTCTGCAGGTGGTAAACTCTGGTAGGAGGGGCGTGGTCACACCCTGAGGGGCAAGAACCAACCCATGTACTTGGCAGAACTAGAGATGTTCCCTCAGGGGCTGTTTGTCCTTGTCATCTCATCCCTGTCCCCATAATCTCACCAATATTCACCAATGAGCAGCATTATCCAGGTTACGAGCTCTATAGGTCTTCCCGCAGACCATCCAGAGTTCCAGGACAAATTTTCAATCGTGCATCCTAAAGGTACCTAAATTAGAGCAGGTTTCTCAGCCTTGTCATAGCTGGCAACTGGGGCTGAATCATTCTTTGTGGAGGGAAGTGGGGCTGCCTTAAGCACTGCGGTATGTTGAACAGCATCCTTGGCCTCTACCTACTAGACACCAGTCTCCAGATAGTGCCAATGTTCCCTGGGGGCAGCATCGCCCCTGGCTAAGAACTGAGCCTTAGATTCAGTTAAGATCACTGTCTTGGAGATCCCTGTGTGGTCAAGGGCTAAATGGGACTCTACATTCTCACGGGTTGCTGTGACTCACTCTGCTATAAGGGGTGGTATCACCTAGTCTTTCCTGAGAGCCTACCCCATGGAAGGCTCTGGGCCTCGGCACCTGACCACTGCCAAGTGGGTCGAGCTCCCCTCCACCCAGGAACAGCCGGTCGGCAGCCACGATTGAGGGTCACAGGGCTGGTCGGTGGCTGGCCAGGTGACTGCAAGCCTCAGATTCAACTCCTTGGCCTTTCCCAAAGATAGGCCACCTCCGAGGACCCCAAATAACTGGTGTCTTGACGGGCAGCTGACAAACAACTTCAGAGGGAAGCTTCGCAGTGACTCTCCATCCTGGATAATCGCTAGGAAACAAATTGGCTGCCAGACCCTGTGGTCGCTCAATGCTGAGCTATGTTACTTCCCAAACAGTGAGGTGGATATGATAGATGGACAGACACCCCCACCCACCGCCCAGCCCTGGTGCAGCAAAGCAGCCAGAACATTTGGAAAGGGCGGTGGCTATGGCAGGGGTGTCCTGGGCCTGAGTGATGCTTCGCCTTTCAATCATCTCTTTGTGCAAATTCCAAAGAGGCCTTTCTACGTGCCTAAAATATGCCCCATAATTTTACTCCTCTTAGATGTAACATTCCCAAAAATATAACTTCCCTCTTTGTCTAAAATAGCCTTAGATCGCTGCAAAGCATCAGGGCTCTGTGCTTTTATGCAGCAGGCCAGAAAGGCAACCTTGCAGCTTGCAGGACACAGGAGGGGTGGGAGCACTGGTGGGCCCTGCCTTCCAAGTGGTCACCCTTCCCCTGGTGTCCCTCGACATCCTAATCCTCCCCGCACCCCTACAGACACCCTCTCATCTTTCTGCACCCTTTCCCACTCTAGCGTGGTCCCACTTTTCACTTTATCTGTTCCCTCATTCCGATCCAGGTGGCTCCTATAGCTGTTCTCCCAGATTTCTGCATCTTGCAGCATCTTCGTGGTGAGATGGGAATACCTGTCCCTGCTGATTTGTATTAGGGACTGAGGCTGGGAATGCCGCCACCTCCATCCCGGAGCTTGAGAAGCATGTCTTTATGTTACTTTCTCCGGCTAAGTTATTTGCCCACCTTCATGAGCTCCAAGCATCCTCCTGGTCATACATCCGACACCAAAGATGCCAGCTTTCCCTGGGAGTGCCATGACCTTGGGTCCACACTTCCGGCCTGGCCCCGTGAACCCCAGCAAGATCATGTTACCTCTCTCAGAAGCTCATAAAGAATCCAGGGGTTGGTGGGGAAGGAGTCTGGGAAATGCTGGGGTCTAGCTTGGTGTCCTCATCCTGCCATGCCCCTGGCAGACTGTGTTGCCCCACAGTCAGGATACAGGGTGGCCTTAGGGCCCAGGGCACAGCTTCTGAGTGCCCATATAGCCCCCGCCAGTCTCAGCCAGAGCTGTAGAAACACTCCCAGCTGCGTGTGGGACACAGAGCCTGCGAGCGCCACAAATAGGGCTGCAGGTGGAGTCCGCCCCGCCAGGATGCTACAGGACATCGACATCCCTCACAGTCCTCCTTTCCCAGACCTCCAGGACCGCTTTAAGACCCTATGATCCTGACACCAATTCCAATAGGTGGTTTTTCCCCCCACGCCAAACAATTCTCTGACACCTGCTGGGTGTCCTACAATTTGACTTAATTCTGACACCATCTACCTGAAGATACTGTCATATCCCACATGTGACAGGCTCAGTTTCACAGGACTGCCTCCCACCTTCCCTTCAGATGCCAATCGCATATCTAGGTCGTCACCCGTGCTTTTGATCAACTGGCTATAAATTGGAGGTTCCCATGACAACCTCCTTGGGTTCTATTAATTTGCTGAAGCATCTCACAGACCTCGGAAAACCAGTTTACTTACTAGATTACTGGTTTATTGTAAAAGGATACAACTCGGGAACAGCCAGATGGAAAATATACCGTAGAGTAAGGTAAGGGGAAGTGGTGCAGAGCTTCTACGCTCTCTCTGGACCTGCCGCCCTCCCAGCACCTTCACGCATTCAATACAGAAGTTCCTTAAACTCTTTCCTTTTGATTTTTTTATGGAGGCTTCATTTTATAGGCATGATTGAATAAACTGCCTGTTGAGTCAACCTCTAGCCCCTTTCCCCTTCCCCTTCCCTGAGGTCAGCTGGTGGGACTGCAAATTCTAATCCTCTAATCGCAGGGTTGGTTCTGTCCGGAACCAGCCCCCATCCTTAGGTGCTTTCCAAGTCACTCAACTAACATAACAAAAGACACCTTTATCACTCTTATCACTTAAAAAATTCTAAGGGTTTTAGGAACTCTGTGCCAGAAACCGGACCCAAACCCCAATTATATTTATTATAAATCACAATATCACAGACCCCTGTAGGTAGATGTTTATGGATACATGTGTCTATAGGTTGTGGCACGAATATAAAAACAGAAAGCTTTGAGTTGGTGATACAAGTTTGGAATGAAGGTGAGAATTTGGTTTCCTTACATTTAGGAAGGGAGAGTTGAGCAGAAGGTGAGAAGAATGTATATAGAAAGTAACTGTGGAACGTTCTGGAATGTTCTATGTGTACATTCCAGAGGGCTCAGCAAACCTCTCCTGTAAAGGGCCAGACAATATTATCAGCTTTGCAGGCTATATGGTCTTTATGCCACAACTGCTCTGCTGAAAGCCACCACAGACGATATGTAAATGAGTGGGTGTAGCTTTGAGGCAAAAGTTTACAAAAACAGGCAAGGTGATATGTAAATAAGGGGCGTGGCTCTGTGCCAATAAAACTTTAATCATAGAAACAGGTGCTGGCAGATTTAATCTGTGGGCTGTAATCTGTCAATTGTTGGTATGTACTAAAAGAAATCAAACCTCAAATAAGAAAAGCGCTAAAAATAAACAAAGCATTATATGAAAAAAGCAGGAAAAAGCAAAAGAGAGCACTCAGGTGGGACCAAAAGTGATAATAAAATGAGTCATATTTTTGCCAAAGTGGGGCGGATAACCTTGTGTGCTCCCCAGTAGCAAAAACCACCACAGCGGCTCTGGTTTGTTTCCTGTTGGGGAGACGCTTATAGGAGAGCAGTCGAACCACAGTTAACACCCTGTGTTAGGTTCAGAAAGTCACCTTAGGAAGACAGGAGTGGAAGGGTGACAAAATTCCAGTGCTGAGGAACCAGAGAACCACTGCATCAGAAAAACCACTAAAAGCACTTTCATTACATTAGTATGCAAGAAAACCTGTAGGAAGCATATGATTTCTCAGCTCTGGGGGTGCTCAGATCTGCCACTGCATTTTTGGGCATTAGAGAGCGAGCAGCTCTTAAACTAACATTTCAAGATGTCGCTCAGTTCTCCTGGAAGATCAAATTTGGATGGAAAAGTCAACCTTTATGCCCAGGTGTGCTTCATCAGTGATGGCAAAAACACTAGGACATTTCTGGTTGTGAGTGGGCAGTGACCATTCTCTTGGCTGTGGCTGGCCAGGGTGTGGGAGCGGGAAAGAACACCAGCCACCTCTTCCTGGGAGTGAATGAGAACAACAGCTGGGACTACCGCCTGGCCTGCCAGCCACCCCGAGATGCGGACAGCACAGAATACAGTCCATTGAACAGTCAGGTCGATGTGTAACAATAGCAAGATGTTGCCAAAAAAATCTGAAAACTATTTAGGCATAGAACATAGAACATCTGTTAAACTGAAATGGGTTGGCCTGAAACTTATTCTCAACTGGTGTGGTTCTGCCCCTCTGGGGACACTTGGTGATGTCTGGGGACATTTTGGGTTCTCACAACTGGGGAGGGAGGTGCTACTGGCACCTGGTGGGTGGAGGCCAGGGCTGTTGCTCAGCACCCTACAGTGCACAGGGCATCCCACCCCAGAGAAGGACCCACTGGCGCCCAGATGTTGGTGGCGTGGAAGCATGGCCTTTGTCCCCGTGTGTTTCTGTCTGACACAAGACCTCATTCATCTTCCACTCCTTCATGCCATTTGTCTGTTCCTGTCCTTTTCCTGCTCCAGGTTCCAGCCTCAGCTCCTATCCTCCTTTGGACTTCTCTGTCAGGGCCCCCCAAACTACTTCCCCAAACATGCTGGGGAGGCCACACCGGGACAGAAGCAGCCAGAGATTCTATTCCCCATCCCTGCAGCAGCCTGACTGGGGCCTGCCTACTGTGTGGGCTCTCAGTAGCCTGCCCTCCAGGCCACATGGTACCTCTCCTCCCATCCCTGCACCACTGTATCTCCCTATACTGTCCATTCTCCTGGGATCCCACCCTGGGCTCTCTCTCTCCTGATGATGGGTGATCCCGATGTTCCTATTACTGACCTTCCAGCCAGCCACCCAGCCTCCAGGATGGCCCAAGCCACCCCTAGCCTTGACCTAGCCAGGGGCTGGGGGATGACTTCTGAGAGTTCTAAAAAGCACACTGGTGGTTGCTGGGAGCTGGGGGGAGGGGAAATGGGGAGTGGCTGCTAATGGGGTTTCCTTTTAGGGGTGATGAAAATGTTCTGGAACTAGATAGTTCTGGTTGCACAACATAGTGAATGTGCTAAAAACATCAATCTGTTTATCTGAAGTGGGTAAATTATATCTCAGAAAAGCTCTTAAACAGAAACTCTAATTGCAAAGGCACACCCCTCATTCCAGAACCTTCTATATCTGTCATCCTGGCCGAGTGGCTTTGTCTGTGTGCCCCCAACACTGCAAAGTGGCTGGCCCATCAATGTCCTGTGGGAGAGAAGGATATAGCCTGGGCAGGTGTCCCTGAGGGCATAGGTCAAAGTGGATGATAATGACATGTGGTTCTGGGTGACCTGCCTGGTGCTGATGGAAGGTAATGGGAACAGATCTGGTGGCCCAGGGAGGTGAGAGGGGCCGAGGGCAGTCACATGAGACTGGGTCTGTGGGGGCTCTTAGAGGGGCTGGTGTTCAGGATTGAAGTTGGCACAGATCCCAGTCCTTCTGGGCCCCCAGAGGCAGACTGGAGGTAGCAGAAAGCTCCATGTCTTATTGTCCCAGGTCACTGACCTATGGGTGTGTCCATGGCTCAGGGTATCATTATCTTTCAGCCTCCTCTCTCTGCATGGGCTGGGGCATGGCAACTACATAAAGGCTCCAAACTCTGGCACACAGCAACCTCTGGCCACTTGGGAAAACGGCCCAGCTAGCGAGGATCCTCATTTCATTTCTGCTTTCGAAATTAAAACCCTGTGTGCATCTGTAAACACCAGTGGCATTTGTTACAGTTCAGAAAAGATGAAGAGAATACAAGCCTTAAGACCCCCACCCTCAGCTTTGACACTGACGTCTGGGACTGAGGAAGGTGCATGCCCTGGGCACACAGTTTGTGGCCAGCCCAGAAATGGATGCATGGGCTGCTGCATCTGGAGTGGTGAGGTTCTCTGAGGGTACCTGGGACGAGCGACAGATCCCAATGCTTGGGGAGGACCCCAGCCCGCTCACCGCCCTGGCAAGCCTGCCGTCTGCACCAAGTATTTCTGCACTCAGATAACAGTCCCACACACGTGGTGTTTTCGGGAGAGAGTGATTCAGAGGACAGGTTGCAGCACACTGAGCACAGCCAAGTGACACTGGGTGAAACTATGACAGTAGCAGTTAACTGCAGCAGGTGACGGATCAGCTGATTAGAACCAGCTTTCCACAGTGGCCCCTTCCTGTTTTCTGGTCAGCATTGCACAGTGAGGCTGCAACCCGCGTCCGGGAGGAGCACTTGGTGACACCCAAACCTCAAAACAACTCAACTTCTCCTTTCTTGGAGTTGAGAAAAAGTCCCAGACTCTGCTAATGGTGCCGATCTTTAGCTGAGGTGAGAGGAAATCTTTCACAAAGATGAAGGGGGGTACCATGAACTCAGGCTTGAGCTTCAGCTGGCTTCCATCCCTGGTCCAGTCATGCCTGCCTGCGGTGTGGCGTGGGGAATCCAGACTAGACTAGGTTGACTTCTGTCACCCTCTCCCTCAAACATGTCCAAATCCTGATCTCCAGAACCTGTGAAAGGGACTGTATTTGGACATAGGGTCTGTGTAGATGTAATCAGGGTGAGGATCTCGAGGTGAGATCATCCTGAATTTACAGTAAGCCCTAAATCCATGACAGTGTCCTCATAAGAGAAAGAAGACTAGAGACACAGAGACAGATGGGGAGAAGGCCACATGGAGACAGAGGAAGAGGCTAGAGTGATGTGGCCACAAGCCAAGGAATGCCAACGGTTGCTGGAAGCCGGGAGGCCTGGGACCCATTCTTCCTCAGAGCCTCTAGAAAGAACCAACACTGCCTGCTCCTGGATTTTGGACTTCTGGTCCCCTCAACTATGAGAGAATAAATCCCTGTCATCTTAAGCCCCCCGGTTTGTGATGCTTTGTGATGGCAGGTCCAGTACATTTTCACATCAGTGTGCATCTCTGCAGCTATGTTTCCTCATCTTTAAAACGAGCAGAGCTGTTGTAATGACTCAGAGAGATGACAGATGGAAACAGTGGCACCTGAAGCCTGACACCCAAGTGGGCTCGAAGGCTGATAACGAATTATTCCTATTATTAGGAAGTACCTCTTGGCTTAGCTCAGAATGGCTGGGACTTACTTATGGACAATTTGTAAATGGTCAGCACCTGAAAAAAATGGTGACTGGGTCTCATGGGATCACTAGCTGTGACTCTAAGATAGCTGTTCTCACCCAGGGAAGATTCTGCTCCCAGGGGACATGTGGTGATGTCTGAGGATATTTTAGGCTGTTATACTGGGAAGAGGGGGGGCTACTAGCATCTGGGTTGCTGCTCAGTACTTGCAGTGCCCAGGATGGTCCCACCCCAGAGAGTGACCTGGCTCCAGACGCCAGCAGTGCCTTGACTGGGAAGCACAGCTCTAAACCAAAAAGACCTACTCTCTTTCCAAAATGTTGCCCCAGGAAGCACGTTTATGGTCCTAACATGGATTTGGCTCAAGCCGGTTTTGGAAGCCAGTGTGGGCACCGCCCTCCAGCAGATCTTAACCACTGGGGAAATTTGGCCTTGCCAGCTCTTGCTGAGGCTCGAGGGAGGCAGCCAGGCATAGTCAGAGGCATCTGACTCACATGGAGGGTGACTAACAGCCCTCTAAGAATGTGCCAGGATTCCTTGGGGCAACTTCAGGGGAGGAGCAAGGAGGCCCATGGGAGGCACTGTGGGCCCCCAGGATGACTGCTGAGCTGGGGTGGCCCTCAGGAAAGAAAGCACTAGACATTACCAGCTGTCATTCAGTGGCAGGTGCTGTGGGCTGACTGGTGTCCCCAAAAAGAAACATCCACACTCTAACCCCCCTGAACCAGTGAACGTGGCCTTAGTTGGAAATGGGGTCACTGCTGACGTAATTAGTTTAGATGAGGTCATCTTGCATTAGGGTGGGCCCTAAATCCAATGACTGGTGTCTTTATAAGAAGAGAAGGCCATGTGATGACAGAGGCAGAGGTTGGGGTGATACAGCCACAAAGGAATGCCTGGAGCCCCCAGAAGCTGGAAGAGACAAGAAGGTTCCTCCCCTAGAGCCTCTAGTAGGAGTGTGGCCCTGCCAATACCTGGCCTTCAGAGCTGTGAGAAGGTATAGTAGGCCCTCCAAATCCATGGGGTTTCTACCTGGGATTCAACCAACCAAGGATCGAAAATAGTAGGAAAAAAAATCCCAGAAAGTTCCAAAAAGCAAAGCTTGAATTTGCCACATACCGAGCACTTTGCTGAATCTACATGAATAAGTGACGTGTAGGCATACCTGGCTGCAGCCTATGTGCAGATATAGGTTATCTGTAATTACTACACCATTTTACTTAAGGAGCATGAGTATCTGGGAATTCTGGTATCCGAGGGGGGACTATAACCAATCCTCCATGGATACCAAGGGACAACTGTAAACTGTTGTTTGAAGCCCCCCAGTCTGTGGTACTTGAATATGGCAGCCACAAGAATCTCATCCAGGTACCCTGGATGGTCCCCAGCTAGAAAAAGAAATGACGCCATGGTGCCATTCCTGTCTCCTCGCTGTGTCTTGTTGAGATCTTGGGCTTGGCATCCTCACCAAGCACAGGCATACCCACCTGCCTGCCTGGTTCTGAGGGGTGAATGACCACTTGGTAAACATTGAGTCTGCCCTCTGGTTCATGTTCTTAATTTCTGACATCATTGACAGTCTGCACCATGTAACCTGGGACTGCAGTGCCAGGCACCAATGATGCATAAGTCTACAGCACCTGTCATGGCCCTTGGCCCTTGCTGAGAAGACAGTGGGGCCGTCAGTGGCTTTATAAGCAGCTGAGTTTCAGAGCTGGGATAAAGCAAAATCAAACCTGAAACACCCTTTTTAGCTCCCATATCACAAGCCTCTCCTTGTGGCCCAAAAGACCATGAATGATCTGACTATCATCTCTCTGTCCCCACCACCTCCCACTCTGCTTGCTCATCCCACTCCAGCTCCTTTTGTGCCCTCTGGGGCCCTTGCCTTTCTTCCAACACCAGCCATGGTCCAGCCTCCCGGCCTCTGCACTGGCTGTGCCCTCCTCCAGACACTGCACAGCTCACCCCACCTCTTCCCAGGCCCAACTCAGCATCACCTTCTTACCTCCTGCCCCCTCAACCCTTCTTCATTGGACCTGCTGGCTGTTCTTATTACGAGGTCTGTTGTTTATTTCTCTGCCTGTTTCCTTGTCCCTGGGGTGACAGCTCTGTGTGGGCAGGCCTTTGTCTATTTAGGCCACCACATAGCCCAGTGCCTAGAATGGTGCCTGACATACGGCAAATGTATACACAGAATATTTGCAGAATGAACTGATAGTCAGAATAGAACAGGAAATGCATGCACGGTACACAGCATTAAAGAGAAAAAAATGTCCATTCTGTGGCTGGGTTATTCAATCGTAGTATTTGCACAAAAAATGACAACTAATCTTTATAGGAGAAGACAGAAATAGGCTACGTATGTCAGTATAGGGCCAGGCTGTGGAGCCCCAATGGATTTCTTGCTGATGATATCAGAGATCATTAGGCAGGAAGAGGAACTGAAATATATTCAGGAGGCGCAGCCTGGATGTGATTTCAGTGAATTTGCACAGCAGCCCTCTGAGGTGGCTGCATTAGGCCCTCGGCTTGGGGAGATCAGCAGAATCTGGAGGTCAACACTCCAAGACTGGTGAGACCTCTACCCTTCCAACTCTACAGAAAGGGGGTCTGACGTCCTGTGGACAGACAGACTGTGGCACATCCAGATAATAGGTCGTTACCATGCAAATGAGGTCTCAAGCCACAAAAAGACATGGAGGAACCTTACATGCATATCCCTGAGTGAAAGAAACCAATCTGAAAAGGCTACAGACTATATAATTCCATCTATATGATATTCTAGAAAAGGTAAAACTACAAAGACAGTGAAAAGATCAGTGGTTGCTAGGAGTTAGGGGGAGGGAGGGATGAACAGGTGGAGCACAGGGAATTATAGGGCAGGAGAACTATTCTGTATGATACTGTAACAGTGGATATGTACATTTGTCCAAATTCATAAAATGTACAACACAGGGTGAACCTTGAACCCTAATGTAAACTATAGACTTCAGTTAATAATATGTCTATATTGGCTCATCATTTGTAACAAATGCACTAATGGCAGGGGGAAGTATGGGGGTAAGCAGGATATATGGGAACTCTGTACTATTTGCTCAATATCGCTACAAACCTAAATCTGCTCTAAGAAATATGATAATTTATATTATTATAGTTAATAACACTACTTAAGTTTATCAAAATTACTTGTGTATTATTATTTAATTATTATAAAATCTTATTTAAAAAAGAAAGAAAGAAGAGTCCTAGATGCCAAGCTCAGGGGCGTAGACCTCTGGGCCCACATATTGCCCCAGCCGTTACCAGGTAACGACGGTTACACTGTTCTGACACGTGATGCCTCTTTTCTTAAGAGCTGGAGAGGGAGGGACACTGTGGTCACTTCCACTGTCCCATGTCCAGGAGGCTCACCCATAGCAACACATCAATGGCTTCCATGGGGTTTGGGCAACAGGGACACTGGACAGAGGACAGAGGGTGCTTCCTCCACAGCTGACTCTATGGTGCTGCCAGGTGGCCCCATTCCCATGCTTCAATGTCCCCTGGGCCTGCACTATGCCTCGCTGGCTTCTCCACACTGCAGCCCTGCCAGAAGCGCCACATCATGAACTGCCTGGTTTGGACATGCCATTCTTTTCTTTCTGGGACCTAGGGTATAGATTGCTGCCTCCTAGATGGCAAGAACATATTAATCAGACCCTTTTGTTTTCTATAATCTGAATGCTTTGACATCTGAGGCCTGGCTGACCCTGGAGGGACTGCCAATTCCCTGGGCTTAGCCAATTCCCACAGAAGGCAAAGGACCTGCCTATGAGCACATCGTCCATATGCAAACCGACCCAGCCAGACACCATACTCCCACCATGTCCTCTATCAGGCTCTCACTCTCAGGGCTCCTATCCACCTGCCCTGATACCTCAGGGCCAGGTACTAGACAGCCAGGTACCCTATGCCCCAGAGCCAAACCAGCCAATACTAAACCTACTCACCTGCCTCACACATTTCTTCCCATGAAAACCACAACAGGGACTCGGTTCCCTGTGTTTTTTTTCTTGCCCATGGTTTTCCCTCGCAACTGCTACACCTCACTGACTCTGGTGCTTCCTCGCGTGGCCCTACGCGGGATGCAGAGCCTCCTGTTTCTAGGGAACTGTGAGTATAACAAATTGTCTTCTTCATGACAGACATGATAATAAAACGCATGTGGTAAGGCAGAGGGCCCCTCCTGCCGACGGCCCCACTCACCTCCAGCACGGGGCCGGCACCCAGGATGGTCCTCTCGACGCCGCTGGCGTAGCCCTTCTGGCTCAGGGCAGTGAGGCAATGGATCAGAAAGTTGGTGGTCTGTGTCTTGCCCGAGCCGCTCTCTCCTGAGATCACGATGCACTGGTTGACGCGTTTCCGGAGCATGGCGTAGTAGGCCACGTCAGCCAGTGCAAACACGTGTGGCTCCAGCTTGCCTAGCTGCTGGTTCTCGTACATCTTCACGTACTTGGGGTTGTAGATGGGGAGGAATTTGAAGGGGTTGACAGCCACGAGGATGCTTCCTGCATACGTGTAGATCTTCTGTTGCAGGAAGCGGTTCTTGAGGTTCTTCAGGAGGTTGGCCTCAGTCAGCTCGGGGAGGTTGCACAGGTCATCAAAGTCCGCCTGCTGCCGGGGTAGGAGGCCGCGCTCCACCAGGCGCCGGGTGGCTGTGGCCTGGGATACCAGCTGCATGTGCACATACTTGATGGCCCCGTCTGCGTCACGCTCCTGCAGCAGGAAGTAGTAACCATCCTCTTGCGGATGCTCATCCTGCGCCCGTCGTGGCCAGAGCAGCACGCGGTGCACGGGTGAGTCGTTGGCGTCCAGCACCCACTCCTCCCCACCTGTCTCCTTGACCTCCACCAGCACATAGCGCTTGGTGCCATCCAGCTGCAGGCTGGTGATGGCATCCTGGATGACATCGGACGTGGTGCTGTCCTTGGTGGCTGTCACACAGCACGAGGTCTGGCTCTCGCTGGTGGCCAGCTGCGGGTAGATGTGCAGGTGGTAGGCCGCCTGCCTCCGGCAGCTGGAGCTGCCCACCTCGTTCATACTCATCCTGCCGGCAGCCTGGCCTCAGCATGCCTTCCAGGCTCGGGGCGCGCGTCCTGGAGCTGGAAGGGAGGGGGTGGCATGGTCAGAGTGGTGGGGGGTAGTGGTAGGGGATGCTGCCACCCGCCCATGATGGACAGCCTCAGACCTGAGGCCAGTATCCCTTGCCTTTGTATCTTGAAAAGCCAAAGTGTGAGAAGAACTTCTGCCTGTCTTAAATGTGACTGACCTCTGACCCAAGGATTATGGCTCTTGCAGAGTGACAGCACCAGACTCTCCCCACTCCCTGCCCAAGATCAAACCTTTCCCATAGAGTTTGCTCAATTCCAGCCCCCATTCCTCCCCACCTAAGGTCAGCCTCTCAACCCACAAGTCCCATGGTCACAGCCATGTCTCACCTAAGTCTTTCCTGACCCATATCCTTCCTGGCTTCTTGGATAAAACAGCCCCAGCCAGCTCCCCAAGCAGATGAAGACTCAGCCCCACAGGTTACATCCCCCCAATACAGCTAGGGCAGCAAGAGGTATGGGTGGGATAAGCAAGAATGAACCTGCCCTGAAACTCAGGGACCCAAAAACAACAGGGTCCCTAAAACCCTAACGAGGAGGATGAAGTCCGGGAGAGCCCCCTCACCAAAATTCGCTAAAGAGAACTTCTCAGAGTGTGTTTGTTTCTAGAACCTACAATCCCAGTCACCTGCGAAGTCCTCCCAAGACTGCCAAGGTCATGATAAACAAGGAGAGACAGAGGAGGTGCCCCAGACTGGAGGAGACATGATGACTAAACACAACAGGGTTCCCTGGATGGGGTCCTTGACCAGTGGGAGGACACAAATGGAAGAACTGGTGACATCCAGATAACGTCAGGTTGGTTAACAACAGTAAGTATCAATTTCTTAAGGTACAAATGTGTCTGGTAATGTAAGATAGTCATGATAGAAGAAGGTGGGTGAGGGGTACTAGAGTCTATACTACCTTTGCAACTTTTCTGTAAATCTAAAATAACTCCAAAAGAAAAAGGTTATTTGCTTCTGAAGACATTGAGGGGAAAAAGAAAATGCAGCCAATGTTGGCAACAGCCAATTTTGTGTCTTGGAACAAGAGGCATAAATGCGTGTGGGTCACGTGCAGGCTCACTGTGTGCCACGCAAGCATGGCTGAGGATACAAAGATGAACCAGACCTTGGCTCAAAGCCCAGTGGGAGAAACTGACATGCAAACAAATGCGAGAGCATATACATAGGCACATGTGTGTGAACATATACTCTCATATGAACACACCCACACTTGTGCACACATGCAAGCACATATACAAACATGGACACATGAACATGCAGTTTTATAACACCCATGCTCATGCACGCTCACATGCACACACATGAAAGTAAACATGAACATACATGTGTGCATAGCACTTTCACATGAACATACACATGCACAGAGCCAGGGCTTCAGGCAGAGCCATCCCTCTGTGACCTACATTCACAGAGACATGGCTGATGTGCACCACGACTTCTAGAGGTGTGATCCAGCTCACAGGCTGAAGGCTTTGTCTCACTCAGCTGCCTGGACGCAGACAGCGGAGAAGTCACACAAATGTGCCTGCTTTCTTCTTCCAGCAGATTCCGACTCAAGCAAGAGGCCATCAGAGCCCAGTGATATGATCCAGATCCTAAGGACTCTGCTACCTGCCCTGAAGAGGGTCTGGTTGGAGCTTGGACAGGTTGAGGGCTATGCAGCCAGCTGCACTCTGGGCCACCTCACATCCTCCAGGGAAAAAGAATCATCAGGTGCTCTTGAAGCCCCACTGTGAACAGAGGCATGTAGGGTACATCTGCAGCTCTGGGCTCCTTGATAGGGGAAGCAAGAGACCTCATGCTCAGAGACTGGGGTTGGTGGGGAGGCCATTACAGGACTAATGATGCTCACCCCACCCCAGGCCAGGAGGAAGTAGATAAGGCAACTGCTTACTGCCAGGGCTGCAGGGAGCACGGGTGGCCAAAGGGAAGGGACAGGGCCAAAAGCAGCTGGGGCCGCTATAGGAGTTCCTACGGGTCCACCTGACCGGTTTGCTACATCTGCCTCATGAACCATCAGAGTCCATCCTGGCCCACCATGTCTGCATCCTGGGAAATTCCTCTGCTGGACCTGTCTGGGTGGCCCTCCCCACCCAGACAGCCTCACCTGGCCGTTCTCCCCAGGGACCAGCACTCTCTTCCCAGAGTGTCCCCCTTTACCCCCTTTTCTGAGAGTTCGTTGGGGAGGACTCTCTCATCGAATAGCTCATGTGGCTTAAAACCAGAGATACTAATAGATCTTTCTTCAGCCCAGGGCAGAGCCCAGTAACTTCTTTGTTTCCACACAGCCTAGAGCCAACCCTTTCCACTCCCACCTGGCCACCGGTCTACTCCCCCACCCCATGCCATGTAAACCACTGCTCCCTCCTCTCAGAAGATGCCACCAAGCTCCACTAGTTACACCTGCTGCCAGTGGCCTCTCCCAGTCCTGCTCACTTGCTCTGAAGCCCTGGAATGGCAGCATCACCTGGACCTGACTCAGTGCAGGGGCCCCTCCTGCCCTACTCCCCAAGATCTGTGCTCCCACCAAGGATACCTGCCCCACCTCCAGCCCACCATGGCTACCTTTCCCTGACCTGCCTCAAAGGCCTAAAAGGCTTATTCTCTGCTCCTCCCACTGACCACATCCTGTCTGCTGTCATCATATCCCCAGAACTGCTGTCTCTTCTCACCAGCCAGTCAGGAGGGGCTCCCGTGGAGCCCCTGGACACACTGGTCTAGACGTGGGTGTCCCAGCACAAAGCCCCTCAAGAGCGCCCCACGGCCAGCCCTCAGAGCCCCTGGTTATCAGGCCCAATACAGCACAGCCATCCTTTGCTCCCCACACTGGCTGACTGGTATGCTGCAGCCACTCCCCGCCCAGCCCAAGCCCAGGCTCATAGGCCAGACCCTGCAGGGCCTCTCCAGCCCAGTCAGGGAGAGGCTTCCCAAAGCCCCTGATCCACAGGAAGGCATCTGGTTCTCCAGCTGGGGGACATCTCCAGCAGGCTGGCCATCCACCCACCTATCCCCAGACCCGGTCCTCCCTTTCTCGCATCTGTATCTCAGATGAGTCTCAGCCCCACGCTGCTGCCTCCTTCCAATGCAGTCCTTGTTCTCAGGATGGAATGCCCTCAAAACCCTCCACCAGACCCCAGGCAGCTCTGCTCCCAGTGCAAAAATCTTAGGGTGCACTCTCTATGGCCCAGTGTCCCCTCATTCCACAGGTGGCACCATTTTACCTACAACACTCACCTGATTGGATTCTCATTGGGCACAAAAGAACATCTTGCCAATTACACATCTTCAACTGTTGGTCTGGAGTTTTTGAAAATTACGTCTATCGAGCAGCTATTTTTCTGTTTCTGTAAGTTGTTCATGTCCTTTGCCCATTTGCTCCCACTGAAGCATGACTATTTGGCTTATTTGTTTTTGGAGAAGCTCTTTGTATAGAAAGGTATCAGCTCTTTACTACGTTTGATGAAACTAATTTATAACAATTGACTTTTGTATATAGTATTTTTTGAGACAAACATTACATTTTCCAGGCAGTCAGATCTGTGGGTCATTTCTTTTATGATGTCTACTGCCCATTCCTCTCCCAGGTCTGACTATCATTGGGACTATGCCTTCCTCTCCCTTCCCAGATTTATTCTTTCCATTTAAGCCTTTATCCATTTAGAAATTCTTTTGGAGGGTTTATGAGTTTCCTCGGGATGCTGTAACAAAGTACTACAAACCAGGAGGCTTACAACAGAAATTTGTCAGTGTGGTACCATGCTGTTTTGATGATCACAGCTTCAGAGCTATAATAATTCAGATAATTAATTGTTAACTCATTGGTAATTCATTGTCCTTAAACAATGACATCTCCCTTGAAGGGGCTGGGCTATTTTCCCTGGCTTCCAAGCACATCTTCCTCACTTAGTCTTATTGGAGCCTGAGACCTGAAAGTCAGTCATGCTGTGGCTTAAGGTCCTTGTCACAAGTGGATATGAAACTTGTGCCTCGAAAATTCCCCGGCTATGTCCAGAATGAAAGGAAGCAGGTCAGACTGAGGAACCGGGGCGGCAGGTCCTGGAGGTAGAGGGTGGGGTGGCAGTGGGGAGGCAGCTCGGCCAATCAGCAATCATAGGTTGTAGCTGTGTGTAAGGAGCATCAGGTCCTGAAGACCTAAACCCTCAAGTTAAAATATCCCTTCTTCCCTCCAACTTATGCTCATGGAGGTGCATGCAATGTGAATGGAAGCAAAACACACCCCCACATTAATGGGAACTGTCTTCCCAGCACTCAGAAGGACTACATATGCCCTTGTTACGAAATGGAAGACAAGCTGGCAGACTATAAAATTCCCACTGAGAGAAACAAAAGAAATGAAATGCCCGTCAAAGGGCAAAGGATAAACAAAATGTGGTCCATCCACAGAGTGGAATATTACTCAGCCATAAAAAGGAACGGAGCACTGACACATGCTATGGCATGGATGAACTCATCATGGTGGAAACATCACATGAAGTAGAAGAAGCCAGACACAAAAGGCCACATAGTATATGTTCCCACTGACATGCAAAGTTTGGAACACTGACATGCAGTCTGGAATGGGCAAATCTTTAGAGACAGAGAGCAGTTAGTAGTTCTCAGTAACTGGGGAAGGAGGATAGGGAGTGACTGCTAATGGGGACGGGGGGCGGGGAGGGGTGGAGAGTGGCTGCTAATGGGGACAGGGTTTCCTTTAGGGGTTATGGAAACGTCTTGGAACTAGATAGAGGTAGTGAATGTGCTAAATATTACTAATGGTGAATCTTACGTGGATTTTCCATGATAAAAATAATTCCCACTAAAAAACCTGAACCATAAAAAAGTAAGGCTTTGCTCTGCAAATGCCACCAGGTATACTTTCTGCACTCGGAGAAGACAAGAACCTCAATTCAGGGCCTTTCATGAGAAAGAGGGTTCCAAGAAGAGGGGGAGCCAAATACAGATTTGGCCCCAGGGATGGCTGAATGGACAAATGTGAATGAGCTGCTCTCAAGGCCTGGCCCAGGCCCTGTGCACGAAAAAGAAAGTTCTACCACTCGGTTTGGTGAGCAATTTGGAATTTACTGGAAAATAAGGCAAACGGGGCCTCCAGAAAGTGTAGTGTAGCCGCTTCGTTTATGTAAGGCCGTAATTTGCAGCCACATGTTTATCGGATGAAATCATTCTCAAGCTAAAAAGAGGAGGCTGGCATGACTGTAGAATCATGTAGGATGCACCACTTAAAGCACAGCGTGTTTTCATGTTCCCATGGGCGTGTCTGTGAGCCTACTGGGTTTTTTAAGAAGAAATGATCATGCGAAGATATCTGGAAGATGAACGCACTGAGAAAAAGCTACAAAAGAAGTGTGCTCCTCAGTTAAGGCAGCTCAGAGCTGAGGGACAACTTAGTGTTCAGACTGGGGTGATGCAGCCACAAGCCATGGAATGCCTAAAGCCCCCCAAGCTGAAAGAGGCAAGGAAGAGTCTCTCCTGGAGGCTCTGGAGGGAGCCATGGCCCTGCTAATGCCTTGATTTTGGACTACTGGCCTCCGGAACTGTGAGAGAATAAGTTTCTATTGTTTAAGCCACTTGGTTTAAGGTACCAGCATATAGCAGCCACAGACAGGAATCCAGAAGCCCAGTATTGAGGGTATTGGATGCTCTAAGCAGACACCCTCTCATGACTGTTGCCTGAATACATCCCTTTCTTCCCTAAGATTTCCCCTTGGGCCTTCCAGTCTGGCCCAACCAGTCTGAGCCCTGGAGAAAGCCCCTCCCCCAGGCATATACTGGGAAGAGAGGGGCTACCTCCTCTGGCAGGTTCCATTTATCTGTCCCTCAAGGCCTGTCCTTCTCCCTGGGGTCTGTGGCTTCATCCTTCAACATCTGTCCGGTCAACAAAAATTTCTCTAGCGCCCACCCCCGGCCAGGCCAGTGCCAGGCACAAGACAGAGTCAGAATGTGGAGGTGTCTGACCTTCGGAGAACTCAAAAACAAACCAACCTACTAGCAAAGAGGCATTTCCAAGGATGGCAAGATGGTGTATCACACCCAGGGCAATTTTGTCCAGCCTCAGGGGACACTAGGAGATGGCTGGAGACATTTTTGGTCATCACCACTGGGGGGGAAGGGAGGTGCTACTGGAATCTGGTCGGTGGAGGCCAGGGACACTGCTCAGCACCCTACAGTGCACAGTATGACCCCCGATGCAGAGAATGATCTGGCCCCAGATGTCAGTGGTGCTTTGATGGGAACAGAAACTGACCAGGGCAGCAGGGGTCATTTGGGACCAGAATGCAGGAAGCTCTGACTGGACAGTTGCTGAGGCCTGTGCAAGTGAGGTGGACAGGCCAAGTGCTTGGGGACAGTAGCCCAGGCGAGGGTGGGGAACGCCAAGGGCAGAGGCAGCCTCAGAACAAGGGGACCAGTGTAGCAGGCAGAGAGAGGTTGGAAGGGGAGGAGCCAAGGTCAGGGAGGTCAGATTGCATCCAGCAGGGTCTAATGAATGTGGGATGGAGTTTAAATTTTCATGTAAGTCTGATGGGGAAGCCTTGGCTGGTTGGGGGCAGGCAGCATCAGGACATGAGTGACGCTGGGAAGGGGTCAGCTAGCCTGTGTGTGACAGGTGGAATACAGGGTTTCCTATTGGGTGGCTCCTACAGTCGTGTGCAGTGGGGACTGATAATGGCTTAGGTCAGGCCAGTGGGATGCAGGTGGTTTCTGGTTATGGGGTAAGGTAGAACTTTAAGGCCCTACAGGGCTGAGCTCCAGGTCCTTCCCAGGTGATCTGTGGGCTTGTAAGGACACAGAAGGCTGCCAGGGAAGAGGGTAGGCAGAGGAGTCCCTTTTGAGATCCCCCTCTTCAAATCACACAGACCACCTTGAGAATCTCCTGAGAGCAGCAGCCCCTGGAGAAGAAGGAAGCCTCGCTCTGCTTTTAAAGGCAGCTCTGATCCTCGAGGACTCCAAGGTTGGGTGGAGAGGGAGTTGGGGGAGGGGGGCTTCTGTGCCAGCCTAGTCATTCAATGTGGGTCAGCTGCTCTGGTCCACAGCAACCGTCCCCTCCGAACCCAGGACATGTCTGGGGCACCTTACTTGAGGAGCACGTCCTGCCTCACTGGTTACAAAGTGGGATTTGGGCAACAACCATGGAGCTATTAGTCTCATGCCTGGAACTTGGAGCTAAGTAGCTGTTCGATAAACACTGGCCAATTCTGAGCTCTTAGCAGATGACCTATCTTCACAAAAGCCACTGGCTGCCTCCCACCAAGAGCTCCCTTTCTGGTTTTTTTAATAACTGTCCTTTGGACTCTATTTTAGAACATTCCCACCATCTCAAAGAGACCCTGAACCCTGTAGCTATTGCCCTGTCATCCTAACAAGACTCACGCGTCCATCTTTGTTTTCCATTCTCATGGAACCTGCCTTTGTCACCTGCCCCATCCCAACAGTTTGGAGTACTCTCTGCCTCTGAGTTGCCCCTTCCCATCTGTATGTGACCCTCAGCTTTGTGGCCTTCACTTGGGCAAGGACTCCTCCTCCTGGCCATGAAGCCCATCCTCTGCCCAGTTTCTGCCACAAGGACCTGGTTCCACTTTTAGACCCAATGACATTTCCTGTCACCTGGGTGGCTGATGGCCCTGGGTTTTACCCCATCAAAATCTTTGGTCTTGGCCACCAACTGGCTCCCTCCCCAGCCTATCCATATGCTACCACAGAGGCAGAGGGTAAATGTGTCCCTGTGGGCTGTCCATGGGCTTGGCAATACTGAGGGCAGAGACTCCTACATACCCTGATTATAAAACTCAACTGGTGCCCCAGAAGGCATGTACATGTGTACATGGCCTCCTAGGCCTGGCTCTAAATACACTCCTTGTAGAATCCCATGAGATCTGTCCCTTCCTGAGCCAGGTCCTTGCCTCTCTACAGTCACTCTGAGTATAAGGACATGTGTAAATCTGGAAAATTCCCTAACAGGGAGCTTCTAATGTTGATGTGGCTGACCTGCCCACCTCCCGTAAAATGTTTATTTAAATGAGTAAGACAAAACACTCACTATTAGTATGACTATTTGTCCAAAATCTCTTTACTAAATAAAAATAAAATGTGGCCTTTACCCAGTGTTATCAGCTGAACTATGTGTCCCCATCACCTCCAATTCATTATGTTGAAGTCATAACCACCAAGACCTCAGAATGTGACTGTATTGGGAGACAGGGCCTTTAAAGAGGTGATTAAATTAAAAAGAGGTTATTAGGGTGGACCCTGGTCCAACATGACTGGTATCTTTATAAGAGGAACTCTGGACCCAGACAGATGATATGGGGACATAGGAAGAAGGTGGCCACCTACAAGCTAAGGAGAGAGGCCTCAGGAGAAGGGAACATTGCTAACATCCTGATCTTGGACTTCTGGCCTCCAGATCTGAGACAATCAGTTTCTACTGCCTAAGCTGCCTGGTCTGGGGTACTTTGTTACAGCAGCTCCGGGAAATTCACATACCCGGCAATGACAGCACTGAAATGCCTGTGGCTGGGTTCCCTTTCGCACAGCCCCACGAAGCAGGGCAGAACTGGGATATAAACGAATGAGTCAGACCGGGCCAGCTTATTCATCACTCCAACAAACCCACAGGCTGAATGCTTGAATCACTACTTTATTTATCATCGGGCTCAGAAAGTCTCGATGAGGAAATGAGTAGAACCTAAACTCATCGCTGCGTTTCTGAGACATGCCTAATCTCTGAGGCCCCTTCTGGGCCAAAATGAAAACTAGAGAGGCGAAGTGACGGGGCTCTGCGCTGCAGCCGGCAGCCGGCTGGCTCTATGGGAACCCGGCAGTGTTCAGACAGAGCCTTTGTTCTGTAGCTCTCTCCATCCAGGATGAGGGCAGAGAGACGGGCCTGTCTTGCTCTGAAGGGAGGCCGAGCAGGGGCTGCCTGGCACAGTTGGTTAGGGACTTGGGGATGCACAAAGAGACAGTGGGTGGGGAGCCCAGGAGAAGGGACAGCGCCTACAAAGGGGTTGGAAGGCCCCAGAATGTGCGTTTCCTCCCATGAAGTTAAAGCAGCAATGTCACAGTCATGGAACAAGCAGAGAAGCATGCACAAGGCACAAAAGTTAGACAATCTAAATTTTTTTTTGTCTGGAGGATGGACTGGCATCTGGAGCCAAGAGGGTGAATGGGAGAAGATAATGTGGCTTCAAGAGCCATCCTGATCCAGAGCCACTTCCAAAGTGCTCTTGAGAAGAGAATTAAATACTTCTAATCTTAGAAGAAAAGCAACAATGTGTGCCAAGGCAAGGATGATTCCTGCAGAAATCCAGGTCAGTGGGAAAACAAAAAAGAGAAAGACAATGGCATCGCTGTCTGGGCAAGTGCAGACAACCCTGCTTATCTCCTGTTCCTCCTCTGCTGTCCAATCTTGGGGCATGTTGTCCAACTCCCCGTCGGTCCGTCCCCAGTGGTGCCTCCTTTTTATCAGGACTCTAGATTAAGAACTGATTGGACAGAATTCAGTTGCCAGCCTCTTTTCCCCATGCCTGATCTTGATAGCAGCTCACGAGGAGCTCAGCTTACACCAAAGACCCACTAAGGCAATGGTGGGCCTGGGGCAGGAGCCAGATTTTACTATACAGAGGAGGTTCTTGCTGGGGATGATTCTGCCTCCAGGGGACAAAAAGCTAAGTCTGGAGACATTTTTGGTTGTCACTATTTGGGGGGGGGATACTACTGGCATCTGGTAGGTGGAGGCCAGGGATGCTGCTTAACATCTGATAATACACGGGATCCCCCAACCCCCTGGCAAAGAACAATCCAGTCCCAAATGTCAATGGTAATGCCATTGAGTAACTGCTCTAGAGGTTTGGTCTGTAATCCATTTGAGGTTACTAATGATCTCGAGTTTCTAGAATACTCAGGGAGCCATATGAAGTTATCACCTCCCTGAGCCTCAGTTTCCATATTGGGAAAGTAGAAACCAGGACCTCCTTGCTGCTCATTGTCAGAATAAAAGAGTTGGGTATAAAAGCATCTATCACAGAAAGTGCTCAATTAAGGGCAGAGCCATGCAGGGATCTACTGGTGCAAATCCCTCTTTTCAGCTTGGTTTCACATCTCTGCATCCTTCAGGGCTTGGCTTGGACCCAGCCACTTCTTCTGAGGAAACTTGCAGGAACTCCCAAGCTCTGAAGTTTGCACTGGTCATCCCTCATTCCATTAATCCTGTGGAGAGGGGGCACTAGAATGTCCCTCCTTCAGAGCACAAGGCTCACCAGCCCCTAGCAAGATCAGCCCTTGCTTAACGGAAGACTGGGCCTACCCAAAACAAAGGACTTCAAGGAAACAAGGAGAGGGAAGTGGTAAGTTAACAAGCTCCCACTGGGAACAGAAAATGGGTCCTACAGCTGAACAGAAAGGGGACATTCCTATGTCCCCACCTGTTTCTCCAAGTCACAGGCATGGACCTGAGGGAGCATCTCACCCAGGCATTTCCAACCACAAGATACAACCAGAATTTTGGGAATAGGTGTGATGTGCAAAGTACATTTGGTATCGGAACTTTCCATTTGGAACACAAAAGAACAATAAAAAAATATCGTTTTTGGATATAAACTGTAGAATGGAAAGCTTAACAAAACTGGGATCATTACAGCAGGGAGGAGTTCAACAGTTGGGGGCTGCATAAAATCCGAGGGGGCTATGTACTGGAGATGCCAAGATTATCAAGAAGGGTTTCGAAACTGAGAAATGCTGATTGAGGACAATGCATTGATTTTCCATGTGAAGAAACAGACAAAGAGACTTGACAGAGGTCAGAATCTCCGACATAGGACTCTCCATGAGAGCCCACCTGGCCACACTCCTGGTGCAGGAGGGAGAAAACAGCCAGGGTCATGCAACCAGAAGATTCTGGTCCTGTTTATTGGGGGCTGTCCTGGCCAGGGGAAGCCCAAACTCAATGTCTGCAGAAGGGATGACTGTGGGCTCTCATTGTCCTGGCACCACTTTCAGTAAGGGCCAGAACATTCTGGAAGTAAAGAGGGTGGTTATCTCTCTGTGTCCCTCTTTACATTCACCTCCTGCATGAGTTATAAATCCAGGCTCCCTGGCCCTCTGGCAGATCCCAGACACAGATCCCCACAGTAGGTAAAGCAGAGAAATTAATGTTGATCAAAACGGCCCAGTGCAAGGCCCTCACCAAAGCTAGGCCCATGAAATGCTGAAACAACTCTTTAGCTTCCTGTGTCATCTCCCACTGCTCCTGGATGCCTTAAGTCTGGAGACTCCCAGACCAGAACATACCTCAGCAAGGTAGGAGCTAGGACCCTTTGACTGTTAGGCACAATATCCCCACCAGCTCCCACCTTAGAAAAAGAGTGAGGGAGAGGCTTTCCCTTAGAGACCCCTGACCTACAGAACATCAGGAGAGAAGGCAGGGCACATGGGCTGACTCTGGGGCTGAGCTCACAGCCGCCCGGGGACAGATTTCCTGTATGTCGTTTTACCCATTTAAGTCCAAGGATGCAACTCTGAGGAGGTGGTGACAACCTTGCACACACGGTTGCATGTACACGCACTCCCTCCCCTCTGAAACCCAGTTCCGGCCCCCCAGAGGCACATGAGCCTGCTTCCTTGGACCCCCAGGCTCCAGCCCTCCCACCTCCAGTCTTAGGAGAGTGGTGTGGTTTTCCAGTACAGAATCCTGGAATACCTGCCCAGAGGGAGCTGAGACTCACCCAGGGCCACCCAGCAGTTGGGGGTGAAATCGGGAAGATGAATCAAGAGGGGAATGGCACCCTGAATCTCCATAGGCTGCACCTCAACGTCCAAATGGGGCCACTATATCCCTTCCTTCCATTCACTCTTCCCCAGGCCCTCCCTTTACACCCCCTCGGTTCCTGCGATGGCTTCTACCCACTTTTTGTCCCCTTCCATCCCCCATTTCCCCCAGTTCCGCCGGCCACAACACCGGTAGGTTCAGAACCGCTCTCATTTATGAACACCCACTGAGTCTCAGGCGCCGCCCTGACTCAGGCACCATTCCCCTACCCCTTTGACCGTGGGCAGACGCCCACCAGGCTGTCTTACACCCCTTCCCCCCGATCGCACCCTAGCTGTCCCCCCAACCGGCCTTGTCCCTCTCCCCCAGTCGGGGCCTCTCAACCCCGCCTCCTTGCTCTCGTCCTCCCAGCCCCGTTTCCTGCGACCCCCCAACTACCACTTAAGCCACGTCCTCTTCAGAGAAGCTGCTCAAAGCCACAAGACGTACCCCCCCACCCGCCTGCAAACTCCCTTCACCAGGCCCATCCCACCAACTTTCTTCTTATTCGTCCCGCTCGTACATGGTCTCCTGCAACCCCTCCACAACCTCCAACCCCTTCTCGCCCCTCAGACTACTGTATTCGTGCCCCCCCATTACCCCTCAGCATAGTCCCTTTACAAGGCAACCGGCGGATGCGAGCTTCGAGATCGAACTCCACCCGCGGCCAGCCGCACTCACCTGGGCCTCGGTCGCCGCGCGCCGCCGGTCCCGGGCCGGGTCCCCGGCCACCCGCCCGCCGGCCCGCCGCTCCTCGAGCAGCTCCGTCCCGCCCCGCCGCGCCCGCCTCGCCCGCCTCGTCCGCCGCTCCCCTGCGCCCTCCCGCTTCCGGGTTCCGGAGGGGCGGGGCCGGGGCGTGACGCCAGCCTGCCACAGGGGCGTGTGGCCACGAAACCCCGCCCCTCCCTCCGATGGGGCCCCGCCCCCGCGCGCTCCCGCTTCCGGAGGGCCTCGGACAGGCTTGGGCCACCGTCTCCTTCGCTTGTGAGCGAAACCAAGTGTGAGGGGAGGACTGAGGGGCGGGCGCGTAGGGTTGCCAGCCACGCTCCCTGCTCCCGGCGGCCACCCCTCCTGCTGCGCCGCAATACGGCTCGGCCGGAGGCGAGGGGGCGGTGACAGGAGCAAGAAGAGCCAGCCTTTGAGTTGAAGGCGGGAAAATGGCGGATTCATCGGGGCGCGGTATTGGGTGAGTAGAGGCGCCGCGGGTCTGGATTTTGTAGATGCCGGCAGAAAAGCCATGGTCGAGGGCTGGGGGCAGCGAGACAGCAGAGTTAGGAAACGAGGGGTCTCTTGGGATGAGTCCAGACATGATCCCTCTAGGAACTATCTCGGATGCGCGGGATCCGGGAGGCCTGGGGTGAGGTCTCTGCGCATGTTCGGAGCGCGGGCGCTGGAGAAGACCGCAAGTTCGAGTCCCAGATACGCCGCTTTGATCCAGGGCCCTCTCGGGCAAGTGGCTTAACTTCTCTGTGCGTCGCTTTCTTCCCCTGCGAAACAGGGCTGATGACATCGCACTCAATCTGTAGGACTCCTGTGAGGCTTTAAAGCGCTTACAACAGTGCCTGGCCCGTAAATGTGATCTGTCGCTGTTAGAATAATCATTTTGTAGTAGACAAGTGCTGCGCCACTAAAGTATCTTCTTTAATCTTGCTATCCTCCTTCTTCCGTGCTCCCCATTTACAGAAGGAGGCTTAGGGAAGGAAGGTCATTTGCCCAGAGTCACACAGCAAGAATAAAACAGGCGTCCAACACCCAGTGCTAGGCATAATTCCAGGCTGTGTTTTATTTGTTCATTTGGCTAAGGCTTATTGTGCCAATGCGAATGAAGACAGGCCAGCTGAAACTGTATTTCTTCCACAGCCCTTTACTGTAACTGTGAGATTGACTTTTCAAGGTGTGGTACTGGGGAGGTACCCAAGGCTGGCACAGGTGTAGTGACCTGTTACCCCCAACCCCAGGTACTTGCAGGTTTTACCTGAGCCCATTACATTTGGCTCCAGAGACCTGGCTTAGACCCCAGAGGGAATCCTTGGTGACCTGTTTAAGCCTCAGGTTCTTGTTTAGAAAGAGGAGATAACGCAGGTCAACAGTTATGAATGCATCTGTAAGGTTGGAGGGACTTCCAGCATGGCCTGGACCTCACCTTGGGATCCTCCAAGCCAGTTACACAGGAGGTGGCTGCAGTGAACTGAGCAAGGTGACCATCACTGCTGTGACTAGTTGAGCCTGTCTTATGTCAGCAGGAGTCCCAGTGCCCAGGCCTCAGCTTGGCCCTTCACGTTGCTCCTCCTGCATGGCTGGTCTCTGTTCCTGGTGTCCCCTCCTCTTCTGGCTCTTCCAAAATAGAAACCTGGGAGGCATTCCAGACTTTCCCACACCACCCCCCGCCGATTTGTCAGCGATTCCTGCCTCACTGTCCCCTCTCACCTATTATGTCAGGCTTCATCTTTTTTTTTTTTTTTTTTAATTTAAGGCAAAATGCACAGGACTTCAAATTAATCACTATAAAGTGAGCAATTCCACAGCCTGAAGACATTTGCAGTGTTGTACAACTACCATTTCTGTCAAGCTCTAAAACATTCTCTTCAGCCCAGAAGGAAACCCTGTATCCATTAGTAGTCACTCTCCATTCTTCATCCATCTCAGTATGTTCCTGGCAACCACCAATCAGTTTTCTGTCACTATGGATTTGCCTGTTCTCAAAATTTGATGTAAATGGAGTCATACACAATAAGGCCTTTTATATCTGGCTTCTTTCACTGATCATGTTTTTGAGGTTCATTGTTTTAGTATGTATTAGCACTGCATTCCTTTTTAAGGCCAAATAATATTCAGGCTTTGTTATTTTTCTTTTTTCCTCTTTTTTTAAATTGAGATATAATTGACATAGAACATTAGTTTCGGGTGTACAGCACAGTGATATAAGTTTGTGTATGTTGTGAAATTATCACCACAATTAAATCTAGTTAACATCTGTCACCATAGAGTTTTTTTTTCTTGTGATGAGAACTTTAAAAATTTACTCTCACAGCAACTTTTAAATATGCAATACGGTATTACCTGTAGTCACCATGCTGTACATTACATCTCCATGACATTTATTTTATAATTGGAAGCTTGTACCTTTTGACCCCCCTTCACCCATTTCACCCCACCTCCCTGCCCCTGGTAACTACCAATCCATTCTCTATGAGTTCAGTGTTTTGTTTTGTTTTGAGATTCTACATATAAGTGGGATCATACAGTATTTGTCTTTCTGAGTCTGATTTATCTCAGCATAATGTCATAGTCCATCTATGTTGCAAATGGCAAGATATCCTTTTTGATGACTGAGTAGTATTCCATTATACATATCATATATCATTATATAGAGTATATAACCTATCTTACTCAGCGGTCCCCAACTTTTTTGGCACCAGGGACTGATGATCTGAGGTGAAGCTGAGGCAGTGGTGCTAGTGCTGGGGAGCGGCTGCAAATACAGATGAAGCTTCACTTGCTCACTGCTGCTTATCTCCTGCTGTGCGGCCCAGTTACTAACAGGCCATGGACTGCTTTGGATAAATACCCAGAAGTGGAATTGCTGGATCATATGGTAGTTCTATTTTTAGTTTTTCGAGGAACTTTCAAACTGTTTTCCATAGTGGCTACACAAATTTACATTTCCACCAAAGTGCACAAGGGTTCCAACCTCTCTACATCCTTACCAACACTTGTTATTTCTTGTCTTTTTGATAATAGCTATTCTAACAGGTGTGAGGTGATGTCTCATTGCATTTACCTGATACTTAGTTATTTTTGATAGTTTTGCAGCAGCCTTCCAAGTTCTGTCTTCAGTCCCATGCTCCTGATCACCCATTCATCTTGCCAGGGGCTTTTGACCTTGACAATAGACAACTGAGGCTGGATCATCTCTATGATGGGGGCCATCCCGTGTATCATAGGGTGTTGAGCAGAATTTCCGACCTTGACCCATTCCAGTAGCATCCCCCTCTGTTGTGACAATCACAAATGTCTTAAAATATTGCCAAATGTCTCATGGGAGTCATAATTGCCCTTGAGTGAGCACCCCTAAGTTATTCATATAACAGATATTTATCCAATGCCTCCTGTCTGCCAGGTTGTTAAAGACTGATGTTTATGGTGCTTCCCCCTTCCTACTACCCTCTGCCCTCCCAAATTCTTATGTTGGAGCCCTAAGCACCCCTTGTGGCTATATTTGGAGATGTAGTCTCTATGAAAGTAATTAAGGTTAAGTGAGGTCATAAGGGTGGGACCCTGATCTGAAAGGATTGGTGTCCTTATAAGGAGAGACACCAGAGAGCTTGCTGTGTGTTCTAGCTCACTCTCCCTCCCTCTCCCTTCCCTTCTGCAGGAGGCCACCTACCTAACCTGTACCTTGATCTTAGAATGCTGTTTAAGACTCATTTTGTGATGACAGCTTGAACAGATGTATACATAGGCACTGGATAATGGTGAGGAGCAGGCCTGTCCTTCTGGAGCCTTAGAGCCTATCTTCTTCCCAGCTGTCAGTGGTCTTCATGAAACATGGCTGACAGTGTTCATTTCTTATAGCCTGAGAGTGAGGCGAAAATAGTTTGTACATCTTTAAATGGTTGATAAAAACATCAGTAGAAGAAGAATGCTTCGTGACTCATGAAAATTGTATGAAATTCAGATGTCACTGTGTATAAATAAAGTTTTATTGGAACAGAGGCACGCCCACTTCTTTCTGCATCATCCATGACTGCTTCATGCTCCAAAGACAAGGTTGAGTAGTTGTCACTGCGAACACATAACCCACAGAGCTGAGAATATTTACTGTCTGGGCTATCTTTAGCTCCGGGCTATAGGACCAGGTCTGAGCCCTTAAGTTGGGTGTTTAGAACTGCCAGCCTGGCTTAGCATTCTCTCTTGATCCCGTATCTCTGTCTGCGTTCTCCAGCTAAGCCATAGGGATGATCAGTTTCTATTTCCACATCATTCTTCTTTGCCTCTGTGCCCTTGGCCTTGTTGATCCCTATCTTAGAACATCCTTCCCCTTGTACCCAAGCAAAAGGCGGTTTGTTGCCCCTTTACTTGTCTGGGGCACCCTTCACACGTGCCTGAGAGCTCCAACTCTCGTTCATTGCGTATCCCCAGCAGCAAACAGTAGGCACATAACTGCTTGCTGAATTAATGAACCCGTGACATAAGTTGAGAACTTTGAGGCTTGGCAAATATGCTCGATCTTCTCACTCTGGGCCCTTCTCAGTTAAGGTGTTGGGCTATGCTGTGTCATCCCAGGTGTCAAGGCTCCATGTCCCTCTTCCTGTCGAGGTGGCCCAGAGATCAGAAGTCCAGGCTTCTCCCTGGCCTCTCTCAGTTTCAACTACATTAACAAGACCCCCTCCCTTTTTTAGGAAGCCTTCCTCAGGGGGCCCAAGTACTCCTAGTGGCGCTAAGGTGAAAGGAAGAAGAACACAAGGTGAGTCAAGTTAGAATCTACTTTATTTTCTACTAAGTGCTGTTGGGGGAGAAAAATCAGAGCAGAGCAGGGGAATGACTTCATTTTCTTCCTGTCATGTCTTGGGGGATTTCAAGTCTGGTAACTGAACTCTGCCTGCAGGCTCTGCCTCTATCGCAAGGCCCAGTGGGGTTCATCTAGAGCAGTGGGGCCTTCGAGCGCTGGGGTCATGGGCTATGCTCAGCACTTGTCACTCGGAAGTGTGGGTGAGGAGAATGTGAGTTAAGTTCATTATCAAACAAAAATTTCCTAAGTTTCCTCTGAGCGCATCAGTACTTTGGGGGTGCCCCCATGTCCCATGTCCACCTGAAGATCTAGGATCACTGTGAGCAGCCCTCCTTGACTCTTGGCAATACCCAGTTTGGTGGCAGACTCAAGCCTCTGGAATGATGAATTATTTTCCTAAAATGTGCTGTGTAGCAGTGCACGTCTCAGAGAACTTAGAGCAGAATCTTGTCTCTAACATCTCTTCTATTTTACACATGGTCTGGTTCTCGAACACATTATATCCTTCACTATAACATTATCGCTGTGGAAAATCCACCGCTGTTTAAAACAAACAGGTGCATTCTAGTTTTCCGGAAACCTGAAACTGCTTTTCTACTATCCCAGGAGCTCAGAGCCTCGGCTCCTTCCTAGGTGTGAAGACCCTTTGCTCACAGTGTTAGAAAGGCCCAGCGTAGGATGGTCTCTTCCCATTTGGAACCAGTGGTGTCCTTCGCCCCAACCTCTTACCTCAGAGTGGCTTGACTCTCCCCTAGACCCTTCCTGGTCCTGGCCTCAACCCCAGGTACCTCCTGCCTGAGCCCACTCTCCTTGTAGGCATGGCTCTTTCCTGTCCGGGGCACGCTCAGGGCAACCACTCCTTTATGGCCTTTGCCAGGCTCCCCGTTAACTGGGTATGCCTCCTTTCAGGGTGGCGGCTGCAACCCCAATCTCCAGTGGAAGATAAAAACCCTGGTGTGAAGATAGGGTTGAAATCAGTCTTGTTTAACTGAACTGTGGGGCCCCGTGACGTTGACCATGTTCCTCTCCCTGAGTAAAAAGGGAGACCCTGAGTGCTAGTGGCACCTGGAAGGAGTATGGAATCATGCATTGGATGCGTCTTTGAGCACCTGCTCTCTGCAGGTGGCGGAATGCAGCAAGCCAAACAGCCATGAGTCCCTGCTCTCCGGGAGCAGACTGTCTGGGACATAGGTGGTGCCACTAGTGGAGAAGTAAGGAGACCCAGGGTGTGGAGGACAGTGACAGATGCTGTGGATAAAACAAGATGGGGGAGCTTCCGGGTCCAAGGGAGGTGCTGGGCTGAGCAGAGCCAGGAAGGGGGGCAGGCATGGAAGCTGCCACTGGTTGGAGATTGTGGGAATGGAGTGAGGGGACTGAGGAGGGGAGAGGTCAGAGGGGTGCCCTGAGTTGTGGTGTGGAATCTGCAAGGTGCATGGAGGAGCTCAGGCTTCACCAGCTTGTGGACTGACAAGACAGCCTGTTGTTGGCTGCCAGGGGGACAGCCAGCCTAGTGGCCCGCAGGATGTTTCAGGAGGAAGGGGCAGTTGAGCACTGCGCCCGGTGATGCTGATGGCTTGGGATGAAGACTAAGAATGCCTGGTGGGCTTCAGAGCATGGAGGTCTCAGTGGTCTTACTGAAATGAATTTCTTCTGTGCAGTGGTGGGTGTGAGAGCCGGGTTGGGGGATGGGGGGAAGGATTTAAGGGAAGAGGGAGGAGGAAGCAGAGAAATGGGGGTGAGTCTGAGGGGTTGGGGCGGAATTAACAGTGCGACTGTTGGAGAGAGGAGCGGGTAGTTGGGAGGAGGAGTTGCCAGGGCAGTTTTTTTGTGGGGTGAGAGCTGGGTGCTAACAGCCAGAGTAGGGCTTTGCTTTACCCCAGAGCACAGAGGTCTGTCCATGTGGCGAGGCCAGGATATAGCTCGGAGGCTGGAAGGTGTCTGGATGCCAAGGAAGAAGGGTCTCTTGGGGCCACTACTGTCTTTCCAGTGAAGTAGGAGACAGGTTCCCAGCTGACCAGAGGGATGGGCCCAGAGGAGCAGGGATGTGGGAAGGTCTGGGAGGGATGCGGGACAGAGCAGAGGACTGTGGGTGATCACTGGGGCTTCAGCCAGAACCCGTGGAAGCTGGGAGGACAGATAAGGTATTCTCCATCCACATTCAATGCCCCAGGGGCAGAAGTGGAAGGGGACCTGTGGCTGGGCTGTCACAAGGGATACTGTGTGTCTGAGAAGGGCCGTGGCATTAAGTGTGTCCAGAGGAGCTGTCCTGAACTAGGAGAAGTGGGGTGAGGAGACATGAAAGGATGTACCATCAGTGGTTCGGAGACAGTGGGTGAAGGAGGGTTGGGGTCATGACTCTGGGGAGTGAATTGGGGAGAAAGAAGGAGGCAAACAGGTGGCCTTCTGTGGAAGGTCTTTCTTCCTTTCCCTGCCTTGCCCCTGAGTCCCTTTTCTACTTTGACCTTCGGAGCATAGTCCTCGGTCTTTCTTGATCATAGCTCCTGTGGATCTCAGTGGCTCTGCCCCGAGCCCAGGGACTTGCACATAGTAGGTATCCCATACACATTGGGCATACAGTAGATGTTCTAATGTGTTTTCTCATACAGTAGGTATCCCATAAATGTTCTTGCACACAGTAGGTGTCTCATACATGCTCCAGGTGCTGAAGGACAGGGTTGGAGAGGAGCAAGGGGAGCATCTCCCCAGTTCCTGCTGTTGCTCAGTGAGGGCTGATGGCACCTGGCTCTGGGGGAGGTGGTGCGGGTCCTTAGTGCATAGTGGGTCTTCACACACTCATTACAGTTTTTGTTATAAACTAACAGTATGTCCCTCACAGGTGGAAAAGTGGTTGAGTCCCGATACCTGCAGTATGAGAAGAAAACCACTAAAAAGGTAACACATAATGTACATTTAAAACAACTCTGAGGCAGTTCTGATGAACGTGGAATTCTCTTTAGCCAAGCAGAAAGAACCTGCTTCTGAAGGCAGCATTTTGGGGACTTTGCCCTGCTGCCTTTGAGGTCATCCCACCCTTTATGCCAAGTCCTACGACTGTGTCTGGAGTGGCCAGTTGCTTTGACAATTCCTTTTGCAAAGCCATTATCTCTCTCGATACCTACAGTTGTTTCTGCCTTTCAACCTTGTAATTCCTTTTCTGCATTCTGTCCTGAAGCAGTTGTGTTGAGTGCCCAGCACACAATTCCTGGCCTTGGCTGGTATTTTAAAAAAAGCACCTGCAGGGCTTTAGAGAGCTGCTATGGGAAAAACAATGTGCCTGAATCACCTAGTGTTAGAGGAAGAGTTTCATGAACTACCTGTAGCTGCACCATGAAAATTATGAAACCATTGAAAATGGCATGAAACATTTAACATCAGAGCATGCTTTGTCTGATGCTTAATGAAAACAATCAGTATGTTACCCAATTATGTGTTTTATTTCAGTGTGTATGTACTGAAAATGTGAAGGTCACGTTACCCCTCTATTTTCCAAATCATTGTTTGTGGTAAAACTTAGTTAAATATTCATTTCTGCTGGGATTTTTTTGTTTGTTTGTTTACTCTCGATAGGTGAATGGCAGGTTCTTAAAAATGTAACTTAAGATCTGGCCTGAGGAAAAAAGATAGCTTTGTACAAATTGTTCAAAATGCTTCTGGGAGTGATTTTCTTAAATGGACTTTATTTTTTTAGAACAGGTGTAGGTTAACAGCAAAATTAAGCGGACAGTACAGAGATTTCTCATAAAACCCTTACCCCTACACTTGTGTATCCTCCCTGACTATCAATATCCCACACAAGAGTGGTACGTGTTTGCAGTCATTAAACCTATGTTGACACATTATCACCCAGAATCCATGATTTACAGTATTAAAGTGATTTTCAACGAAGAATCATAGTCCACACACACTTCATAATTTTAATGTTGCCTTTCAAAGTTGGTTATAGCGCCCCTGTGCATCTATATGCTATATGTAGTATTTTGGATCTTTAATAAGAGTTTTTCATTTTTTTCATCTTTTAAATTAAGGTATGGTAAATCCTCACTTAACATTGTCAATAGGTTCTTGGAACTGCAGTGATATAAAGAAACCAGTTTTACCACAGACTAATTGATATAAACAAGAGTTAAGTTCCTATGACATCTCAACGTTATAAAGAAATATTATTTGAGGATCTGCTGCATAATTTACATAGAGAAACGTGTCACTCTTTTCAACATCCAGTTCTGCAAGTTTGACAAACATTCAGTTATGAACCCACCACAATTGAGATACAGAACAGTCTGTCACCCCCAAATCCCCTTGTACTCTCATGGAGCTGGCCCTTCCTCACCCCAGGCAACCCTGATCTGTTTTCTGTTCCTGTCTGTAGTTTTGCCTTTTCCAGAAGGTCATTTAAAAAGTGTCACACAATAGGCCTTGTATCTTCCTTCTTTCATGTGAAGAGTGCATGGAGGTCCCTCCCTGTCATTGCCTATAACAGTGTTGGTTCCTTCTGATGGCCTAAGAATATTCCACCACGTTGATGGTCCACAGGGTGCTCTGCTGGTACAGGATGTTTGGTTTGTCCCATTTTTTGGTAATTTTGAACAAAGCTACCTTAAACATTTCTGCGCAGGATCCGTGTGGATGTGTCGTTATTTCTCCCAGGAAAGAAATTACTGGGTTATGGTATGAGCACATGTTTGAGTGTGAGAAACTGCCCAGCTGTTATCTGAAGTGGCTGCACCCACTTACATTCTCACCCCCACTGAGAGTTCTGGTTGGTACTTTTAAGATTGAAGCCATTCTAGTGGGCGTGAAGTGGTATCTCATAGTGATTTTAATTGCATTTCTATAGCAACTGATGGTGTTGAGTGTCTTTTCATGTGCTTATTAGCCATTCCTATATCTTTGGTGATGTGTCCATTTGAATCTTTAGCCCATTTTTTCAGCGGGTTGTTTGTTTCGTCATTATTGAGTTTTGAGAGCCCTTTGTATATTTTAGATGCCGCCCTGTATAGTAATTGGCAAATATTTTCTCCCATTATGTGGCTTGTTGTGTTTTCATTCTCTTAAGTGTCTTGTGAGGAGCAGAAGTTCTTGATTTTGAAGAAGTCCGATTTATCAATTTCTCTTTTTATGGACTGTGCTTTTGGTGTTTCATCTAAGAAATCTTTGCCTAACCCAAGATCAAAAAGATATTCTCCTGTGTTTTATTCTAGGAGTTTTATAATTTTAGGTTTTACATTAAGGTCTGTGATTCATTTCGGATTACTTTTTGTATCTGGTACGATGATGGAATTGAAGTTCTATTGTTCCAGTACCATTGTATTGTCTCATCA
This sequence comes from Eidolon dupreanum, assembly GCA_028627145.1. NCBI lineage: Eukaryota > Metazoa > Chordata > Mammalia > Chiroptera > Pteropodidae > Eidolon > Eidolon dupreanum. The sequence goes on along the minus strand of CM053512.1, from coordinate 37,112,845 downwards.
CCTCTGTCAAAAACCAATTACCCATATATGTATGCATGATTTCTGGACTCTGTTCTTTTCCATTGTTCTATGTGTCTATCTGTAGGGCAGTTCCACGCTGCTGAGATTATAGTTAGCTTTGTGGCAAGTCTTAAAATCAGGTAATGTGAATTCTACTTTGTTCTTTCTGAAACTATTTGACTCTTCTAATTCCTTTGCCTTTCCATATAAATTTTATTCTTAGCTTGACATTTTTTACCAAATCTGCTGGGATTGTAATTGTATTAAATGTATGCATTAGATTAGGGAGAACACCATCTTAAAAACACCAACTCTAAATCCATGATCATTGTGTAGGTCTTCGTTTGCTTAGGTCTTCCCGGATTTCTTTCAACAATGTTTTGTGGTCTCCAGCTCACAGACCTTCCCTGTGTTTTGTTAGGTTTATCCTTAAGTATTTGGTGTTTTTTAGTTCTATACACGGTACTATCTTTTAATTTCAATTACCAAAGTTATTTATTGCTAGAAATATGATTGATTTTAAAAACTTTGACCCTCTATTCTGCAACCTTGCTAAACTTACTAATTTTAGTAACATTTAAAAATATGTTTTGGAATTTTCAACATGAAGAATCATATCTATAAGAGGCGAGTTTTATTTCTTCCTTTCCTGTTTGCCTTTTATTTATTATTTTAGGACTTCCAGTACAAGGTTGAATAGGAATGGTCTTTGTGCATTGAAGTATTCTTACTCTTTATGAGGTTTTTTTCTTTTATATAATTATATTTTAATGGCTTGCTAGCTCTGCGGCTTGCTTGCATTTTTAAGTTTTGAAGACGAGTACCTGTACAAAAACTTCGTTTTTCCTGATATCCAAAGTAATATATTCTGTCTATAAAACTGTCAAATACTAAAATGTATACAGAAAATCAGTTATCTGTAATCTGCTACATCAAAGATGATCATTGACAAACATTTTGGTGGCTTCCTGTGTTCCATGCATGTGAGGGTATCCTTTTTTACAAAATTAGTTTGTCCCGTACTTGCACAATTAAATGTTAGAACTCCTTAAGTCTGTCCCTTGCCTCAAAGTAAGAGCAGATGCAAACTGTATGGACCACGAAGGGGCCCCTTCTCATGAAGGGGAGGTGTTTTGTCCCCTGAAAGTCATATGTTTTCTAACAGGCCCCTGCAACAGATGCTTTAAAGACCAGTGAGAAGATGCCTGAAGGTGGAAGGAAACCCAACCCACTCCAGAAGAGCAAAGGTGCGTAACGCTGGAGAGGGATGCGAAGTGTCTGTGGAGCTCAGGAAATGATGAGCGTGATGGTGAATTGTGTTTTCAAGTATGCTGAGTTAAAATTTCCTCTTTTTCTCTCTTGGAAGCATTAGAAGAAAGAGCTAGGCAAAGAGTTTCAGTGTAAGGACAGATTCGGGGCATCTGGGGAGCTGAAAGGGGATGGCAGGATAGTAGAGGGAGATCATTTCCTTCCTCTGAGTTGCCATCATGGCTCTCCTTGTGGCATCAATTCCTTAATCACATGACCATTTCTCACCAGAGCTCCGAGACCAGGACTCCCAGAGAAGGCGTGAGGCCTCATCCTGCCTCTCACTGCCTTGGGTTGGGTCTTCCTTGTAATGATATCCCCATATCCTTTTTCTAGAAGCTGTTACCAAAGTGATAAGAAAAAATTTTAGTTTTCCTGATTATAGATATGACGTGTTCAGTATAAAAATAAAATGGAAAATGTAGACCAGGAGGAGGAAGCTCACTTACAATCTGTCACTCAGACCATCACTGTTGGTATATTTGGTGTTTAGTTCTAGGCAGTATGCTCATCTAAAGTCTGTGGGGCCTCTCCCACTGTAGAACTTCATCTAGTGTCTCGTGTCCTCTTCAGCAAGAGTGAGCAGCCCTTTGCCTGAGAGCAGGTCACAAAAAGCAAAACTTTCTTGGCCCCTACTCCCTTGTTCAAAATGGCAACAGCTTTGAGTCTCATAGGAAAAAATTAAATGTTCTTTTACAAGTTAGATTTCCTACTTTATTGTTCAAATCAAGGGTTAGAAATCATTTTCTGAGCCAGATGGCAAATATTTTAGGCTTTGCAAGACAGTTTCTGTCACAAAGACTCAACTCTGCTGTTTGCAGCGTGAAAGTAGTCACAGACCACACATACACAAATGGGCATGTCTATCCCAATAAAACTTTATTAACAAATAGAGGAAGTGGGCCGGGTTTGGCCTGTGAGCTGTGTTTGCTCATCCTGATTTATATGTTTGTCAGAATTTGCACTGTTCCTTGACCCAGGTATGATTGAGAAGCAGGCACATGGAGCCCGAGCCAGGCTTCTGATGTTTTCTCGATGCAGTTAGTTGAGGGCGGTGCATGAATCTGAGAAAACTGGCATAGTCTGAGGGGTCAGAAACTGAGCCTGCCACATTAAAAAATTAGAGTTCTTACCTGGTGCAATTCAGACCCCAGGGGACACCAGGCAATGTCTGGAGATATTTTTGGTTGTTGCGATCGAGGGCAGAGGTATGCTACTTGAATCTATCTAGTAGAGGGAAGTCAGGATGCTGCTCAACATCCTACAGGGCACAGGACAGCCCCACAACAAAGACTCTTCCAGCCCCAAATGTGCTAAGGCTAAGAAACCATGATACAAACGTAACCATGACTTAGAGGGAGTCCTCTTTGAACACCAAATGTACCAATAGGAAGTGACTTTTTTTAAATGATCTTCTATACATACAGATTACAAAACATTACCCTGTACAAAAACCATGGCAATAAAAAGTTGCTATCTCCCACCTTGGGTTCCCAGCTCCTTACCCAGCAGGTAGCTGCTCTTGAAAGATTTTTGTTTATCCAGAATTAAAAATAAATTCTAACATAAATGAGTCTACACACTACACAGTATTATGACTTCGCTCTCTTCATGTCCACAGTCGTTTTCTCAACTGCACAGTCATTCATGAAGTTGTTTTCTGTTTAGTTCGTAACAGGACAGTGTACCATCTAGTCATTTTGCAGTCCTCTGGAGTTCTTGCTTAATTGAAGCATATAATACACCAGTGGCCATTATAGATGGTGTAAGGCATAATTTCACATTTTTAAATAGAGGCTCAAAGATGAAGGGAATTCCTGGAGAAGATGAACAGAGAAAGGAGGAAACTACTAGAGAAAGCAGGAGAAAGAACTGAGGGCAGAATAAGTATATGGCATGTATTAGAGTCTTATATTGTGAACAGAACAGCTTTTATTAAACTAAGCAGAAAGGCTTATTTCTATCTTTGGGTTGTAAAGAATGCCTGTCTTTTCTAGTTTAAATATATATAAGTCGATGGCTGGAAATTTCCAATTTTTCAGCCTTCTCTACTACCTAGCAAGAAGCTGAGTTTTGGAAGAAAGTGGCATTGTCCAAAAAGGTTGCCCACTTCCTGACTTGGGTGTAGAGCATCCTGGTGATGTGCTGACTGCCTGGGATTCTCCTTGGGCCCACAGAGAGCAGTGCAGTTTTCGGCAAAGGAGACCTGCAGTCCACATTGCTAGAAGGACATGGCACCGCCCCGCCAGACCTGGATCTCTCGGCCATTAATGGTAAATCGTTCATTTCACTCCTTTTCCAACTGGGGCTTGCAGTGCATCTCCATGGGCTTGTGAACTGTGCTCTTCTCACCTTAAAAACGGTTTTCTTGGTCTTAGAGAAAAGTATGCTCAGAAAGACCCCACAATTAGAAAAAACAATGTCAAAGAAAACCGAGTCGACATCGTTTTCCGCCTCACAGAAAAAGAACCCGGTAAGTGTCTGAAGGGAGAGGGAAGCTGCTAATGGGTTGGATAAATCTGATTTAACTCCTGTCCTGTGCCAGGTGTCACTCAAGGTGTGGGGCTCCAGGAACAAACGAGTCAGCTGTGCCTTTTAGGACAAAAACCAGTCCATGTTCTAATATCATGTGTAGAGTTTATTTCTGCAAGTTCATGTACAGGAGTAGATAGAAATGTGGGATCATGTGAAAAATGAGATTGGGGCCTTGTTTGCTGTGCCATGCTAGGTAGGGAATGTGCTGCGGCTAGCCCTGTCCCCCAGCAGGAGGATGCCCCAGCTGTGGTCCTACAGGGGTGGGAGGCTCAAGTCCTGACTCCAGTGTGGCACCAAGTGGGCAGGTACCCTCCAGCTGGCCCTTGACCACCCGGGGCCAGAGCATCTTCTTTCTTCTCACAGAGTGCCCAAACAGACTAAACGAGATGATAGAAACAGCAGGTTGTAATGCAGTAGAGAATTATCCAATTACTAAACTAAATAAAGTATTTACGGGTTAAGGTTCTTTCCCTCCCAGGGGAGAGGGCTGGATTGACACCAGTTCCTTGGGAACCCAAAGTATCTTTTCCTTCTCCTCAAGGATCTCTTCGAAGCGATGGAAATAATGGAATCTCAAACATTACTCCTGACTCTACTGACCGTAAAGGTGAAAATGGAACCATGTTCATGTGTGACTTGGGTGGAAGGGTGGCCTCTGTCAACCACAGAGATGGAGTCTCCTCTGGCCTCAGCTCTTGCTCTGCACTTAACAGATCGAGAACAGTCTCGCTGCATTTGAAGAAAAGGCAGAAAGGAATTTATTAATGATGTGCCAAGAGAAGGCAGAGCTCCAGAAAAAGGTCCACGAGCTGAAGCGCAGCCTTCTCCTCTGTCAGAGGAAGCGGGAGCTGTTGGACGTCCTTGATGCTCAGGTCAGTTTTGACCATGGTGTCTGAGCCGCATGTCCCGGCAGGGTCATCATGGCAGGGGTGTGTGGAGGGAGAATTTATACTGGATCTAAGTCTGTGCTCAGCTTTTACCACCACCAGGTGTTGGTATGTGACAGTTAGTAAGAGGATGAGCCTATCATGTTAAGTACCAACCAACAAGAGGGACCTGTCCCTTCAGTACGCACATGCACATATTCTTCAGGCACCCTCAGCTTATGCCCAGTGACATGAAGACACTCTCCAGGCCTGCCCAGGGGGCCAGGGTGCTGGGAGGAGGCACAGTCTTGGCACTGTGTAGTCAGTGCTGGGACAGAGGTGTATGCGCCAAGGAAGTCATGGAACAAACCCTTGGGACCTAGAAGGGCCAAGCGGGGGATGTGGCTTCTGATGCAGTGGGTGTGTGTTCTGGGACTGCCGTCAAAAGTCCCACAGACTGGGTGGCTTAAGCATCTGGACATATTCTCTCTCAGTTCTGGATGTTAAAAGTCTGAGATCAAGGCGTTGGCAGGGTTGGCTCCTGAGGGCTGTGAGAGGCCTTTCTCCCTGGCTTGTAGATGCTGTCTTCTCCCCGTGTCTCTTCACTTGGCATTCTCCCTGTGCGCGTGTCTGTCTCCAAATCTACCCCTTTTATAAGGATACCAGGCATATCGATCAGGGACCCCTCTCATGACCTCACCTTGACTTGATTCCCTCAGTAAAGACCCTGTCTCCAGATCAGGTCACATTCTGAGGTTCTGGGAGTTGGGACATCAGTAGAGGAATTATGGGGTTAGGGGGACACATTTTGGCCCATGACACCCAGTGCCTGCTCTGCAGCCAGGCCCTGGGCTGAAAATGGGGTCCCCATCTTCACCGAGTTGAACAAAAAGGAACGACAAATAATCCTTACAAAGTCCCATGCAGACTGGGACAGCGTGTATGAGGGAAGAGGGCCTGGTGGCATCGGCCTTGCGGGGGCCGGACGTTCCAGCTCAATGCTGCAAAGCAGGAGGGCCCAGCCTTCCTGGGTCTGCTATGGTCTCAGTTGAGGGCTGGCCCTGGAGTGTGCTGCAAGGCAGATGTATGTTTATGGCGAGGAGGGCAGCCAGGACTTAGGGGAGAGCCCACCACGCCCGTGGAACCTCTCGGAGGATTCCCTAGGAGATCCCGAAAGCAGCCTGTGTCTTAACCTCACATGTGCCATCAGTGAAACTCCTGGGGCAGCAACTGCAGGGTCTCGTCTCTCAGGCCCCTCTCCCTCCTGCCCGCAGATCGAGATCCTCAGCCCCTACGAGGCTGTGGCTGAACGCTTTAAGGAGCAGTATAAGATGTTTGCGACGGCCCTGGACACCACGAGGCATGAACTGCCCGTGAGATCAATCCACCTGGATGGAGATGGACAGCAGTTCTTAGGTAGGAAATGGGATGTCTGCCAGGCCAGGAGCAGGAGGAGCTGCCAGTGTCAGAAGTTCTTGTGTGCTAGGCTTCTTTATCCCTTCCTATCACCTTCACAAGCATCCTTCTAGGTAGACGGTATGACCCGCACCAGATGGCAGAGGACACGGGGGGCCAGTGAGACTGTGGTTAGTCCAGGGTGCACATTGGGATTAGGACCCAGGTCTGTGGGCTCACTATCGATTTCCCACCCTGCTGAAAGGCATTCTTGCGGAACAGCCTGTATTCCTTCTGCCTTGGTGAGGGGCTTTACACAGGTGATTTGTTGGCTGGGGCAGTGACAGGGCTGCTGACCCCCACCCCATCCTACGTTCTATGTAGAGTTGCAGGTCCCTTTCCTGCAGAGGCGTCCCACCTAATCCTTCACTTGAAGAAATTGGCAGGTGTAAAGAGTGCTCTGCTTCATCTTTAAATTCTCTAAAATAGGCATCTTCCTGAAGCAAGTTTTCCACTGCCTTGGAGTTTGGTTATTTCTGAGCAGAGCTCTCATGAGCCTGTAAATACATTTGCTTGAGGCTCATGTCGTAAAACACTGCCACCTAAAATCAGGTGGACCTTCCCTCTAGTACTTTCCACAAACACAGTTCAAGATCGCAAAGGGTGTTGTTGTATTGGCAGTCTCGGACAGAGATGATTTTAAAAAATTTTTTAAACAGCTTTATTGATGTATAATTCAGATACCATACAATATAATTCATGCATTTAATACGGTTCACTGTTTTTTAGTATATTCATAGTGATATGTAGTCATTCCTACAATCTAATTTTAGGACATTTTTGTTTCCCCCAAAAGAAACTCAGTGTCTTCCCATCACCACTCTTCTCCCAGCCCTAAACCACTGATTAACTTCTAGACAGAGATGATTTTTAATAAAATCAAGCCTTTTCCAATGTGAGACAGTAGATGCCTGACATAGAATCTTGAAAAATGAGCCTTATTGAATGATTCTTTGTGTCAGGGTTTCCAATTGTATAGTTTTGCAGTTCACAGCTCATCTGTGTCTCTTGGACTCCATCTCCAATAAGTTCCTTAGATAATTGACAGGAATTGGGATTGGGGCCTATATGAGTTTTGTGTGGCCGCTGTAACAGTACCACAAATTGGGTGGTTTAGACAATAGAATCTTATTCCCTGCCAGTTTAAGGGGCCAGAAGTCCAAAACCAAGGTGTGGGCAGGGTTGGTTCCTTCTGGAGGCTCCAGGGGATGGGGGGCCTGCCCCGGTCTCCTCTCCCTGCTTCTGGGTTTGCCGGCGACCCTTGGCCTTCCGTGGCTCCTGGCAGCATCACTCCAGTCTCTGCCTCTGTCTTTTCATGACCTTGTTCCCTGAGCACCTCTGTATCTAAATTTTCCTCTTCTTAGAAGAGCACCAGTTATTGGAATAGGCCCCACCCTATGACCTCATTCTAACTCAGTTACATCTACAAAGTCCCTATTTCCGGTCAGGTCCCAGTCACCGATACTTGAGATTAGGACCTGAACATGTCTTTACAGGAGGACGCAATTCAGACCCCATCAGCGGGTAAATGATGTGTATTCATAGGAACCTGTACAAGGTTCCCAAAATGTTATAATGTCCTGTTGTGAAGTGTGTAGATGTGTAGCTGGTAGATGGGATGTGTGCCCGAAGCAGAGAGATACTGGCTTTCCCAGAGCAGGTGCAACACAGCACAGTTATGGGCAGCTCTCTGCTGGGGTCAGGGGTACAGAGATGCTGAAATGGGAAGTAGGAGCCATGGGATTATTTTAGTTATTCGCACACAGGCTTTCTCCTCCTTTTGCATTTATTTCTGTTGGAGACACTGCAGTGGCATTCCAGGTCTGTTCTCATAACTGCGTGGACAGTAGACAGGCCTGACCCATGGTCTCAGGCCGCCATGACCTTAGGCAAAGGGACATGGAGGTGGTACTGGTGGATATCTTCCTTCCTGACTCTTTCTGCCTTTGAGCTCTTCATGATTCCAGCATGACATGAGAGTGTTGCAGCAAAATGAGAAAAGTCTAGTCAGCCACCCCCTCATGCTTGGGTTACTGGGGACACCCCGAAGCCTGTGGCTGACAACCCCTTTTTTCCCCCCAGACGATTTGCAGCAGGAATTGATGGCCACATGCCATCTGCTGGGAGAATTTGGAATTGGCAGTTCAGACGAAAATGGGAAAGTATTGGACCTGTTGAGCGAACTCAAGGAAATGACCCAAAAGAAGGATCTGGAGCTCCGAAGGTATTTCAGAAAATATTTTAAGAAAAAGATAGCACCTCATCAAGCAGAGACGGGCTGTCGATGGTTACACTGTCCAGAAAGTGAGCAGCTCTGGCATTTGCAGAGGCTGAGAGTGCCAGAGCCCAGGCAAGGCAGGGACCAGGGAATGGGCAGAAAGTCTTCAGCCCAGCTGAAACCCCATGTGAGTTGTCCAACAGTCAAAATAGAAATTGGTGATAGTGTCATCCCTCATTTCCTGCTTCAGAGCCACACGGCAGTTTCGGTGTCCTTGAATCGGTCTGTTCACATTTTCAGTGTTTTCCAGGGTAAGTGCTTGGGGCAGTCTTTTTGGAACCTCTTAATGAAGTATACGTACATACAGAAAAGGTACAGATTGTAGCGGTGCAGCTTGGTGGATTTCACCGATGTGTGCCTGTGTGGAGCCAGCCTCGGGTTCAGCACAGCCCGCAGCCAGCCCCCAGAGCCACCCTGGCTTCCTTTTCTGACTCTCCCCCATGGGGTTTCTAACCAGCGCACTTTCCTCCACATCTTCCCAAAAGAATCTTGTTTTCTTCTCCTTTACAATGCTCAACATACTTTCCGAGATGCCTAAAATATTTGAAAGGTGCTTATGGGAAACAGCTGCCACCCACTGTGGCATTTCCTCCTCTGTGCACCTCGGGTGAACCAGGACTCACCGAAGGAATCAGGATCACAGGGGTCACAGGTTCAGGTGGTTAAATACGCTCATTTAGTACCTGTTCCCCACCGCTCTTTATGTCATGAGAGGGCTGGATGTTGTCCTGTTCATAGCTCTGTCACCTGTTCCTAACACAGCATGGATGGTCTCTAAATATTTCCTGAACAAATGAATCTTTCCTTTCATGCTGCCTGGTCCTGTTCTTGGGGGCCTCCCTGTTTGTTCCTTCCCACCAGCACTTGGGAGGAGTTAGCCTGAGCCCATAGCTTTCCTGCTGCTGCTGCAAAGTCATGAGCACTTTGGCTTTGTCCAGCTCTCGGGCACAGAGTGAAAGTTGTCTTCTGCCCTGTCTTTTCTGCAGGAGCTTTGTCCAGGTGCTGGAACTCTCTGCCGGGGCGAGTAAAGAGGCAGCCTTAATTAACCAGGACGTGTGGGAAGAGGCCCAGGGCTCTGCGGCTCCCCGCCAGTGGTATTTCAATGAGGAGGGGGCCTGCGGGGAAGCTCAGGGAGAGGCCAGCAGCCCGCTTGTCTCGGGTGCTGTCAAGCCACATGCACTGTGAGTTCGTACGCAGGCTGTATCTTCAACCCAAGTGGAGGCCTTCCCGCGAACCTTCAAGAAGAAAGCACATCCTGTGCCATTCATCCAGGGCACATCTGTGCCACAGAGGCACAGATAATGATATTCTAGAAACTCGAGCACTTTAGTCACTTAGTTCCACAGTATACTTGTTTTTGTATGATAATCTTATTTGATATTTAAAAAATAAAACTGGCAGTTGAGCCTTCGTTTCTGCATAAGGGGGGAACAGAAGGCACGTATTTTCTCACATTCTTCTAAACAGCTGGCTCCGAGCCTTGGGACCTCTGAGACATGAGTATTTTGCTTTCAGGGTGATTCCTGTCCTTCAGTCACTGGGCTGTTCTGTTTAATATCTGACAGCAATTTAGGAGTTGGTCCTCAGATGGGAATTCTCCTGTCCTAGTAGTAGTCACTGGGAGGCACCTGTGGACTTGCCCCATAGCTGCAGTCTACACTCCACACTGGGCCGTGCCGCAGCACAGTTGCCCAGGCAGCTCACCAGCTTCTGCCTGCGCTGTGTAGGCACCAGCATTCCCAGTGGTTCCCGAGGATGTGCCTCCAGCGTTTACTGGTTCCCGTGGACGGCGCTTTCTGCATTACAACACCAGGGGAAGAGCCCCTAACGAGATGTAGTATCCAGCCTCATGCATTTCGGGAAGAGAGATGTAGCCACTTGATCTGAATCCTGTTCAAACAGGCATGCTTTTATCCAGCTTCCTTAACCTAACTCGGGCCTCCTGGAAACTTCAGGTTTTAGATATACAGTTGCAGGTATGGGAAACAATACCTGGTTAGCCACAATAGCCATTCCCACCAAACATGCAGGCCAAGGAGACATGAGTGCTTCCCATCAGGCCAGTTTAAACCTGCAGTTTCCATTCACACAACCCACCTTTCGTTTCCATGGTCTCCTAAGTCCACTGAAGCCCATCTCATTAGGGATTCCCATCTAGCTCCTGTATCAGAATCCCAGAAACTTCTCTACCTGTTGACCTGTTTTCCCCCCGATTTGTGTGCAGAAAGCTTTGGGTCCACAAGAGGGGACACTCCAGGTACCCTGGTCCTTTTGTCAGTGCTTATCTTCATTAATTAGCCCAGTTAGTGCCCAAAGTAATTCCAGGTCAGGCTTTTCATTATAATCTCTGCCTTCTAGCATTTAAAAATTCCCCAATCTGGGGTAAAGGCAGCGGACTTGTTTGGGATCCTTGAGTGTTCAGGGGCCAGTGGGGGTCCCTTGCCCCAGCACACTCCCATAGACCTTTGCTTCAACCCTGTCAAAATGGGCAGTGAGTGCTACATGCTTCAGTTAAGCAGGGGCTCCAGGTGCTGCAGAATGAACATGTATGTCAAATACGCTGTCATGCTGGGACCAAACTTAAAACTACTTAAGGAACGACTAACCGTGCATTGTGAAAATCACCTGGAAGGATTGCCACAATTTTTAAAATGAAAACGGGTCAAAATAATGGGTACAGAACAATTTGTGTTAAAATTTCTAAAATCCTGGAAAGATAAGAATGTGCTGAGAGAAGCTGTCTCCAGGTTGGACAGAGGGGGTGGGGTGGGTGGGGACCCTGAGGTGGACCGGGTGCTTGCTTGTTATTCTTGTTGCTTTCACATTATTTTAACATTTTAGTCAAATATTTTCTCATCTGTGTGCATCACATTTTCACTAAGAAATCCATACAGTGGAACTCAAGCAGGCAGGCTAAATAGCCATGCTCATGTTTAAGTTATGGCGTCTCAGACTCTGCACTGTTGATGTTTGGAGCCAGGTCGTTCTTTGCGGTGGAGACCGTCCTGTGCATTGAGAGGTGCTGAGCTGAATCCCTGGCCTCCACCCACCAGGTGCCAGTAGCAGCCCCCGACCAAAGATATGCCTGGACATTGCCTGGTGACCCTGGGAGTTAGAATCGCCCTGTGTGAGAACCCCTATGATGCTTCAGTCCCATTCTCTGGTCCCCACCTCAGCAACACCATTTTTTGCAGTTTAATTAATCGACCTCAACCCAATTTCTGAAGAAAAGACCAGAAGGTACCTCTGTGTGACAGCTTCTTAACCATGACTGGGCTGAGAGCACAAATTCTGACAAAGATATGAACCAGAGTTGGCGAACTACAGACCTCAGGCCAAATCTGGCCTGCTTCCTGTGTGTGTAGTTGTATTGGCATACAGCTGTACCCATTTGTGTACACGTGTCCGACTGCATTCATGCTGCCAGTGGCAGAGTTGAGGCTTTGGAGACCATCTGTCCCGCAAAGCCTAAAATCCTTACTACCATCTGGCTCGGAAGAGGTTTGCTGATCCTTAAGCTGAATAATAAAGTAGAAAATTGAACTTATAAAAAAACATTTCTTTTCCTGTAGGACTCAAAGCTGTCGCCATTTTAAACAAAGTGGTGAGGGCTGAGAAACAGTTTTGCTTTTTATGAATCACTCTCACACAGAAGAACTTCCCACTCTTGCTGGAGAGGCGAACACGTGAGGCATTGGACGAAGTGCTACCCTGGGAGAAGCCTCCATAGACTTACAGAATGATCACGCTGACTAGAACTGAACACCAGTTATGCCAACAGCAATGGTATATGAGTGGCAGATCTTCCCCCTCCTGGTGTGCATTTTCCATTTTTATAGTGAACACATCACATCCACAATCAGAAAAACTATGGTTTCATATCAGTTTGGTGACTTTCTAAAAGGAGGTGTGGGGTTGGGCATCACCGCAGATGGGAGACAAGAAGATGCAACCAAGGCAGTGCTCACATTCTCTGAGAATTGGTGGGCGAATCGATGCTGAAAAAACTGATGCCAAAAGGCAATGCCATCACGGTGATGCGGCTCTTCTGTGGAACATGGGGAAAGAAGTGACTGGCTCTGTGGGGAGGTGTCATAGCTCCCTGACTTCCCCAGTGTCCTCCCCACTGTCACCACCTCTCGCACCTCAGATCTGCCATCACACCAAAACTTTACCAGCTCCTCTGACTCTTCTGATAAGGAGAGGGAATTATAACTTCACATACCTGAAACAAAATTTACCACTACACATATCACTTCCTGAATCAGCTGTTTCACACCCTCTGTTGTTACACACCTTTGTAATTCCACTCCTAGGCATATACCCCAAAGAATTACAAACATTGTCGTAGTCTGTTCGGGCTACTATAACCCAATAATACCCTAGGCTGGGTGACTTATAAATAGCAGAAACTTTTTTCTCAATTCTGGAGGCTGGAAGTCCAAGATCAAGACACTGGCAGGTTCAGTGTCTGAAGAGAACCCTCTTCCTGGTTCATAGATGGTCGTTTTCTCTGCTTCCTCACATGGCAGAAGGGGTAAGTGCTCTGAGTCCCTTTTATAAGGGCACTAATCCCACTCATGACTGCTCTACCATCATGACCCAATCACCCCCAATGGCCTCACCTCCCAATACTATCACCTTGGGGGGTAGGGTTTTAACATGTGAGTTTTGTGGGGACACAAAACATCCAGTCGCACAGGGACTCAAAAACTGCACACTAATGATTATAACCGCACCATTCACAGTAGCCAGAAGGTGGAGACAATCCAAATGTCCGTCAGCAGATGAATGGATAAACAAGATGTGCCGTATCCACACAATGGAATATTATCTGGCTATAAGAAGAAGAGAAGCACTGACACACTACAGCGTGGATGAAGCTTGAAAACATCGTACTGAGTGAAAGAAGCCAGACACTGAAGGACAAGTATTGTACACTTCCACTCACACGAGTTCCCTAGAATAGGCAGATTCATGGAGACAGAAAATAGAATAGAGATTGCCAGGGGCTGGGGGAGGGGGATGGGAAGTTATTGTTTAGTACAGAGTTTTTGTTTGGGGTGGTAAAAAAATTTGGAACTAGATAGTGGTGATGGTTGCACAAGATTGTGAATGTATTAAATGTCACTGAACTGTACATTTAAACAAGTTAAAATGGCAAATGTCACATATTTCTCTGCAATAAATATTAAGAGAGGAGTGAGCGGTTAGTGGGAACCCAGAGCAGGCTCAGCAGGGAGGGCTCTTCACACGGGACATGTTGGAAGGGCCGAGAAGCAGAAGGGGATGAGAAGCAAGTGGATATGCCCCAGGTTGGAGCCCACCAGCCCATTCTTGCCACTGCTACCACCACCATACTTGGGAACTCCTGCTGCTACTTTGGAAAAGACTGATGGCATTTGGATGTCCCCTTTGGTTGTCTGTTCTCACTGGGACTGCTAGCAGGAGCAGAAAAGAGGGTGGCTTCTCTCTCTCCTGCCTTCCATTCACCTGCCTACGCCTCCGAGGATCCTGCTAGAATGGGGAAGGGCTCAGAGCTTCCAGGCCTCTGCATTGGGAGGAGGCCAGAGGGGAACAGACTAGAAGGAACATGTAGGCAGAGGAGAGGAGCCCTGGGCCCCTGTTCCTGGGCTGTGCTCTCAGATGCTCATCCCTCCTGCTCCCTTGCAAGAAATGCAACTGGCTTGCTGTCCAAAGAAACTTAACACGGACGTCAAAGGTGATGCCCAGGGCTAAAATCAGGGTTTCATTTAAAGTCTACTCCCTGCACTGTGTAGCCTACACCCTTCCCTGCTTCCATGAAGCCAGTAGTCGCATGCTGTTCCATCCAAGGCTTCAGCATGGAGCATTTTCCCCCAGAGAAACTGGCCTCCACCTCCTATCACAGCAAAGGCTTCCACCTCCTATCATAGAAGGTTCTCAATAAAAATAATACCCATTTATGCCATCATGCTGACCCTCACCCCCACTTCCTGCCTGTGCACGTGCACATACAGCATTTCGTATCTCATTCTCAAATATGGACTCATTGAGTCAAATCTCTGGGTATCTTAAAAAGTCCCAGGAAAGTCAAATAGGGAATGGGAATGAAACTGCTCTTAAAGACATACATGTATGTTTGCATTTATAAAATAAGAATGGGATATTATGAAAAAAAATAAGTCTTGGAAATTAGAAAAAATATCAAAACGACAAAAAATCCAGTAGTAGGATTGGAAGATAAAATAGTGAAAATCTCTCAGCAGAATTAAAAAGGCAGAAATGGAAAATAATAGAGGTTGTTTTTTTTTTTTTTAAACTAAGATTTCATCCAGGAGGTTTTCATATCCAAACAGTGGGAGTTCTAGACAGAGGAAACAGAGGAGGAAATTATAAGAAATAGTACCAGACACCATCTAATATTGCAGAAGGCCAATAAGTATTAGCTACTTATTGCCATGTAACAAATTACCCAAAATGTAGCAGATCAAAACAACACACATTTATTACAGATTCTCTGAGTCAGGTATCTGGGTGCAGCTCAGCTGGGCCCGTTTCTTCATGGTCTCAGGTGGCTGCAATAAAGGCACATGCCAGGGCTGAGTCTTATCTAAAGGCTCGACAGGGGAATCATCTTCCAAGTTCATCTAATTTCTTATTGGTGGAATTCAGTTCCTCATTGAGGACTGCTCCACTGAGGGCTGCTGTCTCTTGCTGGCTGTTGCTGATGTCCCTTGCTGGATGTTCCATGCCAAACACCTCTCCCCAACACTGGAGCTTATTTAACAATGCCATGAGGACCAGGAGGCAGAATCAATGAGGGCTGCATTAGAAGCTGCCTGTCCCACTGGACGAGTCAGCAGACATTTCAGAACACTAGGGATTAAAGATTTTCAAACTTGTAGAGAGAAACAACAGGCATCGACATCAGTGGTGTCCGAATTCTCAAAGCAACATTGGGAGCTGGGAGACGGTTGGAGCCAGGCCGTATGTGGGTGACATTCAGGTTTTCAAAACTAAAAAATGTTATGAGAACTCCATGGACAGGGGTAGAATTGATGAAAAATAGAACAATTACCACATGCAAATTTATGGTTACTCTCAAAAGAAGTTACAATCAAGGAGCAGCTAATTCCTTACTATAGGTGGTAGGCACATAATCGTGGGTCTATTATTGCTTTTTAACATTTACTACATGACAGTGCCATTGGGGAGACAGCACCCAAGTCAGTTGAGAGGTGAACAAGGGACCGAAAGTGGATGGTACCCCTGCCGGCGGCTGTTGGTGGGGGAGGAAAGCATTACTGAGGAACCACGGCTGGGCGAGATCTTTAATGGGGAGATGAGGAAGTGGCGAGGGTGGGGGTGTCTTGCAGAAATCAGGGCACTGCACAGAAGGAGTCCTACCTACCCTGCCCTTCTGTCGGCGTTAATGAGCCCTCCATCTTCCATCTTCTTGTCCTGGCACTGGAGATTCTCCCTTAGGCCTGTAGGGGGCAGCAAGTCCCTGGTTGGCCAGCGTCCTGGGGCATCAGACCTCTGCTCAATTCTATCCAACACGATCAGTTCAGATGAAATTGTTCATGTCTTTGCATACTTAAAAAAATAAATAAATAAAGTATCATCGCTCACAAATTATATTAGTGTTTTAATATTTCTTTTTTATATTCTTTTGACAAGTTCATTGTAGAAAATTGAGATAATCAGAAGAGAGTTACATCCAGAATGGTTAGTGAGAGACTGGCATGATTGTTATTTTGGAGCATATAATTCTAATCAAATGTCAGATAAAGTGGAGCGGAATTGTATATTTGTACCCTGACTCTCTTTCATTTGAAATATTATGGGCATCCTTTTGAGTCAAGTAAAATAGAATATGAGCGCTCCTAATGACATAGCACACTTTGGTTTACATTTCAGTGCTGCACAAGCATCGTCTGGGACAGTGTGTGAGCCCCACCTCTCCTGGAGTGCAGCTCAGGACTCTGCACTGTCATCTAGCCTTGTTCAGACTGTCCAGCTATGTCATGTGGAACATTCGAGCATTTGTTATGTGTGGCGAAGGCTTCGATTCTGGGGTTGTCTGTCTTCCAAGAGAATTTCACATCATGAGAAAGTTGGGTCTGTTTGAGGCACTACCCGGATTAGGGATACAGAAAATGTGATTTGCCCAGAGAACTGATAAGGCTCAGACAAGTTTCAAGGAGAATGTGCTCAGGGACTGTAGTGGAGTGAATGGTGGCCCCCCTACAAGTTATAGCCACATTCTGATCCCCCAGAACCTCTGACCGTGACCTTATTTGGAAAAGGGTTTTTGCAGATGTAATTAAGTGAAGGATCTTAAAAAGAGCTCATCCTGAGTTATCTGAGTGGGCCTTAAATCTGATGACAAATGTCCTTGTAAACGAAAGGCAGTGGGAGATTTGAGACAGAAAAGAGGAGAAGGCCATGTGAAGACAGAGGCAGAGATCAGGGTGATGTGGCCACAAGCTAAGAAACACTGGGAGCCCTCAGAAGCTGAAAGAGGCAGGAAGAATCCTCCCCTTTGGAGGGGCACAGCCCTGCTGACACCTTAACTTCAGACTTCCAGCCTCCAGAACCATGAGAGAATAGATCTCTGTTGTTTATTTATTTGTTTTATTATTATTATTATTATTATTATTATTATTATTATTTTATTTTGATCTCAGCTATTTAAAGTTATTTGTTGCAGTGGCCCTAGGAAACTAAGACAGGATCCAATGAGACACCAAGGAGCTTCCATGGGACAAAGAGGGTGCTGTGGCTTTCTTTAGTGCCAGGGATCACCCCTGCTTCTGGGACTGACCCTGTCACTGCACAGATGGGGGGTTACTCTGGACGAAGATTATTTAGTGAGTTTGGACAAGAAGCAGCTCTCAAACTCTTCCCAGCCTGCCTTGATTTCAGGCAGGAGCTGTGACCACCATGTGTAGATACCAGGATGATTCGGGGAAGAAAGGACCCTTACGTGCAAGAAAGCCTAAAGCTAGATCGGACTATCTTAGGACAAGGCAGAATGAAGGATATGGATCTGTGCCGTGTCATCTCCCACAAATTCGGGTTCAGACCCCTTCTGGAGCACCTGCCATGGCCAGGGGACCAGGACATGTACATGTTGGCAAATTACAGACTCCACTTGACTCTGAGGAATGACTATGAACGTGGGTGAGGGTCACGGACCTTGGAGCCAGAGGCTGTGCTCCAAGTGACATTGGAATAAATGGTGCCATTTTCCTGGACTGCACATCTGTCCCTCAGAAACAGGGAGAGTGGCAGCCACTTTCAAGGGAGCTGGCTTCTACACCCAAGTGCCCAGTTTGGTTCCTGTTTCCTTTTTAATTAAAGAATGTGGTATGATAGAATCTATACATAACATAACATTATAAAATTTTACCAGTTGTAAATGTACAATAAATGTCACCAAATGTATTTGGTGTCACGTAACCAACACAACTCTCTATACCTAAATTTTTCATTGAACCAACCGACATAAACTCCCTGCTCTTTAAACACTAACTTCAACCCCCTTCCCCCAGGCCCAGTAATCTCTATTTTACTTTCTGTCTCTACAAATCTGCCTATTCTAGGGACCTCGTCTGAGTGGAATCATGCAGTATTTGTCCTCTGTCTGGCTGACCAAAATGTAGCTTTTGAATGATGGAATTAACTATAAAGGGTGGTGTTGCTAGGCGACCTGGCAGCCCCACTGACCACGAGGCCTGGGTCTCCTCCCTGTCTCCCCGTGGCCTGGTTCCGTGGGGCTGCCAGGGCCGGGCCTCCTCTCCTGCAGAGAAGCCTTTCCCGCTGCTCTGGCCCCAGCCCACATTCCTCATTTTGGGCTAATTGGAACTGATTGGTTTCCACACAGTTCAGGAAGTTCTCCCTCAGCAATCTGAGAGACCCCCGATGTTTGAAGATTAGCTCAGTGAACCCCCGACCCTGAACGCTTTGGAGCATTTGCTGGCACTGTGAGCACGGCCTCTGGGACCTGGACCCAGAACTCGAGCCTGGGCCTGGGCGTCCTTGCCGCGCGGGCCCAGATGGGATTTTGCTTGTGCAGGCAAATGCCTGTGTCCAGCTCCTCCCCGTCACAAGGGACCCAGGCCAGCGTTCATCTTTCCTCTTCCTCAGGTGTCCTCTTTCCCCTCCCCGTGCTGAGTTGAAAGGTTCTGGTGGGAAACCTACGGGAAAGAGTCATTTAGTTTTCCTCTCACCTCTGACATTTGAGCAAAATAAGACCCCTTAAGAATGCTACCTTCTCCCCGCAGCAGTCTTCCTGTACAGGAGTTCCCCCGCTTATCTATGGGTTCACTTTTCAAGGTTTCAGTTACCTCTGGTCTGAAAATATTACGTAGAAAATTCCAGAAGTAAACAAGTCATAATTTTTCAATTGCACTATTCTGAGTGGCGCGATGAAATCTTGTGCCGTCTTGCTCACGTCCACGAGTTGTCCCTTTGTCCAGCGTCTCCATGCTGTATATGCTCCCCACCCTTCAGTCACTTAGTAGCTGCCTCAGTTATCAGATCGACCCGCTAATGTTATTTTAATGGGAAAAGTGATTTTGCAGATGTGATTACATTAAGGATCTTGAGATGCTAGGGAGATTACCTTGGATTTGCAGGTAGGTCCTAATTATAATTACAGGTGTCTTTATGAGAGAGAAGCAGAGGGCAGTTTCACACGCAAGTAGTAGATGTGACAACAGTAGCAATTGGTTGGGGTGATGCAGGAAGGATTATGCACCAAGGAACTCAAAGAGCCTCAGATGCTGGAAAAGGCCGGGACACGGATTCTGCTCTGGAGCCTCCAGAAGGAATCGGCCCTGCTGACACCTTGATTTCAGCCTGGTGACACTGATTTCAGATTTCTGGCCTCCAGAACTGTAAAAGAATAAATCTGTGTTGTTTTAAGCCACTAGATTGGTGGTAATTTGTTATAGCAGCTACAGGAAACTGATACAGACTGCTTTTGTAGCAGTTTCTTTCATATAATAATCTGTCATATATCTTGCCACTTCAGCGTTGATGGCTCCTTTGTTTTTATTGTCAGCTGCCTGATATCTCATAGTGTGCAGGTTACCTTATTTACTTAGCCATTCTCTTGATGGATTTCAGGCATCTTAAGGCTTCCATGCTGCCCCGTGCAACTTCTAAAAGTGTTTCATCACAGCATGGTGTCCAAGCATTCATTAACTGCATTTGGTCTCTCTTCCTCTTTTTGATTGATTAAAAATGACTCATGTGTGTTCCTAATGCAAAAGACCTTCTCTACCCCCCACCCCACACCCTGCTCCCTCCATGACCTCAGCTGGGACCCGTTCCCAAACAGCTCACTCAACAGATGCTTGATGATTTCAGAAGGCAAAAGGGTCACAGGTCATGTCCATCAGCTCTCTGTGGAGTCCCCTAGGACTGTGCCCGCCCTGTTGGTGAGCAAAGCCAAGTTGGGAGCATTGCCAACATCATGACCACAGGGCTTTCCATTTTACTCTCTTCAATCATTTTTGCAGTGGGTTAGCTCAACTTACAAACCAAACATATTCTTTTCCGTTGGCACCACACTTTCCCCTGAAGAGCTAGAAGTCTGTGGCCTCTGAGTCCATAGCTGACCTGGCTGTGGGCCAGCAATTCGTGCTGTCACACATTGGCATTCACACCAGCCTCCCAGAGCTGCCTCGAGGGACATGGTGACATAAGGCCGTTAGGAACACCATCCATAGGTTAATGTCAGGGACGTCAGGATAGGGGATGGATATGTGGAGTTCCAAGGGGGACCCAGACAGTGGCTGAGCAAAAGCACTTTTCAGTTATTAAGCAGAATATTGCTTAAAGATTTCTGAAGACATTTTATGCAAAACAACTTGGAAAATGACATGGTGTCTCTTGAATAGAGAGACAAACCTTTATATGCTGTTCTTTCTAAATGCCTGTGATCCAAATGCTAGGGAGAAGACACACTGGGGAGAAGTTTTTTCGGGGTGCACCCAAGACTTCGTTCCAAGCTTTTTCTTGTAATTTTTCTTCATCTCACTCCCAAAGTCTTTGCATCTCATGCCTCCCCATGTCTCATCTGACAGCGAGGCATCAAGGTGAGCCATACACCGTGTAGACTGGAGACCCTATTTCCAAATAAAGTCATATTTACAGATTCCAAGGCAAAGATTAGAATTTGGACATAATATGGGGGGACACACTTCAGCTCACCATAGGAGTCAAGCTCTTTTTTCCCTCGATTATAATAGCACTTAATTTTTTACTGACATTTTCATAACAGCAAATTAATCAATGATATTACAAAACAGATCATTTCTGGATTATTAATGGTAAAGAAGATATTTTTTTCTGAGAGATTTGATTCTTAGAAGGATTGGGAACTGAGTTATACTATTCTAGTTAAACAGTCAATGGATGACTTAAACTGCGTTATGAAATGCAAAATTTGGTCTGTGCACTAATACCAATAGAGGATTTTAAAAAGTTTTTAAAGATGTTCACAGATTAACACGTTAGACAAAAAACAGTACTTTATCTTTTTTTTTTCTTTTTTGGACATTTAAGTTGGGGCCAAATTCTTTGCCTAGTGCTGTCCCAAGGCTGCCATTTTGGGAATCCCCACAGATGGGAGCAGCCTTCAGCTGTCCCCCAACCAGAAAGGAACCAGCCATGCAAAGGCTGCTGGGAACAGCCTTCCAGGCTGAGAATGCAAACCTGGGGCAGAAGGGAGGCTCGCGGCTGGTGGGTGTGGGTCAGTAAGCTCTCAGCACTGTCACTTGGCACCCAGGGTCTCAAAGACCAGGGATAACAGTTACCCTTGCTCAAGGTGGTTGTGAGAAAAAAAAAAATAACACAATTCATACAGGGTACATGGTGTTCACTCTGTAAAGGCCAACCATTATTATGGATGCTGTTGTCATCGTCGTTCATCTGTCACGTCAGAGATTTTGGGGCCCTTCTCCGTTCTTAGCAGAGCCACTGTTGGTTTTCTCCACCAAGTTTGCAAAGCTATGAAGAGTGACTCTGGAATGAACCTCGAAAACATCATACTGAATGAAGGAAGTCAGTCCCTGAAGCCCACACAACGCGTGATCCCATCTATGTGAAATGTCCAGAGCAGACTGGTCCATAGAGACAGAAAGTGGTTTAGTGGTTGCCAGGGGCGGTGGGGGGAACAGGGAGTGAATGCCCATGGGGACGGGGTCTCCTTTGGGGGGTTGATGGAAATGTTCTAGAATTAGGTTATGCTGATGGTTGCATAATTCTGTAAATGTACTAAAAACTATTGAATTGTACATTTTAAGTGGGTGGACTTTATGGGAAGTAAATTATATCTTGATAAAGCTGTAAAAAAAGAAAGAGTGCCATGATAGAGGAAGAAGGGGCCGAGGCCTGGGGTCTGCCCCCGGAGCTGAAGTCCATAGGAGATGCCCAGGTGACCAGGGAGGGGCTGTGGGACACCAAGTGCTCCTGGTGGGGTGGGACGTGGCCTAGGAAGCCAGGAGGGAGGGGGAGCCTCAGAAGATTTGCACGAAGGAACAATGAAACGTCTCTTTTTGCAAAGCGGCCCCATGGGAGGTAATGCCTGCTGCTCCCAGGCTGCCTGTCCCCAGTACCACATCCAGGAGGCCCGCACCTGCACTGTGGGAAGAGGTGTCATATATGGACCATCATCTATGCCCTGGGCTTAGGACTAGCTTTCCATCCCCCATTCCAGCCCCCACAGGTGCCCTGCGATGTGAGTCCTTCTGTCAGAGGTTCCAGAACTCACCTGCTGGAATCTATTTTCCTAAATATTGTGAGAGGCTGAGGGCTGGTTCATCTTTGAGCACCTGGTTCACTTGATGGGCAATGTTCATAGACATTGGATGAGAGCAGGAAAGAAGGGGAGAAAGCAGTTACCTCACCTGTGGGCTACCTACACCTGTCCACCTTACCCAAGGGCTGTCTTTACCTGCCCTCCTCAGGAAGCTGTCCATACCTGCTCATCTTAACTCAAGGATGTCTACACTGGACCACCTCAGTGGCGGTCTAGACCTGCACACATTACTTGGTGGCTGTCCAAACCTGTCCGCCTCACCAAGGGTTGGATATACGTTTGGCCAGATGGCCTTCCCAGGGCCCAGTGAGTTCACGACAGGGAGCAGAGGGTGGGAGCCCCTCTCTGGCCCCCAGTTTGTGTTTGGAGCTGATGGCAGTCTGCTGCCTCTTCAGTCCTTCCTGTTCCAGGGCGTGTCTGGAACATTCCTGGTACTGAGCTGGCATCTTCCCCAAGACATAAGTGGCAGGCAGAGCCGAGGTGGGCCAGGGCGTTCACTGTGGCACTTTTATTTCCAGCCTATTTGCCCAGAAGGCAGAAGCGGCCAGTGTGCCCATTTAGGGCTGAATCGTCTGGGTCTCAGTTTTCTCATCTATCAAACCTAAGAGCTGGCCCAAGTGCCATCAGAGGCCATTCCCTGCTCTATTTTCACAGGGCCTCCAGCAATGAATGATTGGGTCCAGGTGGCAGCTTAAGGGATAGATGAAGGTACCTGGAGGTGTCCTACTCCAAGCCATGCTAGGGGCTCTGATGTTGGTAAGAAGGACTGTACGTGGCACCTCTGTGCTCCTCCTGGGACAGACACACACGCCCCTGCACTCAACCTGCAGGTGCACGGCTCCAAGTTGAGGTGCACAGATGCAAGCAGCCCCCAGGTGCGGTGGTGGGTGCAAGACCCTCCAGGTGAGGTGAGTGGGTGCAGACCATGCATTACAGAGACTCATTGGGACACAGCCACCCAGCTGAGGGAGCCCCCCCAGAAGGGGCTTTACAATGATGAAGCCCCTGGACAGGATCAGAGGATGAGAACGAGTCACATGGAAGCAGAAGGTGGATGAGTGAATGACCTCCCCAATATTACATGGGATATATTATGCTACAATTTTTTCATCATTTACTTGAGAGTGAAATATAACTATTTTTATTTGCTATCTCTACAACTAATTCATGCCTTCTCTCTGCTGAAAACATTGCTATTTAGCCTGATGCTTATTTACAATTTCTCTGTGTTTGATGGTATTGCTGGATCATATGGTGATTCTGTGTTCCACTTTTTGAGGAACTGCCAAGCTGTTTCTACAGTGGCTACACCATTTGACATCCCCACAAGCAGAGCACACAGGTTCCAATTTCTCCATATCTTCGCCGACACTTGTTATTGTCTATTTTTAAAAATAATACCATTGTGTAAGTGGGAACAGGTATCTATCTCATGGTGGTTTGATTTGCATTTCCCTACTGATTAATGATGCTGAGCATCTTTTCACACATTTGTCATCCATTTACATGTCTTCTTTGGAGAAACGTTCAGAGTCTTTGCCCACTATTGAACTGGGTTGCTTGTTTTTTGTTGTTGTTGAGTTGTAGGTGCTCTTTATATATTCTGGATATTAATCCCTCATCTGATATATAATTTGCAAATATTTAGTCCTATTCATTGGGTTGTCTAAAGTTCTGTTGTTTAAGGCATCCAGTTTATGATAATTTGTTGTGGCAGCCACAGTGAATTTATTTTGTGCTCTTGCTCCCATGCACCTGCCAGACTGGGAACACATGTATGTTGTGTGCGGATACACACACACATGCATGCACATACTCACACACAATACATTTCAGTTGTCGTTGGGGAGGGCGAATGCTCACTCCTCTCCACGTGCAGCAGAGAGAGTGCTGGCCAGGTCCCAGCCAGGAGTTTTCTCCATCTGTAAAGGCGCCCTGGAAGGTGCTTTCCTATTCCTAGGAGATTCCCAGCAGCCTTTGCACCTTGCTCCTGAGCAGCTTTTCCTGCAGGCTGTCACTCTTTTCTGGACACCTCGAAGTCCTTAAGAAGATACTGAAGCTGGCTCCCTGGACTCTGGGTTTGGGAGAAACCAAAAAACCATCTTGCCCATGCTCTTTGCTAAGATCAGATGCCTAGCCAAGGAGCCTCCCTTGAAGCCCACCCTGCACCCCCAGATCCTGGGAGTTGGCTCACACTGGCTGTGTGCAGAGGCCTCTGCTCCTCCGTCATGTCAGCGGCCCTGGTTCTCACATGCTAAGGGCATAGGGGACAAGGTGCAGGAAGAACCCCACAGCCACCCACTCCCTCCGTACCTGGTTGTGTTCCCCAGGCAGCAAAAAGTGACAGCCCTTGGGTCTTGTTGAAATCACTTCTCTGCATTCCTCTCCCTGCTACTGTCCCTCCCCTACCCCACTGCACCCCACCTTTCCTGCTTTGTGGGGATCATACGTAGTGCCTCCTTCCTTCATCTGTTTGACTCTTGTCCCATTGATAGCCTCATAGGCTGCTGCTGGTTACTCGCTCCTCTAACAATGCAGCAGTGAAAGCTCTTGGCCAGATCACCTTGGTCACACCCCTGTCCTTTTAGTGAGGTCAGAGGTCACATGCAGTTTTAGCTTCATTAGTATTACTGGCTGCTCCCCAAGTGACATCTTTACTGTGCCCTCCTGGGCAGTGAGCGTCATACCCCACAGCTGCTCCTGCACACAGGCATGCCCTGTTCCCCCTCTGGCTTTGGGGTCCCTGAAGGGGCTGGGCTGGGCTGGGCTGGGCGGATGTGAACTATGAGGGTTTTACTAGATGGTCCTGCCTGGGGCTGGTGTGGCCTGGGCTTGGAGCCTGGCACCTCCTCCCGGGCTCTCAGCATTGCCACCGCCCCTGGTGTCCCCCGTCCACTCCAGTTCCTGCACAGCCCCCTCCATTGTCTGCTATGGCAGGTTCTGTGTGTCCCCAAGTCCCCACCGCTTGCCCAGGGCTTGGCCCAAAGCCTGTGGAGAAGGCCGGTGGGGGAGGCTGCCTGGAGAACCCACTGTGCCTGGGAGCAAGGAGGGTTCCAGAGGGAAGCTTCCAGAAGGAGCAGGAGTTGGGCAGGCATAGTAGGGTAGAACGACACAGTTTGAGCAAAGGCAGGGAGTGGGGTCAGAACAGGGCACCTGAAGAACTGGGGTGAGGCTGGGCCATCAGGGCAGCCTCGCAGAGCCCTGAGTTTGGACTTGGTCCCAATAAACACTAGAGAGGACTTGGGCCAGTTAGGGTAGGGTGGGGGGGGGGGGGAGAATCTGGAGGGATAGGAGAAAGGACTTGAATTTGACATAGAAAGGAGTTGCCTCCCCCAGTAGGACCTACGACAGCAGACAATCTTAGTGCTGGGGACGCTGGAAGGAGCAAGAGGGTACACCCTGCCCTCCGGAGAGGAAGGGGTGCTGGTCCACCCCTGCTGTTTGCCACAGAGGAAAGGTTCAGAAAGGGAGGGGCCTGGTTGAGGGGATTTGCAGACGGCTCGGGTGGGGAGAGGGCAGAGGTGCGGACAGGCGATGGCGATGGTGGCGGGCAGCTGTGAGTCTGGAAGGTTAGATCCGTGGCCAGACTTAGTTTCCCCAAAGGGCTCTGCTCCTCAGGCTGTGTGTACTACACAAATCACCAGGTCGGGGGCGGGCGTTGGGAGCGGTTGGGCAGGGCACAGCGGGCCCTGCGCAGTGGTGGGCGAAGAGGACTCGGAGACTCAGCGCCCCACCCTTCCCCCAGCAGGGCGGGGCGGGTCCACGGAGGGGCTGTGGGTGGGCAGATGGGCAGGGCCGATGGGGAGCGGCAGTCCAGAGAGGGTGCGGGTCTGGGTTGGGTATTAGGCCGGGGTGAGGGAGGCAGAGGGGACAGGTCGGGTTGATGAGGGGAAGAGGATGGGCCGGGTCTGGGGGCGCATCCGGGCAGGGGGCGGGTCCCCGGAGGGAGTGAGGGGTGAGTGGGTGGAGGGGATGAGTCCAGGGGCGGGGCGGGGGCGGGGCGCGCGGGGCGGGTCCGGGGTCGAGGCGGGTCCGGGGAGAGGGCAGGTCCCGGTTGCCCCAGCCTGGCCCGGCGCAGAGCGGGGGCGCATGGCGCCGGGCGCACGACACGGGGGCTGCGAACAAAGGGCCCCCAGCGGCGCAGCGGGGACGGCGTCGCTCGGACCCCAGCCCCGGCCCAGTCCCGGCCCGGCCCCCTTCCCCGGCGCCGCGCCTCTGAGGAGCCGGAAAATGTGGGGCGCCCTGCTCGGGCCGCTGCTCCGGCTCGTGCTGCTGCTGTCGCCGCGGGACGGCGTGCACGCTGCGCAGCCCCAGGCTTCGTGAGTAGCCCCGGGTGACAGAAAAGGGTAGCAGTCTTCTCGGGGTGGGTGGGGGTCGCTGAGACTAGCTCAGAGAAGTGCAGCGACATGTCCAAGGACACACAACCTCCGCGTTGGGCGAGTCCTAAAGTTTCGTCCCCGATCCCTACGGGTCGGACTGGGAAAGGGCGCACCCTGAGACTTCAAAAGTGGCCCTGTGGAGATACAGGGACTACTGAGAGCTCAGGCTCCAAAGCCACCGCCACCCCACCTCACCTCCTTGATGTGACCCGGACTGTTCTCTGGGGTGGTTATTTCCAGTTGTCGGAGCAGGAAGGTAAGAGGTACCAGACGACGGAGAAAAGTGGAGGAGAGACCTGCTTTCTTCGGAGGGCGTGGTGGTGGAGGAGGAAGTGTTTGTTTGGCTTCCACATTTTTCTTGAAGTTTGCTTACAGCGCTTCTGGTGGGTCGACACAGTGAGGAGTTGAATTAACTAGCTGCTAAGGAGAATTTCCCATGAGCTGGCTTCACAGGGGAATTTTTCTAGACCTGCCAAATTCCGGTGAGCCCTCCAAGGCTGTGGGATCTGGGGGGATGCCTCCAGCTGCCCAAGCTCAGCCGATTCGTCCAGCTCAGCCTTTATGAGGTGGCTTGTTCAAGCAGCCCTTGTTTAGGAGTTCCCAGAAAACAGGTCACCAGTGGGACTGGGTGGGAGGTGGCGCCTCCAGCTGCATTGCTCCTTTGGGATCATGGTTTGAAAAGTAAGACACCATGCTACACTTCAAGCAAGGGGATTTTTCTCCCCTGGGCCTTGTGAAGATGGAACCTAGCAAACTTTTGTCATGATGGGACACCCTTTAGAAAATTGGTTCTCAGCCAGGGGACGACTTTTGTCCACTTGAGTCATTCAGCAATATCCAGGGGATTTGGGGGTTGTCACATCCAGGGGGAGGCTATGCTGCTGAAATCTACTGGGTGGGGGCCAGGGATGCTGCTAAACATCCTGCCACCCACAGGTCAGCTCCCTATGCAGAGCATGACCTTGTCCTAAAGTAGAGACCCTGACTTATAAGGACCACGCCCAGAGTCCCTTTGTTGCAGAGTTTTAAACAGAGTGTTTGACTAAATTCGCTCTGGGATCATACCACTTTTGAGTGAAATAGAACTCTCATGCTGGGAAACACTGACTGACTAAGGGTTGCAGATTAGCCAGCTTCTGAGCCACAGTCCACCAGCCTGAAGGATCTCATTTTAGCAATAGCCCTGGATACTCACTTTTGTGCCCTGTGTGTTTTTTTCATGAGAAATCCCTGGCCCCAGAAAGCAGGGTGGATTCGCACACTATCGTAAGACCAACACCGCCTACACTTTACCAAACACCACCTTTCCCGGGTCCAAAGGAAGGATGAGAAGGCAGTGTTAGCCCAGATGCCAGGGTTGACAGTGATTGGCTGACGAGCATACCAACAGCTGTGGCTCCTCACCCGTAGGGAAAGTTCACTCGGTTCCATCAGGTCCTCTGGGCCTTTGGGTGAAGGTGCTAACTCAGATCTGACTACAGCTCTAAAGGCAACCAGAGAAAACAAACATGGATTGTATATTTCCCAGAAGTTCTCGCACTCAGCACATGCTACGTGGGAGGCCTGAGGGGTTAGCTGGGAGTTGGACGGAAAGAGTCTGTCCTAAAGGAGGCCACATGTGTGGCAGCAAGATAGGACACATAGGAACCTGGGTCACTGCAAACCCAGGTATGTGCTGGAGTTAGATAGTAAAAACACAATCTCCCTAGGGAGGCTGTGGGCTCCAGGCAGTACAGTTATATACTCAGAATCCCTGCATGCTCTGTGCACTGCCGAGGCCAGCACTGCACTAGGGAGCTCAGGGTCTTTGTATCCTCTGATCAGTGCTGGAGCCAGACATGACACATCACATAGGAAGCAAGGGTCTTCCCGTGATCAAGATAGTACATGCACGTTTTCAGCATCATTGCATAGCCTATTGGGTGCTGGAGTTGGACAGAACACATAGGATCCAGGATAAGTACACATTCTTGTCAGTGCTGAATCTGGACAGTATATCCATGAAACCCAGAGTCACTGCATACTCCAGAAGGTACAGTCACATACCCAGGATCAATGCACACTCTGTTTATGACTGGGGCCAGACACTGCACACAGGAATCCAGTCTGCAGGTGCTTGTTGGTGCTGGAGTCAGACAGAACATGGAATTCCAGAGTCACTACTCATTCTAGTCATTGCTGGATATGACCAGTGCACCTACAAAACTAGAGTTTTTGTGCTGGAGTCAAATAGTAGATGGTAAGTCCCCAGGGTCCTTGCAGGCTTCAGTCAGCCCTGCAGTTGGACAGTACACATAGAAACCCAGGTGCGTGAACTCCGGTCATTGTTTAAGCTGGACAGAGCACTGTGGCTTCTCAGGGGCAGTGCTGTGGCTGGATGGTACTCAACAGGAACCTGCTGTGTCTTTTGAAATATCAGACTTTTCATGAAGTTTTAATGCAGCCCAGTTTATCAGTGATTTCTTTCATGGATTGTGCTTTTAGTATATTATTCATGAAATCTTTGCCTAACCCAAGCTCATAAAGCCTTTCTCCTATTTTTCTTCTAGCGCTTTTATGGTTTTATATTTAGATTTCTGACACACAATGAGTTTGTTTTAGTGTATCGGAGTGTGGTAAGGGTCTACATTTACTTTTTTTCATTTGGACATCAGGCTATCTCAGAGAGGATTTTGGGAAATGAAAATCTCACCGAACCTCAAAGCCCGGCCCAGTGTTTTGCCTTTCTCCTGTTTCTTCTGGTGCTCATGTGTTCTGCGCAGTTGGAATCATGCTGCCTCTGCTGCTGGGGCCCTTGGCACTTGTTGCATTATGTGAGGATCCCCTGATTACAGATGAGCCTTTGTGATTTTCAGTGGAAGGCTGCAGAATATGAGGAGGCAAGAACTCAGGTGGGGAGGCCTGGGCCTCAGGTCAGGTGCCCTAAGGGCTCCCAGCGCCCTCTCCTGCCTGCCTGTGTGATCTGGGCACACGTTTCTTCTCATTCTGCAAGGTTAGCTTTTACATATGGAAAGCAGGCTAGTGACACTT
This sequence comes from Eidolon dupreanum, assembly GCA_028627145.1. Lineage (NCBI taxonomy): Eukaryota > Metazoa > Chordata > Mammalia > Chiroptera > Pteropodidae > Eidolon > Eidolon dupreanum. Next base: position 37,083,178 of record CM053512.1, on the reverse strand, counting down.
TTATCCCAGATGTGTCTCATGGTCAAGCTGAGGATTTTCAGAAAGAAAGGGCTGTTTTGATTCCATTGTGGAGTTTTTCCTGTTTCGGGCCGTTTTGTTTGTTTTTGGGTTTTTGTTCTTAAAATTAGTGCTTTAGGAAGCTCCTTGCTTCTTTCCACTGGGTTCCAGAGCCTGGGCTGCCTGAGTGCAAGTCCTGGTCTCTCACTGACACAGCACGTGACTTGGCTTCTCCAGGTCTTAATTTCTGCCTCTGTAAATGGGAAATGTTCTCACTTCTCACAGGGTGGCTGTGAGGATGAGGTGGGGTCCTGCCCGTTACTCAGCCTTCAGACTGCGGCATGTGCAAGGGTCCCATAGCAGAGAGAAGGCCAGAGGCCAGAATGCAGAAATGAAAGGGTGTCATGGTGCAGGGTAGATCCAGAGAGCCCACATTCTTACCTACTTGGGGGGCTTCAGAGGTGAATAAGCCAGTCCCTGGTCTTCAGGAGCTCACAGGTTGATGGGGACACAGATGCATAAGGCGACCGTGTGGTCAGGCACAGGTGGGAGTCTGCCCAGGGTGCACCCTGGCCCAGCCAGGGTGGCAGTGAGGCCAGGGGAGGGGCAGACAACCCCTGGTCTTCACCATGTTTCTCTTGTCCTGCAGGGGCTATTTGGTCACTGCACCCTCTGTCTTCCGCTCGGGAGTGGAGGAAGTCATCAGTGTGACCATCTTTAACTCCCCAAGGGAAGTCATGGTTCAGGCTCAGCTGGTGGCCCAGGGCGAGGCAGTGGCACGGAACCAGGGAGCCATCCTTGGTAGGTCTCCGGGGTGCCTGACTGGGTCTTCCTCTCTCTTTGCACAGCAGAGCCATTTGCTGGCCTTCAGGGCTTAGGCAGGGCGGACACTGCTTTGCTTCCTCCCACCACACTTCCCTAGAACCTCAGCAGGAGGGAGAGCAAGCTGAGTTCTCCCATTTCTCAGATGGAGACTGTAAGGCCCAGGAAGGGCAGTCACCTGCCCAGTCTGGGAAATCAGAGTGCTTTATTCCTTGGCAGCCCAGGTTCCATGGTGCAGATCTGGACGGTGTCAGGCACCTTCCGTGTCAGCTTTGGCCAGAGGTGGGACCGGGGCCAGAAGGAATCTTATGACCCTATCAGAACTTTCTTTGGGCTCTCTGTGGTGTTAAACCCAGACCTGGACTCACAGCCTGCTTGTTGCTGAGTGGAGCTCGGGCTTTCAGCCAGCCTCTCCCCACTCTCCCACCCCGTTCTCTTTGGTAAACTTTAGATAACAGGGCTGGCCTCCTGGACAAAGGTGGCGAGAGCAGCGCCCTGCCTCGGGGGCTCCCAGTCTGGCAGGGCAGGTAACGTATTCCTCATGCAGAGCGTGACAGCCACAGGAGACACAGGGATGATGTTGGGGCTCCAGTGGGACAGTGCCTGTCCCTTGTGGGTACTTGGGGAAGCTGACCTGGTGTGGAAACTAGAAGGGCTTTGGTGGGCAGGGGGAATGCAGGCAGTTCCCACTCCGGCCAACCCTGAAGTCCAACTCAGGTGGCTTCAGCAACAGAGAGTGTAGGAGCTCTCATAACTAGAAAAGTCCATTATTGGCCATCTCCTGGCCCAACTTCTGGATGGGCCTGTGTCTCTCAAAGCTCAGAGGGAGTGAGAGTGAGTGTTCCCAGGACCTTTGGGGTAAGTCCCAGGATTCCCTCTGATTGGCCCAGCTTGGGCCATGTGCTCAACCCTAACCCAAATCCTGTGGCCAGGGAGAAGGCCTATGTTGATTGGCCCATGTTGGGTCATATGCTCAACTCCGAACCAATCCCTGTGACCAGGGGGAAGGCCTATGTTGATTTGTGCAAAGCCCCACTAAACCACATAGACTGGGAGCTCGGCAGGTGGTTCCCCCAAGGAAATAGGGGTTTGGCTAGCAGGGGACGGGGGAATTGATTCTGGGAGGCAGAAACAGTAGATGTCTAATCAAGTCCTGGAGGCCAGAAAGCCGGAGAGGTGTTGGAACAGCAAATAACTCCATTTGGATAGAAGAGAGAAGTGATGGGAGACAAATCAGATCCACTGGAGTGAGGTCCACTGGGGACCTCAGTCTTCTCTTCTTTCTCTCCACACTTCTACTGTTCCTCTTCCCCGGAGTTTTCTCTTTGCTCCCCTTACAGCTTACCTTGGGCAGGCGCCAGGGGTGAAGTGAATCAAGTATGTAGGCCAGCCAACTTTCCCCTGAATGGCTCAGCTTTGTCCATCCCCTCTGGCCTTCAGCTCTTGCCAGTTTAGAGGGAACCTCTCACTTCTGCCAACCCAAGCTCAGCCCAGGCCAGACCAGCATGACCCAGAGTGTATGTTTGTCTAGAGAAAATCCCTCTGGGTTGAGAAAGCCCCTGTTTGTAGGGCCATGGCCCTGGAGGGTAAGGGTAGGGGGGGAAAACACAGCTCCTGATTTAACCATTTTCATTTTATTTTCATGTTTTAGATAAAGGGACAATCAAACTCAAGGTAAGCCATGAATTTTTAAAATCATAAACCCTGCCTTGGAAATAAAGAATTGAATTGGAATGGAGCAAGAGACATTGCATGTGTTTCGAGAAAAGTCATTAACAGTAATATAAAAGTGAATAATGTAGAAAATGTTTAGAAAAGGAGAAAAGGTTTGAAATCCAAGGACTTCATACTTTTCACTTTTTCATGTTTCTTGCAAATCCTTGTTCACATGAAGACATTTTCTTTCATAGTTGCAATTAAAGGGTATACACTGTGGTGTTTCCTGCTGTTTTCTCTAAACACATTGCATAAACATACTTCCATGGTTCCAAGTCTTTATAACTATAATTTGCATTCTGTTGTCAACAGCCTCCTATTACAGTTGACCCTTGAACAATATGGTGGTTACCAGTGCCATCCGCCGCCCGCCCCCTCCATGGTGCAGTTGAAAATCTGCACATAACTTTTGACTTCCCCAAAACTTAACTACCTTTGGCCCTAAGTATCCATAAAGGGTCAGTGCCAGGACACCCTGCAAATACTAAAATCTACGGATGCTCAAGTGCCTTATGTAAAATGGCATAGAACAATACATAGTCTACCCTCTGCATCCATGGACTCCCAACCGCAGATCAAAAATTCTGTTTCTGCCAGCGGTTAGTTGAATCTGCAGATGCAAAACCCAGAAATGGAGGGCTGACTGTACTTACTGACAAAAGTCCGCAGTTCAAGCCCATGTCGTTCAAGGGTCAACTGTACTAATTTATTAAACCTCTCACCTTGTACGTGGTTAGATTTTTTAAAATGTTTTCAGGGTTTTAATAAGGTAATCCGAATTTGCGAGCGTCTTTGGGTAGAAAGTGACAGTTGCATTCTGGATGCCTGTCTTAGGTTAATTACCAGGTTGGGATCCAGGCCTCTTGCTCAGTCCTGTTATGTCTTAGAAGACACAGCAGCACCCACGCACGGCACCACCTGCACATGGCACCGCCTGCCATACATTAGAGACCAAATTTCCCGCAGCCTCACTAACATCTAATACTGTTATTTTAAAATTATTTTACAGAATAAACCACACCGTAGGTGATTCTCTGATGTGGGTTTTTAAACTGAAGTCCTTGGATTTCAAGGGGTTTGTAAGACCTGAAATTGTAGGCGTTTACTGGGTCAGCTAGCCCTTAACTTTTACCAGATGCTCAAAGGAGTCCCAGAATGAGTAGGCTAAATCGAGAATCATCCTGAATTAGAATGTGCCCTTCCCAGTGGTCAGAACGAAGTCTGAGGTGGTTGCTCTTCCAGCAGGATGTGCCATTAGTGCTTAGGTGCTGTGGCACGGAGGTCAGTAGGAGAATCCTTTCTCTAAGGCAGCAGTTCACCCCTGGGAGGGATGTTTACTCCCTGCCCCCCGTGACCTTTGGTTATGTCTACACACATTTATGGTTGTCACATTTAGGGTGAGGGGGTTGCTACGAGCATCTAGTGGGTGGAGACCAGGAATGCTACCAAAAACGAGCTAGCCCCAGATGTCAGCAGTTGGGGAACCCTTGACAGATACCCTACAGCTACCCTTTCAAGCTTCCTCTGAGCAGATTTGTTCCCTTGTGAATCAGAAGGCAGGGCTACCCCAGACAGGGGTTAAGATTATGCACTGTCCCTGGCCACTACACACAAGAAAGCACTCTTCCCAGGATAGGTGCTTTGGATTTGTATAGGAGCTGAAGAAGAGCTGTATAATTCTGGGAGAGAAGGGATTAGCGGATCTTAACCCATTAGATGCCAGTAGCCTCCTCATCCCTAGTTATGACAACCAGGAATGTCTCCAGACGCTGCCAGTGTCCCCTGGGGAGAGGGTGGAATCCTTCCTCACCCCTTCCCGAACTTGAGAAATGATCATCCAGGCCTTTTCTAAGTGCTAAGAATATAAGGTTCTTTTGGGGAGTCTCCAGTCTGTGGAGCAGCATCCCTGGCCTCCACCAACTACATGACAGTAGCACTCCTCTCCCCCTAGCTGTAATACCCAAAAACATCTCCAGAAACTGCCAAGTATCCTCTGGGGGCCACAGTTGCCCTGGTGAGCACCCCTACCCTAGACTGTCATGCTGCTTTCCCAACACCTAGGTCCCTTTCGGGGTGACACCCCGTTTCCAAGCTCCGTGCTCTGCCTGCAGGTGCCCATGGGCCTCCAGGGCCAGGCCCTCCTGAAGGTGTGGGGCCTTGGCCAGCATGCAGAGGAGGGTCCCCTGTTCCACAACCAGACCTCCGTGACCGTGGATAGTCGGGGAGCCTCCGTGTTCATCCAGACCGACAAGCCTGTGTACAAGCCCCAGCACCGAGGTGGGCAGCTGACACGGGCTGGGTGGAGGGGTGGCTACCGTCTGGGGCTGCTACACACCTCTCTTCTTTCTTCCAGTGCTCATAAGTGTCTTCACTGTCACCCCAGACCTGAAGCCTGTCAGCGAGGAGGTGAGATTGGTTTCTAAGAGCGTGTGCCCAGAGCACACCCACATGAGACTCCCTGGCCAGGGCACAGTCAGCACTGGCCTTTCTCTCCTGCTCTTTCCAATTTCTGCCTCTAATTTCAGTTCCTTCCTTGGGCTCTATGTCTTCTGGGAGACCCTGGGGGAGGTCTGTGGGACAAAGGGAGGCAAGAACACTGGTGGATGTGCTATTCCTCAATAAAAGGTCTCCAGTGGTCCCCAAAGTGGCCTTTGTGCAGGCTTTGGAAAGATTTAAGCAGCTATGGATAATCATTTGAAATTCTGGTAGCCTTGCATTTATTTAACATTTATTAGAAAGGAAATATAACTGCACAGCAAACCCATTATTTCTTCTTTGAAATAAACATATTCACAGAAATAGGGCATTGATTTTCTTGGACACTTTTATTTGGAAATAACTTCAAACATACAGACAAGTTGGAAGAACAGCACAGAGAGATCCCGTATGCCCTTCATATAGCCAGGGATTGGCAAACTTTCTGTAAATGGCTGGGTAGTTTGGGTCTTTGGGTTAGAAGGATTCTGTCGAAACTACTCAGACCTGCTGTTGTCGCACAAACTCAGCCACAGACATATGTGAATGAGTGGGCATGGCTGGGTGCCAATAAAGCTTTATTTACATAAACGGGCAGAGGTCCAGATTCAGCCTGAGGGCCAGAGTTGGCCAAGCCCTGATCTGGAGCATTGGTTCTCAAACTTAAGTGTACATCAGATTTGTCTATAGAGCTTATTGAAATAGAGATTGCTGGGCCCTTTCCAGAGATTTTGATTCAGGAGTTTCTGGAAAGGGGACTGAGGGGCTGTGTTTCTAATAGGCTCCCAGTCGATGCTGCTGCTGGTCTAGGACCATGGATCTAGATTTACTAGTTACAAACATTTTTGTTTCATTTATGTGCTTTCTGTGTGTGTGTGTGTGTGTGTGTGTGTGTGTACACATGTACATATATACTTATGAAATTATTTTAATGATAAATCATTTGAGAATAATTTGCAGATATCATACCTCTTTACCCCCTAACACCTGTATCTTTTAAGAAGAAGAACGATCTCTTATACAACCTAAGTATAATCATCACATTTAGGAATTTTGACATCGATACAACAGTATTATCTAATATAAAATCCACATCGTTCCGATTGTATCCTGTATAATGTGTTTCTTTGCTGGTCCAACATCTAATTCCGGACCACATGTTGTGTTTAATCATCATGTCTCTTAGCGTCCTTTAATCTGAATCAGTTCCCTAGCCTTTCTGTGTCTTTCATGATGTTGACATTTTGGGGGAGTCCAGGTAGTACTTTCTCAGAACGCCCCCAAAGCGGGCTGGCCTGCTATTTCTCTGTGACCAGGTTCAGGTTGTGCATCTTGGGGCAAGACCTGCAGGAGCCATGCTGGTCCTCCACAGTGCATCGTATTGGGAGGCACCTGAGATTGGTTTGTCCTGTTGGTGATATTAACTGCAGCCAGTGGTTCAGGTAGAGTCTGCCCCGTTTCTCCTCTCAAGTCTGTATGTCCCCTTCGTAGTCAATAAGCAATCTGTGAGGGACACTTGAGGCTCTGTGGGCACTCTGTTACCCATCAGATGCTCATCTACTAGTTCTAGCAACCACAGATGGTTCGAAAATTACGTGAATTAAAACTTGCTATGATGATTGCAAAGTGATTTTTCCAGCTTCGTTATTTCTTCTACATTTCTAAGTTGACATTCTGCTGCAAAGAAGGAGCTTTCAGAAATATGTTGATTGCGAAGAGATCTAAATAAATTGTACATGTATTACATAGCGAAGATGTGAATGTGTCTGCAGGTGACTTCAATTTAGGGAGTCCTGAGGAGACACATGTAAGGCACTATTTGCTTGTGTCTTTGAGTACTGAGTGCCTGGGGCACATTACTGAGCAGAGCAGACACGGACTCCACCCCCACCGGGCTCATATTCTGGAAAATAACCCTGCAAAGTTCCTAGTGGCCAGCCTAGAAGAGGAGTTCTGTGGGTACACACTGCTTTTTCTTGTCTTTCATCATCCCAAGGTCCTGTGCTTTCTCATTGGATATTTTAATGCACTTGCCCACATTTTGGGGACACTGCCTTGTAAACTCACCTCAATGCCTGAGTTCCTTCTGCCCAGGAAGGCTTTGTACCTAACCGCCCCTTCCTGGAGGACATTTGCTCGTTTCTAGGTTTCTGCATTGTCAGAAACGCTGCCAGGATTGTCTTTATGCACAAACCTTCTTTTCCCCTTGGTGCATCCTTTTCAGGTTCAGCTGGACCCCAGGAGTAGGATTTCGGGGTCCATGGCCAAGGCAGTGTTGAAGGTCCTGGACGTGTGTGTCTGTTGCTTTCTGAGTGGACAGTGCTGTGTTCCTGCGCCCAGATGTCTGAGGGGGCCGTGTGCCCACAGCCTTCCCTGGGAAAGGGGTGGGGCTCAGTCACTTGACATCAGTTCCTGCCTGATGTGCAATTGTTGTCAGGATGGGCTTGACACACATGTAGAGGGGAAGAGCCCTGGATGTGTGCAGCTGCCCATTTTCCTCTGAAGGTTGGTCATGGGCTCGTGCTGGGTGAGGCCCAAGGATAAAAATCACAAGAAACTGATTGTCAACCCGGATACCCCTGGACACACAGGGAGCCCTGAGCTAGTGGGAACAGATCCATGTGCACGGGGTCAGCCACGCACGGGGACAAGTCAGGGCATGGTGCAGGGATCAGGAAGCTCAGCCGTGGGAGCTAGGACCTCCGCCTGAGAGTTCTGCGTTCTGGTCAGGGTCAGCGGTGACTGACTGTTCAGTTTGACGTTGATGGGCACTGGCTGGCTGCCAGGTTCCAGGCGGGTGTCGGGGGCTTCAGAGATGAAAGCACATGTTCTAGGTTTTTGAGGAAACTGGCAGGGGCTGCCCGATAAAATACCCCATTGACAGTCTAGGAGGGCTACCTGGAGGAGCCATCCCTGTTTGGGAGCGGGGGAAAGCCTAGAAGGGAGGGCGGGGAGCACAGAGGCCCTGTGACCGGGCTTGACCCCACCACCCTCATTGCCAGTGACAACTACGAGTAAGTACTGTAAATCAGGTGGCTTAAGCAACAGAAATTTATTCTCCCCTAGTTCTGGAGTCCAGAAGTCCAAGATCAAGGTGTCAGCAGGGTTGCTTCCTTCTGAGGGCCATAAGGGAAGGATCTGTTCCAGGCCTTTCTCCTTGGCTTGTAGCTGGCTGTCTTCTCCGTGTCTTCACATTGTCTTCCTTCTATGCATATCTGTGTCCAAATCGCCCCTTCTTATAAGGACACCAATCCTATTTGATTAAGACCTGCTCTAATGATCTCATTTTAAGCTGATTATAAAGAACCATCTCCAAATACAGTCACATTCTGAGGTCCTGGGTGTTAGATGTCAACGTAAGAATTGCAGGGGTGGGCACAATTCAACCCATAACAGTGACTGTGCCTGTCCCTAGGGAGCCAGGCCATACATGGATGAAGACACAGCATGCACGAAGGGTTGGGGGATTTCCGGGGGGTTTGCTTACCACATCTGTCTGTCTTTGTTGCAGCTGGAAGCCTACATCCTGGTGAGTGGCCTGCCCCCCTCAGCTCTGACTCTGAGCCTGGTTAGCCCGGTCTCGGCAAGACCTGGTCTGTCTTTTCCTACTGCCTGCCCTCTGGGTTGATCCCTGTCTGCCCAGCACCTCACAAGCTGGGACCCAGTCCATCCTGGTCCCCAGATCCACTGCAGGACAGGCAAGCATGTGCCTATCTGTCTCTTTCTAGATTGCACACAGGTTCCTAAATGGTGGTCCCTAAATGGTGAGACTGGCCCAGACTGGTCCCTTCCGCTCCCTTGTCCTCAGACAAGTCCCTTCTATATCCTGAGCTCTTGTTTGATCCCATGTCAATGGCTAATATGGGGCCTGCCCTCTGTGCTTGTCCTGCCCTAGAGAGAGGGCTTGGAAGGTCTGCAACAAGCCGGGCACGTGCTGCAGCCCTGTGTTTACTGTGTGTGTTCCCCCACAGGACCCCCGGGGCTCTAGGATGATGGAGTGGAGACACGTGGAGCCAGTCTGCTGTGGTAAGTCTCCTCCCATCCTCGCCACTTCTTTCTCTTGTGGTTTGGGGGCTGCACCTTAGGGTGGCAGATGTGATAAACCTTCAGGAAAAGAGAACGTGCTCCCTCCAGGTGCCCTCTGCCCACTCTTCTCTCTGCCCGGGATCCAGCTGGGGCACCTGCCGGTCATTGGAGACCTTTCTGAAACATCAGGGCCTCATTCGTCGGCACCCCACAGCCTTCCTCCCACCACAGGTCTATCACATGATCACCCCCCACCCATTGTGAGATGTCTCTTTTCCAATTAGGAGTCAGAGGCTTTGCTTTGGCTGAGGAGTTGGCTTTTTTTTTTCTTTCTCTATGACAATAAGGGCTGTGCCACTGACATTGCCCTTTTAGCTTTGACCCTAAGGGAAGTGGAGCCCCAAGAGATGGTAGGTGATAGGTGGGATATGGGGAAACTGAGGACAGCTGTACAACCTCAGCCTGGAAAATGCACAAGTGTGAAAGACTTCATGTCCTGCTCAGAGGGGCTCCCAGACCCCACATGCTTATGTGAGCCATTATGGGAGTGTGGGGTCTCTAGCAGTCGCATGGGCTGTGGTGGTCTGCTCAGTGTCATGCCTCCGAGTCCCCTGGGCTGGCCTTTACCCCTCTCCATGTCCCTTCTCCTCTTCTTGATTCTAAGATACCTGTGAGGGCCTGCCGAGTAGGCACAGGGGGTGTGCAGTCTTCCTTCACCGCAGGAATGACTCAGGTGGGGAGTAGAGTGGATGAATCGAGTGGCCCGTCTCCCTTACTTGTCACCTCACCTGGGCTGCAGGGCTCTCTCAGGAACCCCAAATGCAGTCTCCTCCTACTCTTCCCCAACCCCAGTCTGTAGGGCTGCTTGTTCTTCCCAGATCCCCCAGCCTCAGTATGGTCTCTGCCTTCCCTGAGGGGCTGTTGGGGGCAGGCACAGGGTCCCCAGGACACCTCTGTCCTGACCACGCTGCTGCCGGACACGGGGCCCAGCTGGCTCTCTGCACTTGCACTTGCCCCAGGTTGAGGGGGCGTCTCTCTTCACACAGGCATCACCAACATGACCTTCCCCTTGTCCGACCAGCCGGTGCTGGGAGAATGGTTTATTTTTGTCGAAATGCAAGGCCACGTGTACAACAAGTCCTTTGAAGTTCAGAAATATGGTAAGTTGGAGAATCTAGGATCCAAGGATTTCATCCAAGAGAAACTATAGACGTTGGGGTGACACAGATGATGAGGGGAAGGATGGCAGGAGGGCTTGGGACAGCTGGGCATGGTGTGGAGGGCTGGCTTTTGCTGTGTCTTTAAAAAAAAAAATGGTGGTAAAATATAAGTGATACAAAATTTACCACCTTAATCATTTCTAAGAGTACAGGTCAGTGGCACTAAGTACATTCACATTGTGTGCAGCCATCACCATAATCCATCTCTAGAACTTTTCATCTTCCCAAACTGAAACTCTGTCTCCATTAAACACTAATTCCCATTCCCCTCCCCCAGCTCCTGGCACTCACCATCTACTTTCTGTCTCTATAAATGTGACTCCTATAGGGACTTCGTATAAATGGAGTCACACAATATTTGTCCTTTTGTGACTGGCTCTTTCACTCAACATAATGTCCTTAAGGTTCATCCATGTTGCAACCCGTATCAGAATTCCCTTCCTTTTTAAGGCCATCATTTCCTTTTATCCTTTCATTCTTGTCCTGACCCTATGAGCCATCTCCAATTTAGAGATGGGAAACTGAGGCTGAGAGAGCCATTAAGGAAAGTGCTCAAGAGCTGGGCGGGGAACCTGCCAGAACCAGTTACTTTGCTTCTGTGAGAAAAGCTTGCTTACATGGTCAAAGGCTTCTCCTGCTTTTAAGAGGAAGATCCCAGAAGGAAAAGCCATAGGGTTGCAAGCAACAGAAGCCCAGTGTAAATTCAATAAGCAAAAGAAAAGGAATTTATTGGCTCGTGTAACAAGCTCTCAGGACCAGGTTTCCTCTGGGCTGATCCTGGGTGTCGATCCTTCCTCCCCAAGCTGTGAGCTGCACAGGGTGACCAGACAGCTGGCCGCTCCCAGGACAGTCCTGCAGCAAAGAGAGGCCTCTTCCAGCTGTCAGCACCCGCAGGATGCCCCTGCTTGGTCCAGGAACCACTGGCACGCCTCTGGGATAGGCTGGAGTTGGCTGCACTCAAAGCATGTTGCTCCCTGAGAGAAACGGGGTGCTGGTCCCTCAAAGATAGGGAATAGGGGTCTACGGCCATGCTACCCTGAACAAGCCCAATCCTGTCTGATCTCGGAAGCTAAGCAGGGTCGGGCCTGGTTCGTACTTGGATGGGAGACCACCTAGGAAGACAAGGTGCTGTAGGTGTAAAAAAAAAAAGGGGGGGAATAGATGTGGCTGGCAAATCCTAAAAGAGCTGCTGGTGCTCAGCAAAGGGCGATGTGGATTCCTACCATGTCATGTGGATTCCTACCATGTCATCATGCGTTGGCGGGGCTGTCATTTCTCTGATCCCTCCATTATTCCTCTGAAGCCACCCCAGGGGTGAAAGCCACCTGCCTTCCTCCTCTCTGCTCTCTCCCTTCAGTGCTGCCAAAGTTTGAGCTCCTTATTGACCCACCCCACTATATCAGGGACCTGGACGCCTGTGAGACTGGGACTGTGCAAGCCAGGTGAGAAGGTGTTGGCGACTGCGGTTGTGCCCCTCCCCCTGGCATGTCCCTCCTCCCATTGGATGTCCCTACCCCTGTGGGCATGCTCCTTCTCCCACAGGCCTGCCCCTCCTCTGCTGCTCTCCCCCTCCCACTCTCCTGAGGACATGCTCCTCACCCTGGGATGCACCCCTCCCCTGAGGGGGCACCCTTCCCCAGACCTGACCCATCCCTGTCAGGCGTCCCCCTCCCCCAGGCTGTACTCCTTCTCCTAAGGGTCCCACTTGCCCCTTCCCCACAGGCAGCACCCACACTGTGAGCTGACCTGAGAGGGATTTCTAGATGGGGTTGCTCCCTTAATGACCAGGCCTTTCACCAACATCCCTGAGATGATAGTTTTATTCCCACTTTCTGGGTGGAGAAACTGAGGCTCGAAGAAATCAAGTCCCTAGTTCAAAGCTGAACTCATTAGGGCACTTAGGGCCAGGCCTCCCTGGTGCTCCAATAGAGTCACCAACCCCAGTGGTTTTCTCACACATACTGCTCTTGGGTCCAGAGTTTCTCTCTGACCCTCAGTCTCTTTCTCTGTCCAACATGAGGCTTAGTGCAAAGGATCGCAAGGCACGGACATTATCTGTCCTGACTCAGGGCTGCAGGAATGGCTGTAAGGATGGAATGTAGGATGGGGAAGCGTCCCTGTTTGGGACTTGATCTGGCAGACGTCCTTGAGCACTTCCGGGGCACAGTCAGCAGGTAGTCCCGGACTCCACCCCCATCTAGCTGCTGTACCAGTGACGGCAGTACTGCTTGTGAAATTAACTACCCTGGTTCTTTTGTTCCAGGTACACCTTTGGGAAACCTGTCTCTGGGACCTTAACGATCAACATGACTGTGAATGGCGTGGGGTACTACAGCCAGGAGGTGGGGCGTCCTGTCCTCAGAACCATGAAGGTGAGGAGCAGGAACCCCGTGCTGCTCACCCAGTGGGTCCCTTCCCACAGGGCCCGCCCTCAGTTTCAGCTCCATTTTATTTTAGTTTCTAAACCAGTATACACTGGAGATTTTCCTGATGATAAAATTCTTCTGGGCTGAACTTTAGAATATTTTTACAAAGGAAGAAAATAAAGATAACTTGTCCTCCGATAAGCAGGCACAGTCCCTTTTGATATATTTTTTCTGTTTTTTTTTATTATTATTATTTTTAAATTTCAAATACACAGTACATTGGTTAGACATCTATATAGTTCATAAAACAATCCCCCCAATTGCTCCCTCCCTCCTCTGACCCTCCACCTAGCCAATGTATTAATGCTAACTGCATTCCCTATGTCGTGCTCCCCATCCATGAGCCACTAATTTGTACTTCTTTAGCCCTTCACTCCATTCTCCGAGTCCCCCAAACCCCTCTCCCCTCTGTCCAACATTGAATTGTCCACTATATTTGTGAGTCTGTTTTTTATTAGTTTATTTTTTTCCTTAGTTTCTGCATATAAGTGAAATCATATAGTGTTTATCTTTCTTTGTCTGACTTAAATACCTTCTAGGTCCATCAAGGCAATATCTTTTTCCATCCCCTTCCTTTTCATATATAGGGGTCTTGTTTTCTTATCCTTTCAGCCACTCTATCTTTTGGTTGGAGCACTTGATTTTTTTCCATTTAAGGTACTTATTGATAAGAATGTAGTAGTTACCATTCTTTATTCCTTTTTTGAAACGTTTTTTCTTCTTAAAGAAGTCCCTCCAACATTTCCTGTAATACTGGCTTGGTGGTGATAAATTCCTTTAGCTTATTTTTGTCTGGGAAGCTCTTTATCTGTCTTTCAACTCTAAATGATAGCTTTACTGGATAAATTATTCTTGATTATATATCCTGGCTCTTCATCCTGTCGAATATTTTTTGCCAAGCCCTTCTGCATAGTTCTTTTGAGAAATCAGCTGCCAGCCTTATGGGTGTTTTCTTGTAAGTAATTATTTGTTTTTCTCTTGCTGTTTTTAAAATTCTTTCTTTATATTTAATCTTTGGCATTTTAATTATGACGTGTCTTGGTGTAGGTCTCTTTGGTTCCCTGATTTTTGGAATTCTCTGAGCTTCCTGGGGTTTTATGTTCATTTCCTTCACCAGGTTAGGGAAGTTTTCCATCATTATTTCTTCAAACAGCTGTTCAACATCTTGATTTTCTTCCTTTACTCTGATCAGATGAATTTTTGGAGCCTTAGTAGTGCCCCATATCTTCCTTAAATTATTTTTATAGTCTTGGCACCTTTTTTCTTGCCATTCTGATTGAGTGTCTTGATTGGTTTTCCTGTTCTCTAGATAAGGCATTTGATTCTCTTCTTTATTCACTTTGTTTATTCCATTTACTATACTTCTCATCTCAGATAATGTGTTCTTCAGTTCAGACTGGTTCCCTTTTATAATTTCCATTTCCATTTTTATGTTTTTTAATCTGTTTGTTGAAGTTCTCACTGAATTTATCTATAATTCCCAAAAGTTCATTGAGCATCTTTATAACCAGTGTTTTGAACTCTGCATCTGTTAGATTACTTGACTCCCTTCTACCTGAATCTCTGTTCTCTTTTCTCATATGGTTTCTGCTTCTTTGTCTTCCCATTTTGGCTGCCTTCCGTGTTTGTTTCTATATACTAAGCAAAGCTCCTAAGTCTCCCTGTCTTATTAGTGTGGATTTGTGAATTAGGTGTTCAGTGGCACAGTCCTGAGAGGTGTTCAGCTGCAGACCAAACTTTGCCCAAGCCTCTACCCCTCTGGGGCTACCCGTTAAGATTCAGCAAGCAACCCACAGATGCTGTGCTTATATTTGCCTCAAAAGGCCACACCAGAAACCAAGGCCAACTGCCTCCAGTGTGAGTCTAGGTGCTGCTCAGCAAGGAGCACTTGATTCGCTGAGGATATACCTGGATGTGGCTTGGGTGGGGCCATGAGTTGGGGGAGGCGAGGTTTTAGGGAATCCTCTGGGCGGAGCAACCTCTGTTAACCAGTTTGATGATGTCACAGCTATGGTGGCACTGTGTCCGGGGACTGGGAGTGGGGAGGGCTCAACAGGGAACAGCGGATACCTCAGGCACTTCTGTAGAGTGGGTCTCGTTTAGGTTCTCACCCTGACAGTGTCTCCCTGTAAGTCCCTAGGGCCTCCTGTGTGCAGCCGAATCAGCACTGGTGCTCAGAGCCAGCAGGTCAGTCACCGCAAAAAGCCACTGGCAGACGCAGGCACTTTACGAGGTGTCTGCCGCTGTTGCAGCCTCCGTCTCACTCAGCCTCTCGAGACTAGGCAGCCCCGCGTCCTCGCCCCATCCTACCTTCTGCTGTTGCAGGGTGATTTCTTGGACTTGTCCCTAGTTGTATGGCTTGTTCATCTAGATCCCAGGCGATTTTTCCTTGCTGCTGCTCCTTGTTTCTGTCACAACTTTGATTTGGTCGCCAGAGGAATGAACAGAGCCTTTATCATCTACGCCATTTTTTTTCTCTCCTTTTGATATTTTGATGTGCTTCCTCCCAGGATATTGTATGTAAGTTTTTTTAAAAAAAAATAGTTTATCAAGCTATGATTCAAGTACCACACAGTTCGAACACCCATATACAATGTAGGATTCAGTGGGTTTTAGTACATTCACAGAGTTGTGCAACACTCACCACTATCCAGTTTTAGGATAATTCCACCGTTCCTACCAAATCTCTCATGTCTTTTTGCAGTTAATCCCTGTTTCCAACTCCAGCTCAAAGCAACCACTAATTCACTTTCTATCTTTGTGGATTTGCTTGTCCTGGACGTTTCATATAAATGGAATCATAACTATGTGGCTGTTTGTGTCTGGCTTTTCTCATTCCGTGTCATTTTTTTCTGGGTTCATTCACATTGTAGCTTCATTCCTTTGTAATGGCTGAGTCATATTCCACTGTATGGATAGACCACCTTGTGTTTATCCATTTGTCTGTTGCTGGACTTTAGGTTATATCTACTTTTTGGTGATTGTGACTAGTGCTGCTCTGAATATTCATTTACAAGTTTTTGTGTGACCAGATGTTTTCATTTTTCTTGGGTGAGGCATTCCTGGGTCACATGGTGTGGAATTAAATAAAGACCACCCAAATAAGAATGGACAAAGGCTATTTATTCAGAGTTTGCTGTAGCAAGGTAGTCAGCCATTATCACTTGCATTTGGCAGAGACTTAGTAGCAAGCAGAGACGTGGGAAAACTTTTTAGTGAAAAAAAGAGAAGGTGGCTTTCAGGTATGTCTCACTGGAGGCTGGTGACCTGGAGAAGCTGTGGGTGGCTACTAGAATTGGGCATCTAATAGCGTGGGTTAGGGACGCATGTTTGGCTTTCTTAAGTCGATCCTAAGTTGGAAGTGGGACAAAAATCAGGGCAATCGTCAATTATACATATATAATCCTGGCCATTGGGGGCCAGTGATTACAGGTTACTGTGTAGTCGCCAGAGGTTGGGGTCTGACTTCATGCAAGTCTGACATGTGGATGGTGGGTTGTCTTCCTGGGCTGGTGCCTGCCAACTGTGGGCCAGTGTTCTCTTTTTCTACATGATCTTGTCATGGTCCATTTGTCTATTCAGCCTCTCAGTGGTGACTCTGTGTTTAGCCATTTGACAAACTTTCAAATTGCATGACTTCATATTCCTGTGTATGTCAAGTTTTATAACCTGGTTTTTGTTTTTCTTCTTCAACTTAACATTACGTTGTGAGTGTGCTGCAGTGTACCTCCTCATATGTCCTGGAGATTCTGTGTCTGTGTGGGGGCCTCCCACATTGAACCCTGTCAGCACCGGCTCCTCCCCACCCCCACCCAAAGCTTTTCCCTGTCTCTTTTGTTCTCCCTTGAGGCTGCCTGCTGGTGGTGACCCCTATCCTAGTTCTCTCATTTACTGAGTAATTCACTCCATGGCTATTTCCAGACTTGGATTTGCCAGGCCCTGGGTGGGTCCTGAGAGAGGAGTTGACTGGGGGAGTTCTATGCCCCAGAAGTGGGAAGGGAACAAATGCTCTGAAGTGGGGCTGCGTGAGTTCAAATCCCCACCCTGTTGCCTGGCTGGAGGGGGCTTGTCTCACCTGCCCAACAGAGCAGGGACATCGTGCATATCTAGCAAGGATCCATCCTTACGCAGTGACCCACGGCATAGGTCAAGTGTGTCCCTGAGTGTCCCCATGGCCTTCCAGGCAGCTGAAGAGTCCTGGATTTCAGATGTGTGTTTCAGAGTCGTACTTTGAAGCCACTGCAGCCCTAACTGAGCACAGCCTGTGTGTTTTCCTGCCTCCAGATCCACAGCTCCCAGGACTTTGACATCTGCGTGAGGGACATGATCCCAGCTGACGTTCCTGAGCACTTCCGGGGTACAGTCAGCATCTGGGCCACTGTAACCGCTATGGACGGGAGTCAGCAGGTGGCCTTCGATGACTCAACCCCCGTCCAGAGGCAGCTGGTGGACATTCGATACTCCAGGGTCACCAGGAAGCAGTTCAAGCCGGGTCTATCCTACGTGGGGATGGTAAGCGTTGGGACTGGTACCCAGCAGGGGCTGTCCAAGGTCACAGACTCTGCGCTGCCTTCCACCCCAGCTCCTGCCAGAAAGCCACTGTGAAACCACTGCGATATGGTCCCTGCAGCTGGGGGAACCAGGCCAGCAGAGCTTGGTGTCACCTCAGAGGGAAGCTGGCCATACCCCTAATCCCTGCCTGCCTCCACTACCCACACACTGACCCCTCTTGTCTTCCACGGGTCACTCACAGGATGCTGGTGGTCCTCACACTGTGTCTCCCTCTTGTTCTGCTTTGGCACTTCCCGTCTCTCTTTGCGCCGGAATCTTAGCTACTGCTGTCCCAAGCATGGAGACACAGCTCATGTGCCCCTTGATTTTAGGGTCCCAACTGGAGTAGAAGCTAAAGTACCACATGTGTGGTCAAAATGTGTATGAAGAAAGGGCTTGGGGCTGTCAATTCAGTGAAAAGGGAGCATTTCATGTACAGCTGAGAAATTACCCACCATCTGCATTAAAGAACAGAGCTATTAATGGGGATCACACAGGTTTAATGTCATTCTGTCACCGAATACTCAGTCCAGGGTCCCTCAGGGCCCACTGACCATATTTCTTTTACAACATTCATGTCTTCTGAACCTCTCATTCTGATTGCCTTTTCTGCCTGCCTGAATGAGTGAGATCTGAGAGTCACGAGGAGCTGTCCATAGCATTTCCCACCCTGTTCCTACCTTGGCGTGCCATGAGGCTCACGGCCAGCCTGTGACTTCTTTGCACCTTGTGACTGCTTTGCCAAGTCCAAGGTCATGAAGGTTTCCTATGTTTTCTTCTAAGTGTTTCATAGTTTTAGCTCTTACATTTAGGTCTGTGATCCATTTTGATTTACTTTTTGTATATGGCGTAATGTGGGGGTTCCACTTCATTCTTTTATGTGTGGAGATCTAGTGCTCCCAGCACCATTTGTTGAAGAAACTGTACTTTTTCCCACTAAATGGTCTTGGCACCCTTATCAAAGATCAACTGGCTGTAGATGTATGGGTTTATTTCTGGACTCTCAATTCTATCCCATTGGTCTCCATGTCTATCCTTACGTCAATACCACACTGTCTGGATTATTGCAGCTTTGTAGTGACTTTTGAAATTGTAATGTGTGAATGCTCCTTCTTTGTTCCTTTTTCAGGATTGCTTTGGTTGCTTGAGGCCCCTTGCCATTCCTTATGAATTTTAGCACCAGCTTGTCTATTTATGCAAAGAAGCTGGCTGGGGTTCTGGTGGGGTCAGATCAGATTGAGTCTATAGATCAGTTTAGGAAGTATCACCTAACCACATCAAATCTTTGTTGACCCCTTCCAGGTGGAGCTTTCCTACCCTGACGGCAGCCCGGCAGAAGGTGTGACTGTCCAGATCAGGGCAGAGCTGACACCAAAAGACAACATCTACACCACCGAATCTGTGTCCCAGGGGGGGCTGGTGGGGTTTGAAATCCCCTCCATCCCCATGTCAGCACAGCACGTGTGGCTGGAGGTGGGTGAGTCGCCTAAACCCTTGTCATTCAGCCAGCAGGCATGTACTCAGCGGGACTGGGACCTCTCTCTGCCCCAAGGGAGGTCATGGTCTGATGGGGGAACACAGAAGGGGTACAGATAACTCAGTTGTTCTAGGGCAAGGTGGGAGGCTGCTTCTGGGAGGGTGAGACAGTGTGTGCAGAGGCCCAGAGGCCCACCATCATAGTGCGATCAGGTCCTGTAAGTGCCCAGATAGACTGAGCCACTCCAAGAAGATATGGAGGAGGGAGCCAGTGGGGCTAACTCCCACCTTCCAGGCAGGCTCGGATTTACTCAAAAGGTAGTGTCAGGGGATAGAGTGATCTGAATTTTGATACCCAACAACTGTTCCAGTAAGGGGTGGCTGGGGGACCACAGGTAGGCAGACAAGAGATGATGGAGAGGGCACCAAGCCTGGGGCTGTTGAGGTAGAATCGATAGGACTTGGTGTCCCCACTGTCAGGGAAAGGAGGAGCAGGAGCGACAGAAACAGATTCCCAGCTCCCGGCTCTGTGACAGCCCATGAACACTGGGATGGCGGGGATGGGGCAGCTGAGAATAAATAGGTGGGAGCCAAGGACACCTGTAGCCTCTGTGTCCCCTGTGGGTGACACATCTTTAAAGATTTTTAACCACCAAAGCTACAAGGTCAGGGTCTCCAGACCACCCACACTTTTTACCAATTGGCTATAAATGTGAGGGTTCCTGCTGCCCTACTACCATACAATTTCAGGTTTTTAAAAGAATCATCAAAAGACATTCTTTCATTTCCATTAGTCCTTTAGCAATGAACTAGTAGCAAAGCCCACAAATGACTCAAATATCAGAATTAGCCAAATGATTTTCTCTCTCATAGATACGTCTAAAAATTAGCTTTTTCCAAAAATGTCACTTTAATGGAAAGATATTCTATTTCTGTTACCAAATACTGCTTGGGAAAAGGTCTTTAATTATTTTTTTTTTATAAAGCAGAATCAATTTTAAACATTATCTAATTATTTTTCATTGAAATATAATTGACATACAACATATTGGTTTCTGGTGTATAACAATGATTTAGTATGTGTACGTGTTACAAAATGATCACTACAGTAATTCTAGTTAACATCAATCACCACACATAATTTCACAATTTTTTTTCTTGTGACTTTCAAATATACAATACAATATTGTTAACTAAAGTCACCATGCTGTACATTACATCCCAGGACTTATTTTATAATCGTAGGTTTGAACCTTTTGCAATTATAGTTTTGTAATAGAAATATAATACAAATTAGGCCAAAGTAAAGAGAGAGAGAGAGATGCCTAGGGCAAGAGTTGAGAGGGTGTCAGATTCGAAGTTTCTCATGCTGTCTGCCTGGAGTCAAGACTCATCGCCCGCCCGGCGCATCAGCGTGTGACAAACGCACAGAGAACTGCCAGCCAGGGGTGCTCACTCATGCTTCCGTGTCTATGGTTTTTATTGAGGTTTCATTATAGAGGTGCCATTGATTGAACCATGGGCCCCAAGACTGAACTCAGTCTCCAGCCACCTGCCCTCCCAGAGGTCAGGATGGTATGTGGCTCAGAGCCCCAACCCTCTAATCACATGGTTGGCCTTTCCGGTGTGGCAGTCCCCATCCTGAGTCATCTCATTAGCTGTGTTATCAGGACCCACCATGAAACAAACACACTCTCATCGCTTGGGGAATTAGAGAGTTTTAGAGGCTGCCTCTGAGGAGCTGGACTGAAGCCTGGCCAACTTCTTTATCCTTTTTTTTTTAATATATATTTTTTATTTTTCAATTACAGTCGGCATACGGTATTATATTAGTTTCAGATGTACAACATAGTGATTAGACATTTACATAACTTACAAAGTGATCACACCAATAAATCTAGTATCCACCTGACGCCGTACATAGCAATTACAATATTATTGACTATATTCCTTATGCTATACTTTATATCCTCTTAACTCTTTTGTATCTACCAATCTCGAGGTGGCTTCTTCTGTATGTCTTTAGTTGTAGGACTTCTGTTCAGCTAGACTCCAGACAATTTTCAGTGATGGTTGTTCTATAGTTTAGTTATAATTTTGATGTGGTTGTGAGAGGAGGCAAGCACAGCATCTACCTACTCCGCCATCTTGATCAGAAAGAAGCTCTGCAACTTCTTTATTCTCTATCACACAGAGTTCTTAGGTTCCCCCTTCTGATGTCTCTCTTTTGTTAGCCGCATTCTTTTAGCAGCAATTGAAGGCAACAGGCTCAAACTGTCAAAGGAGCAAAGATAGTATAACTGCCAGGGCCTGGGGTGTGCAGGGGCAGGGCTGTGAGCTCCAGGCGGGTCCGGGTCCAGCCCAGCCACTCCCTCTCCTGACTGCGGCCTCCTGTGTTCACTCCTCAGACAGGTATACTCTCTGAGAAGCCCCTGAGGCTGCTGGCAAGCCTGAGGACAGGGAGGTGTACATGTGTGCATGCAGAGGGGAGGGATTTTTTTCCCAAACGTGATGGAACTATCTCCCGGTGGCCATGTGGGCCACCTGTCGCTGCCTGAGCTAATCTCCAAGACCCCGTGGCCAGTTGGACACTTACTTCACACAGAGCTGGGAAGAACAGGCTAGCCACATTGGACCCTATTGTCCAAGAATTGGAGAGGGTGTTCCCCAAAGGGAAACTGGAACCTGAGAGGGTTTTTCTGCAGGGCAGGGCAGAGAAGGCAGTAGCATCCCAAAGACCCCCTTCCCAGATGCCCAGGCCTTGACCAAGTACCCTCTCTTCTTCAGACCAAGGTGACGGCACTCAATGGAAAGCCTGTGGGGACCCAGTACCTGCCCAGCTACCTCTCCCTCAGCAGCTGGTACTCCCCCAGCCAGTGCTACTTGCAGCTGCAGCCGCCCTCCCGCCCCCTGCAGGTAAGGCTTTCAGGTGGGACCTTCCTCGGGCAGGACTGGACCCCAGATAGGGCATACATGTACCTCCAGGGGACCCACACGTGCCCCAGCAGGGCTAATGGTGACGCTGATGCTGAAGCCCCCATTCCTCCAGCAAGGGGGGTACTCCTCCAAATGAATGCCCATAATTTATTTATCATTAAGGCCATGGCCCAGGGTTTACCATGATAAACATGACTCTTGCCGTCAGGGTGCCACCGCTCCCAGGCCTGAGACGGGTTCCCTGCTTTCTGGAGGCTTCACTTCTTGTGCAAAGGCAGCAAGAGTTTTTTCACCCAGACACACTGAGTGTAAAGATGAGATGAAAGAGCCAGGTCTCATGTTGGTGCTTCCTGAGTCTGTTATTCCATGATCCCAACTAAGTAAGATGCATGGAGAGGTGTGTGAGGAGGATCTGTAAAAATTGAGCAGAAAATTGGAAGAGTTCCCACGAACCCCTGCTCCCTGCACACAGTTTCCCTGATTAGTAGCACCTTGCATTAGTGTGGCACATCTGTTACAATGGATGAGCCAACACTGGTGCATTATCATGAACTAAAGACTCCCGGGTACATTAGGCTTCTGTCTTGGTGTTGCACATTCTGTGGGTTTGAATAAATGTCTAATGACGTATATCCACCATTACAGTATCATACAGAATGGTTTCACTGCCCTAAAAATCCTCCGTGCTCCACCCATTCTTCCCTCCCTCCCTGTAGCCCATGGCAACCACTGAGCTTTTCACTGTCTTTATATTTTTGCATCTTCCAGAATGTTGTATAGTCAGAGTCATACAGTATGTAGCCTTTTTAGTTTGGCTTCTTTCACTTACCAACTTACATTGAAGTTTCCCCTGTGTCTTTCCATGACTTGAGCTTTTTTCATTCTAATGGTGAATGATATTCCATCGTATGGCGTGGGCAAACTGTGGTTTGTGTAGTCCCTCACCTGTTGAGCGCTATATAGCTATATGTTTTGCAAAGCACTCCGTTAACCCCATTAACTAGAGCACCAAAAGCTGACCCTGGCTGCCATGGGTGGTGGCAGGCTTGCCAGTGTTGCTTCTAATGCCCTACCAGCCCCAGAAGTTCTGGCAGTCCTGCCCACACCCAAGGCGGCAAGGGGCCCCTGGGATGCAGCACGGAGGAATCCCGGCATCATGCCTGTCTCCCAGGCTTGGCAGCTCTCTGCAGGGTTATGAGAATGAGAAACTCAGACGAGATTGTGCCCAGCTTGGCTGAACACACCGTTCTTCTTGTAATGCTGTTCAACCAGCAGTGTGGTGTGGGGACGCTGCCATTGGCCGCCTTCCTGTGGGGCGGCAAGGATCCCTGTGTCCCTAGCTGCCAATACTGCTGTTCCCAGTAGGTGAGAACTTGGCTGGGTCACTCAGACTTTCCTCTCAGAGGGACGTCTCCGTCTTGCCTGAGTCGGGTCAGCCGGTTCCAGCTTTCCCCCACCCCCAGACCGTCATCAAGGGGCACTGGGGCCAGAGTGCCCGTGCTTGGTTTTCCAGCCTGGGCCCTGTGTCCAGAGCCTTTCCCCTTCCTCCGGCACTGAGGCACATGTGGGGAGGAGCTTCTCTTTATACAGGGAATGTCACCTCAATCTTTTGGGTTGGTGTGACACCACAGGGTTAGTGCAGGTAAAGAGGAGGAAGCTTTGTGCTCTTTTCTTCTTTCTATCCAATATTTCAAACAGAGGGTACTTTTGTTTGTCTTTTTATAATGGGGATGTTTACAAATTTAGAGAACTTTTAAAAACATAGAGCCAAGGTTCTAGCTCTTTAGGAAAGATATTCTTACCAGAGGAAAATCTCACCTTGCGGTTTAAGGTCTCCAATCTACTAATTTTTAACGAGGACAGGCTTGGTAGCTTAGATCAGGGCTCCGTTGTATAATTGTTAAAAAGAGAGTGGCTTTGTATCATGGGGCTGAGCCACCAGTCTACATCATTTGAAGGGAGGACAGTACTCTTACCATAAACGGAGGTCTCTTTTATTTTCTGTAACAATAGACAACTTTGGTCTGTGGGCCATAAACAACCATGTGCCTTTCACCCAGATTTATGAATTAACATTTTGTTTCCATCCATCCATCTGTCCATCCATCCATCTACCCACCCACCCACCCATCTATCCATTTCTCTATACATTTTTTTGACTGCAGCATTTGAAAGTAAGTCACACATAGCATAATACATCCTCAAAATGAGGAAATTTTTCAACATGACCTCAAGGCTATTGTCATATCTAAGAAAATTATATTAATTCAATCATCTTTTTTAATTCATAGGCAATATTCAAATTTTCAAAGGTGTCCTCAAGGTGTAACATATCTAGTGTGTGTGCACATCCATGCATATCTGCACAATTGTACACACACGTGTGTGCATATGCATACATGTGCATGTGCACATGCGTGAGTGCGCATGCGTGCATTTGTGTGTGTATTTTATTCAGGATCAATTTATACACTGCATTTGGCTCTTCTGTGTTCATAGTCACACTTGATCCGTAATAGTCCCCACACCTTTTCATCACCATGACTTTTGCGAAGAATCCAGGCTTGTGGTTCCTGTATATCCTTTATCCAGGTTCCCCTAATGTTTTAACTTTTTAAATGTTGTTTACCTTTCATTGTTAAATCATGAGAGTTCTTTATATATTCTGGATAATGGACTCTTATCAGATATATTGTTTGCAAACATTTTCTCCCATTCTCTAGGTTGTCTTTTCACTTTATGGATAGTGTCCTTTGATGCAACAATAGTGTTTAGTTTTGGTAAATTCCAGTTTATCTTGTAATTTTTTTCCTTTGTTGCTTGTGCTTTGGTGCCCTAGGTAAAAGAAACTATTGCTAAATCCGAGGTCATGTTTTCATCTAAGAGTTTTATAGTTTTTGCTCTTACATTTAAGTTTTTTGAACTATTTCCAGTTAATTTTTGTATACGATGTGAGGTAGGGCCCAACTTCAGTCTTTTGTACCATCTGTTGAGAAGACGATCCTTTTCCCCTTGAATATTCTTGGCACCCTCATTGAAAATCCCTGGGCTATAGATATGTGGGTTTATTTCTAGAAGCTCAGTTCTAGCCCATTTATCTAACCAGATGTCTTTATGCCATCACCACACTGTATTTATTACTACAGCTCGGTAGTAGGTCTTGAAATCAGTAAATGTGTGTCTTCCAGCACTCACTGACATTAGGAAGGGCCGGAGCCTTCAGTTTCCCCCTCTGGAAACGTGGAGATTATGAGAGGACCCAACGTGTCAGGTGCACATTTGATGAGAAGGCCCAGCCCAGTGCAGCACTGGCACCTGCAAAGTTAAGGAGTAGTTCCAACACCGCCCTCCCTCCTGACACCAGTCGCAGACTTTAGGGATCTCCAAACTGTCCTCAGGTTTTTTAATTTCTAGGGGCATTCACAGAATCACTGAAAGCTGTTATACTCACGGTTACAATATATAATCATGAAAAACACAGATTAAAATCAGCCCTGGAAAGAGATGCACGGGGCAGCGCCGGGAGAGTTCTGAATGTGAGCTTCCGCTTGTCCTCTCCCCATGCAGCCATGGACAGTGTGACTTTTACAGCAACGATGCGTGACAACATGCATGGTGTACTGCCAACAAGGACACTCACCTGAACAAGCCTCAGTGTCCAGAGTTTTTATTGCAGAGTCAGTCACATAGACATGTTTGATTGGCCTCAGTTCCAGCTCCTCCAGAGATCAGACTGATAGAGTGTGGCGCAAGGCCCCCACTGTAAATCGTATCTCATGTGGCCCAAGACCCTAGGTAAACAAAGACTTATCAGGCAGGACATTTCAGTGGCTTAGAGATCACTTATAAGGAGCAGGGGGCAAATTCCAGACCTCTTTTTGGGCCAAGTTAAGTTCTTCACTATATGACACCTCACTGAAGCTTCCATACTGTTATCACATTTTGTGTGCACTACAGTCTCATTTATGGAGCAGCAGCTGAGGCTGCCAAGGGGACATGGCCACAGCCAGGACGGGACACCAGGCAATCTGCCCTGAGGCCAGTACGCTCCCTCCTCAGCCATCCAAACCTCCTGGTGGCCCCAGAGCAGCTGTCTCCTTTAGTGAGCTGTGGCATTGGTGTTGGCCTCGGGGTGCCAGGCAGGGCCCTCTGTGCTACATGTCTCCCACAGGTCGGGGAGGAAGCCCACTTTTCTGTGAAGTCCACATGTCCCTGCAATTTTACCTTGTACTACGAGGTGGCAGCACGAGGCAACATCGTGCTCTCAGGCCAGCAGCCGGCCCACATCACCCAGCAGAGAAGCAGGCGAGCAACTCCAGAGAAACCGATTCGCTTAACGCATCTTTCTGAGACAGGTGAGCCAAGCTGTAGGCTGAAAGTTCTGTTCTTCCTTCTGAACCATTGAGACTGGGATGGGTGCTCCACATAGAAGGAGTGAGCCAGATGCAGCCAAGAGGGAGCTTGCCTCAGGGCGGAGGGCACATGTCCCAAGCAAGACAGAGTTGGGTTCAGGACGAAGGGCATCCTCACTGCGTGTTTTCGGGGGACTAGGGCAGGCCAGTCACTGCAAATTCCATACTCTGCCATGTTGCCATCTGCCAGACCCCTCTCTGCCTTTGTCCAGGTTGTTCCCCCACCTAGAAGCCTCCCTCTCCTTGACTCTGTGTGTTCCTCATGAGTCCCACCTCCTCCCCTTGGTCTTCCCCAGCTCCCTTTTTTTCACAGCCCTTCTGTCTAAAGCAGGATCTTCAAAGCGGGGACTATGGACGTTTGAGGGCAGATCATCCTCTGTGGTGGGGTGTCTCATGCACTGTAGTGTGTGGAGCAACATCTTTGGTCTCCACCCACCAGATGCCTGTAACAACCCATCCACACACAGTGTGAAACCTAAAAAGTCTTTAGATATCTCACTGGGAGAGAGTCCCTGAGATAGATGGATAGATGGGTAGATAGATAGATTTATAGATGGATGGATGGACGGATGGACGGACATAGATAAATGGATGGATGAATGGATAGACAGATGAACAGATTGACTCACAGATTCATAGATAGATTTATAGATAGACAGACAGATTGACTCATGGATTCATTCATAGGTGGGTGGGTGGGTGGATGGATGAATTGACTCATGGAAAATAGATACATAGGTTCATAGATAGATAGACAGATTTATAGATAGACAAGAAGACAGATAGGATCTCTCTCATGCTAAGTCACTAGTGATGTTTAGGTCCAGATTATTCTTTGCGGAGGGGGCTGCCCTGCACACTGCAGGGTGTTGATCACCATCTACCCCCCTAGATGCCAGTAGCACCCCCTGAATGGGCTTTGGGCATTGTGTGCCTATGTACTCCAGGGCTTCCCTTCCTTTCTAGGTGAAATGAAAGGGCTGTGAGTGTCTGTGGAGCACTCGCCCTGGGTTTGCACCTCATCACACTGTGCCCCATGTCACCCCAGGGCGGCCTGGGGCTTTGGTGGTTCCACTGTGGGATGCTGGATTCTCACGCCTCTCTCTCCCACCTTTGACTTGTCTTAGAGCCTCCTCCAGCCCCAGCAGCCGAGGTCAACGTGTGTGTGACCTCTCTCCAGCTGGCTATAACCCCCAGCATGGTCCCTGTTGGCCGCCTGCTGGTCTTCTATGTCAGGGAGAATGGAGAAGGGGTCGCTGACAGCCTCCAGTTCACTGTGGAGACCTTCTTCGAAAATCAGGTAGAATGTTGGGACCCTGACTAGGGGAGAGAGGAGGGATGGGCAAGCACCATCCAGGGCTGGGGTCTCCAGGGTGTTGACGCCAGGATGGGCTGTGCACAGCTGCTACTCAGACTTCATGTGTTGTCATCGACAGGTCTTCTAAGCAATAATTGGAATATAAGTTTCATCTTAACTGGAGCATCTCCAAAAGTCACAGAGATGGAGATTGCATTCATCACACACAGGGAAAAGTGGTCAGCTATTCTCTGTCCCCACTGGCCTCCAGACCTTAGGGACGGACACTGCTCATGTCCCCAACAGTGGGCTCAGCCTCCTGCACCCTCTATCTGCACCCTTTAAAACTGGCCGCAACACGCCCTCGGCCAGCACCTGTCTCCCCACCCCTTCCCACCTGTCCTCTGCACAGAATGTTTCAGTTCCACCAGCCTAGTTCCTGTCACTCTGCCTCCCACTCTTGTCCTCACCTGGACGGCAAGGTCAGGGTCCCAGCTGGGCTGGTGATGACCGACTCTCCTTGGCAGGTGGTGGATAAGTGGTTTGGGAGGGTGCGGCCAAGCTCCTGACTGCTTTGCTCTGTTTGGGTCCAGGTTTCACTGATATATTCAGCGAATGAGACACAACCCGGGGAGGCTGTTGACCTGCGGGTCAGGGCTGCAAGGGGCAGCTGTGTGTGTGTTGCCGTAGTTGATAAGAGCGTCTACCTATTGAGGTCTGGGTTTCGTCTGACTCCTACTCAGGTGAGCGGGGCCCTTGGGTGCCAGGTTTTAGCACCTCCATGAGAGCCTCTCACTTTCTAATAAACGAAGAGCCCCATGTGAATCCAGATTCTCTCTCTCCATTGGGTTCATTTCTCAGTGAACCTACTTTTTGTCACTCCTTTGGTGCAGTTGAAAGATCTTGGAGTCAAATTCATTAGACCCTTGCAACATGACTTTGTCTAGGTCCCACTTCTCCGGCCCCAGTCTGTCCATCTTTAAAATGGGCTAACACTACTGCTAACCTAAAACTAAAAGGCCTTTCAAAGGGAGAGGCAACAAGCATTTATTTGAGATCAATAAGAATAGTTATCCAGGATGCACTGATTCAGGCAGAAGCCCAAATAGTGTTTTGATTAGGAGACAAAGGCAAAGGGTATTTATGAGAAAGGGAAGGGGGACAATTATGGTAATAGAGGAAGAAGGCATTTCTGTTGGTGCAGATAACATAACATAGTGATGCTAACTGTAAACAATTAAAAATTTTTTTCAGTCTAGTAGTCATCAATCTGGTAGTCATAATAACTGCTTTCTTGCTGTCTTTGCAAACAGTTCCTTGGGGCATAATGTTGTTTTAGGCCCAGTGTAAAGGTCATTTTGCCCCATTTTAACATTCCAAAGGTTTGAGGCGTAGGTCATGCAAGGCAACTCGTTCCTCTGGCATGGCAGCTCTGGCTCCATTATAAAGTGTTCATATTATTATTATTATTATTTTAGAGTCAAAGGAAAGTTTATTAGAAAAGGGGTAACACTCCCCAGACAGAGTGCGGTCTCCTCTCAGAGGCAGAGAATGAGGGGCAGTGTGCGCGATAGAGGGACAGACTAAAGGCGCCAAGAGGGACCCTGAGTGTTCATGGAATTCAGTTTATGTGCCATTCTTTAGTTCTCATTTCCCCTGATACGGACATACAGTGAGGAAGAGGAAGAGTATGTCTTATGAAAAGGTAAGTATATGTAGAAGGGTCTGCTGGCAGTTCTCAGCCTTTAATGCATAGGTGCCCCATGCTTTTTGCCATAGGGAATGACTCTTGGCTCCTGTTTCCTCTTCACAGGTGTGGGAATGGGTTGTTAGTAATCCAGCAGAAGCCTTTCTTTGTTCTGCAGGTGTCCTCCTGGCCTGGCTGCAGGGCTGATCAGCACCTATATTATTATTTATTTTTATTTAGATTTTATTGCATTATTTATTTATTATTTATTTTTATTTCTTGTTTATATTATCTTTAACACCATCAACACCCATCTCCTAAGGTGACATATGTGAAAGGAGGTTGAGACGGGAGCATGCCAGACCCATGAGAACCGGTTTGGGTTTAAAAGAAACCCTCAGCTGATTGACCCCACTGCCCCTTGCCTGTAGGTTTTCCGGGAATTGGAAGATTATGATGTTTCCGATGGCTTTGGGGTGTCACGGGAAGACGGACCCTTCTGGTGGGCCGGGCTGACAGCACGACGACGCAGGCGCTCCTCCATCTTCCCGTGGCCCTGGGGTGTCACCAAGGACTCCGGGTTTGCCTTCACCGTAAGGAGAGGTGGTCTTGGAGCCCACTGCCCCCTTCCACACTCCTCTCACTTTGAAACAAAGAGTCTCGGGGATACAGAGATGGGAGGTGAAAGCTTTCAAACTTTTATTGCCTCAGAGCTTGATTACGATTCTCCCCAGTGAAAGCTCATAAGCGGACCCTCTGATTTGCAAAGCAGATGAGAGTAAAATGTCATCAGTGTGGTCTGACAACTTGAACTTGATAGAACTTGAGCTCAGGGTAGTTTGCTGGAAGGAAAACCGTCCATGGCCAAGGAGCAGGTGGCCATCCATGTTTTCAAGCAGCAGGTTCACTTGTGATGACAATCGTGGCTCGGGTCTGCCCCCCTCCTTCCTGGTTACAGGGGTCAGGGAGGTGTGAGCAGGTGCAACATGCACAAGCGTCATTCTAGGTCACACGAGGAGCTCACAGGCTGGTAGTCTCCACTCAAATGCATGTTGCATTGGAGGGTGCTTTTCATCCATGTTTTGAAATCATTTAAAAGGCATTCCTCACCCACCCCCATTTTTACTACGGAATTTTCAAACATGGAAAAGTTAGACAAATTCCTACAATTAACATTTTGCTGTATCAGCTAAAAAGTTTAGTATATAAAATATATATAATATATATTTGAACAAATGACTTATTTTGCTATATTAGCTAAAATATGTTTATTATGTATCTAGCTATATCTATATATCTATTTTGGAACAAATGATGTTTCAATTGCATGTCTGTTGGATGC
Organism: Eidolon dupreanum; assembly: GCA_028627145.1. NCBI lineage: Eukaryota > Metazoa > Chordata > Mammalia > Chiroptera > Pteropodidae > Eidolon > Eidolon dupreanum. The sequence continues at coordinate 37,052,794 of CM053512.1, read as the reverse complement.
CTAGCAGTTTGAACCCTTGGACCCTGCTGGTTTTGGAATTAAGGATACCATCTCTGATCAAAGTAACTAGGTTTAACTTCCTTATTGACAAAGCAGAATCAGCCAGTCTAGGATGGGACTTCTCCTCCATCCCATTGCTCCCAATAATTAGCACAGTGATAAAGATAATTATAATAGTAATAACTGCAGCCCACAGTCATCAGCCCTTGGTCTGGATCAGGCACTGTTCCAACTGATTTTTTTAAATAGAGATGAAATTCACACAACAGAAAATTAACCCCTTTTAAAGTGAACAGTTAATTCAATGGCATTTAGTATATTCACAATGTGGTGCAACCACCACCTCTATCTAGTCCCAGAACATTTCCGTCACCCCAAAAGGAAATCCTGTCCCCATGAGCAGTCACTCCCCATCCCCCTTCCCTAGCCCCTGGCAACCACATCTGTTTTCTGTATCTATGGATTTGCCTGTTATGGACATTTCAATGTCAATAGAATCATACAACATGTGGCTGTTTGTGTCTGAGGCACGAATACGTTGGCCTTTCATCACTGGGTGCCATGACTCCCTCAGTTTGTAGCACCAAGCACACAGCAGGGCCATGACGCAGCAGCAATATTGGGCCAGTGGTCCTGGGGTGATGAGAACTATTTGAGCCATCACATCCACTTCCCCACCGTGGGTTTGGATGTTGTCTGTTGCCTAGGAAACAGGACTGGTGGTGATGACTGACCTGGTGAGCCTGAACCACCGGCAGGATGGTGGCCTATACACCGACGAGGCTGTCCACGCCTTCCAGCCCCACACGGGGAGCCTGGTGGCAGTGGCGTCCTCCAGGCAACTCCCCAGGTAATTGTCACTGCCTTGAGCAGGGTTTTCTAACTTCACCCTGTTGATGTCTAAGGCTGGGGCCAGATCATTTTCCATGGTAAGGCCATTTTGTAGGGTATAGAGCAACATCCCTGGCCTCCATCCACCAGTTGCCTATAGCACCAATTTCTTTGTGTTATGACAACTCAAAATGTCTTCAGACATCACCCAGTTTCTCCTTGAGGTCAAAATTACCACTGGGCTGGGGCACTGAGCACTCAGCCTTCCCCCTCAGTTTTCGGCCCTCCCCCCATGCATGGGTTGGGGAGCAGACCTTCCTGGGGACAGACGAATCAGAGCAGAGTAATAGAAAATTCTTTTACTCTTTCTCCTTCCTCTTTCTTCTCCCCCAATTCCTTCTTTTTCTCTCTCTTCCTCCTCCCCCTCCAACCCTCTGCTTTCTCAAGTTGGACACCAAATAATTATTTTTCAGTCTTTCTTATTTTAACTCTAAGTGTTTAAACCTTCCCCCCCCCCTTGAAGGCTGTGAATTGCCCTCAGAGCACTGCTTTGGCCGCACCAGAGTTGTACTATGAAGTGTTCTAGATAGGTTCTCACTTTCTGGGCTATGACTTGTCTAGAAGTGTTTTAAAATTTCAAGTGATTTTTAAAAGTATTTTTTACGCATTTTGTAAATTTGTTTCAAGTGTGCATTGTAGCCAATGAACATGGTCTGTATGGTATCCATTGTCTAGTTTTTATTTTGGAGACTGACTATATGGACAGTGTTTGTAAATGCTCATGTCTTTTTGAATATCTAAATCTCTCTCATTAGGTACAGGGCTCTATGCATACTTTCAGTTAAGCCTATTGATGGTGGCACGCAGAGCCTCCATATATTTTTTGGTTTGTTTACTAACATTAATTACTGAGAGAGAGAAGTTCACATTTCCCCCTTAGATTTGTGGCTTTGTCCCCAGAGTCATGCAAACCTTCGTTTCACAGGAGGTGATACTTTCTCCTCTCTCATATCTCTCCCTTTTGATCCCCTATTGTTCACCTCTTTTCTCGCCCATGCCCTTCATTCGTCTGCCTCTGCCACTAGCTTCTCAATCCCAGGTCTCAGCCAGCCCGCTTGGGAAGGGGAAGGGTGCTCTGAAGACTTTGCATCCCTACTCTCTCTGGATTTAAGGGCATGAGGGCTGGAATAGGGGAGGCAAGCTTTGGATATCCTCTCTTCCACCACTCCTCTGAGAGAGAGCACAGAACCAAGGGGGCCATGGATGGGGTCAGTGTAGTCAGCGGTCCCTAAATATCTGGGTCTCTCCAGAAACCTTAACGATGGGCCCCAGACTCTTGACCCCTTGTTCAGGACCAGAAGTAGCCCAGAAGACCTTCTATCCTCATGGGCCTGTCCATCAAAGCGCTCTTTATCTTTTAAGCCTTCTCTGCCCAGACCAAGATCCTTCCCAACCCCCTAGGCCCTCTGCAGTGGTTCCTGGGTACCTGGGTCCCCTGGGTTCTTCCTGCCTGGGCCACTCATTTAGCAGGAGTCTTAGTTTCCAAACTCCAAATCAGAGTGTGGCCAGACCAAGCTCCTCCTACCGTAGTTTGGACACACACAGAGGCATTTCCAGGATGTGGTTGGATAAGGGAGGTGGAATACTGGCCCTTCCCTCCCACATGCAGGCCCCCTGAGAGCTTGGCCTGGTGTGGTCTGAAATCTAAAACCACAAAGGCAATTATAAATCCAAATGCAGAAAGACAAAAGAAGTGCTTTAAAAGGCAGGTATTTGTGCCTTTTTGTAATTGGATAACATCTTTATTCTGAGGACAAGCTAGTTTTTACAGTGTGCATGTGGTCAAAATTTTTTCAAACAGTATGAAAGATTATATAACAAAATGAAAGTCTCCTCACCTTGAGACTCTTTGTTCTTTCTTAGAGGCAACTGTGGTCAATAATTTATTAGATATCGTTCTAGAAATTTTTTTTGTGCATATATAAGGACTTAAGGAATTTTAAAAAACCCAACAGGAGAATATTGTAATGCTGTTCTATACCTTTTTTATTTTCATAGAGCAGAGAAGTCAACAGTGAGTCTTAGAGATGTTCCATATTAGTACATGCAGTATATGCTTACCTCACTCTTTTTCGCTGACATAATATTTCACTGTATGAATGTAGTGTCATGTGATTAACCAGTCCCCCTATTGATGGAGATTTCAGCTACTTGCTAATTCTCTCAGTGCTGCCGTGAACCATTCCAATTGTCTGTCTTTGCACACGTGCCTGTGGGTATTTCCAGGGTGCATTCCTAGGAGAGGTATTACAGGTTGAAAGAAAGTGACCATTTTTAATTTTGAGAGATTAAGCCAAATCTTGAGTCAAGCTTATTATTTTCTTTTTAATGAAGGGGCAACCCCAGGGAATGTGAGCTACAAGACTTCTGAGGATGGACCAAGAATGAAAGGCACTCTTTAGAAAACCGGAGAGCTTGGGGGAGGTAGACAGTGTGATGCGATGGTGCAGAGAAAGAAAAACATGGCAAACGCAGGGAGGAAAATTAGCAAAGGGGAGGAAGTGGGGTGGTCCCTGTGGCTCTTCAGGATATAAAGCAGCGCTATTATTTTAAGGTGACTCTACCAATCTTTTGATGCCTCATTTCTACTCCTAATTAAGTAGAATGTTAACCCCTTCAAGTGAAAGAATTAACGCTTTGTATCCTAATTAGGCAGAATGTTAACTCCTAAGTGAATTGAGGGTTAACTGACAGGGGAGTGAATTAACATATTGTATTCTAATTGAGAAAATGTTAACCTATCAGGTAACAAAATTAAGTTATGTCCATGAAAGTTTAATCACTTCATTTTTTTATTTTTATAGAGCAGAGAAGAAGAAAAGGACCTTTTTCCCAGAAACATGGATTTGGATGTGTCTCAACATCAGGTACAGTAGGACTTTCCTTCAGCGTCCTCGTGGGCTGACTTTGAGGCACTCACGCAAGGCCAGATTGTTCCCAGTGCGTTTGCCTGCAGATCTGACACCCACATCTGAGTAAGATGTTGGGCATCCTTTTCTAACATATAAAACCCAAAGCCATGAAGTCAGCCCTGAATCCTGCTGCAGCCTCGGACATCCGCTCATGAAATATGAAATGCAAGGGCCTCGTGCCTCTTATGACTCCCTCTTGGGGTAACTCTATCCTCTCTGTTTGCATAACGAGCTCATTAAAACGATTACAGTTCCCTGGAACATGAACTTGACCCCACCCACCCCCTCCTCACTCCTCAGGGAACTTAGACTCCTGCCCTCCAAACAAGCTGCTTTTCTCAGCACATTTCCTTTCCGCGTTTTTCCCCCTTTTAGTTCTTCTTGAAGCAGCAGTGCCCTGCCAAATTCCTGCCGGATGCAATTGACTTTTTTCTGTCGATGCTCAGTGTGAGAACACCCAATGGCACTAAATAGAAAGTAGTTGTAGCCTGCCCTGGGAAAACAGTGAAGCATGAAAGTTCAGACTCCCGGGGCCAGTGGGGTGGGGGGCACTTCTGAATGAGTTCCCCCTTCTAGGCACGAGGTGCCACAAGGCACATGGCACATGCTCCGCACAGAACTGGGCACACTGCTGGGGGTTTCTCAGGCTGCTTTCCTGGATGTGTGTGTCCCCGTTATGGGAAGGCTTAACTCCTGGTCAGAAGAGACCCAGATTATTGCATTTTGCATTGGGACCCCAGGTTTAAGATGGGCTGTCTGGCCATCATTATTCAAATGCATCTGCTTTCTGGGTGCTTGGCGATGTTTTTGGTGCCAGGAATGGCATCTTGAACAAAGAGGGCAGGGTCCCCTGACTCATGGAATTTATGATTTATGCCCCAGGAGACTTCATGCTTCAGTAGGGTCACTGTTCTCATGATGAGCTGGGCACGGGGCTTGGGAGGCAGAAGAGAAACCCTTTGGGAGAAGCCTGAGAGGCTCCCAGGGCAGGCAGAGCCCAAGATGAGTCCCACAAGATGGATAAAAAAGAACGGCGGTGTTCAGGTGGAAGAACAAGCATGAGCAAGCGCTGGGGGGCAGGAGAGGCTGGTGGATTCCTCGAGGTTGCAGGGAGGTAGGAAAGGCCCAGAGGAGGGTGTGGGGTATGTGAAGGCCGTATGGGCTGCGGTGGGGGGGCATGGAGAGCCACAGAGGGTTGCAACCAGGGATTGGAGGTTTGAGATTTGTGATGTTCCCTCCCCCTCTGTTGGCTGTTACTGTATGAAGCCATGAAAGTTCTGCCAGATGGGAAGAGACTGAGCTTGAGTTATCGGGGTGACAGCATGTGACCCTCACAGAGAGGTTGACAGATGCCACAGGTCTTGCAGGGCCTGACGGGCAGTGGAGTCACTGCGTGCTGCAGCCTGAGGGGTCTAGCTGCCCGGCGAGCCCCCCCTGGGCAGGCTCAGGGAAACAAAGAGGCCTGGCAGACACGTGAGGAGCAGCCTGCGTCCCTGCCGGGCTTCAATTCTTGGGCTTCTCCCCAGTCATGAGCTTTATTTTCCAGCAAGCACTCTTGAACCAAAAGCTAAGACAGACTTCAAAAGGATATCCTGGGAATGCAAAGGAGACAGCAAAGTTTGTCCTCAGAGCCACCCTGGAGTGGCCAACGTGCCATCGACGAAGGCGAGGAAAATCTGGCACGTTTCTTGAGCAGCACTGTCCGATGTGTAATTCAAAGTTCCCAGTGCTGTGTCAGAAGGGGTTAAAAGAAACTGGAGTTCATTTGAATCATGTATTTTATATTTATCCAAAATATTGTTTTGACACATAATCAATTTAAAAATTATTGATGGACTTTCTCTCTGTCTTTTTCTTTTTCTTTTTTATGAGGGTGGTACTGCATCAGTTTCCTGGGCTGCCATAACAAATGGCCACGAACTAGGAGACTTGAACCAATAGAAATGTATTCTCTCACATTTCTAGAGACCAGGAGTCTGAGATCAAGGTGTTGGCAAGGCTGTGCTCCCCCCAGAGGCTCTAGGGGAGGGTCCTTCATTGTCTCTTCCAGCTTCTGGGGGCCCCAGACATTCCTTGGCTTGTGGCAGCATCACCCCAATCTCTGCCTCTGTCTTCACATGGCCTTCTTCCGTCTGTAGTGAACTTTCCCTCTTCTTATGAGGACATCTGTCATTGGATTAGGGGCCACTCTACTCCAGTGTGACCTTAGCCTAACTAGTTACATCTGCAGACACCCTGTTTTCAGGGTTTCCAAATAATACCACATTCACAGGTACCAGCGTTCAGGGCGTGGACATACCTCTCTGGGGGACACAAGCATGCCCTAAGTGACTGGTTCTCTCGATTCAGCATCTTTCTTCCCTAAACTGGGCGGAGCACTCACTGCCAAAGTTTGTACCTCTGAACCAGTATTTTGTGGGTCTTGTGTCCACAGTCGCCCTGCGAGCAGTTCATGTTTCTGATCATAGCGAGTCAGGGCGGAGGGACGGCTTTCTGCTGTCACACTTTGTGGTGCCTTAAATGCTTACTTCCGAACTGCAGGGGCACCTTCCTGGGCCCTGAGGCTGTGTGGCTGGAGTCATCTGTTCCCCCTGGCCTCTGTGGCATGGCACTGGAGAAGGGCCCACGGGTTGTCCGTCTTTCTGCAGTGACCTGTCCAGCGAGGAGACACTCCACTTGCAGGTCCCTGACTCCATCACCAGCTGGGTGGCTGAGGCTGTGGGTCTGTCTACCGCAAGGGGCCTGGGCATCGCTGAGCCCACTTTGCTGAAGACCTTCAAGCCCTTCTTCGTGGACTTCACGCTGCCCCCCCATGTGGTCCGCGGGGAGCAGGCCAAGATCCCACTCAGCATCTATAACTACATGGGCATCTGTGCTGAGGTACCAAAACCCCCACCCCAACAGCCTTTCCTGGTGGTGGGGGCCACATCTATGATGCCAGGAGGTGGGAGGGTCGGGTCATCCTGGGGGAGCCTTGGGGGCAGCATATGTGTTATTGATGAGGCAGAGGCAGGATGGGGTCAGCTTCTAATACACCAGCCATCTAAGCTTGGGCAGGGCTAGGGCGGGCATGTGTGCATGGGGGGGTTGGGGGTGACAGACATGATGGAGCCACTGTCCCTGACTTTGGCACCCCTGGCATGGGGGTAAAAGTATCATATGTAATGACGTGGAACAGGGGCTGGCACACTTTTTCTGTAAAGGACCAGATAGTAAAAACCCTTGGCGTTCTTTGGCTTTGGTGGCACCCCCCATCTCTGCCTCTGTCTTCATGTGGCTTCTTCCCTCTGTGTGTCTTCTCATCATCTTCCCTCTGTGAATGTCTGTGTCCGAATTTCCTCTTATAAGGAAGGACCTCAGTCATATTGGATTAAGGTCTGCCCTAAGAACTCGTCATGACTTGATGACGTCTGCACAGACCCTATTTCCAAATAAGGTCACATTCACAGATACTGGGGACTAGGTCCTGAACATGTCTTTTGGGGGAATGTAGTTTAACCCGTAACAGCTCCCCTGGGAAGGTGGGCTTGAGGTTGACCTTGGAAGCTGGGGGAATTTCAGACCTTGGTGATGAGACAGGACAACAGGTGAGGTAGAGGGACCCGTGAGGACCGAGATTAGGTGCGGGCACAGTGGGGAAGGTGTTTGGGTGGGGCCTGTGCACTGGTGTGACTCGGGGGACCAGGGGCTCCCATCTTCCCTGACCTTTGTCATCTTCGAGCCGCATCTCAGCCTGGCTGGTGGGTGGGAGGAAGGGTGGGGAGAAGGGGTCCCCATGGTTAGGGACAGCCATCAGGGGCAGGGCTTGTAAGCTGAGGCTTTAGGCAGAGGGGTGAGTGGGAAACAGGGTCAGGAGTCCAGCTAGGAGTGAGCCTGCTCTCTGCAGGTCTGCCCCATAGCTCTGGCTGTAGGTCTCAGCCTCACCCTGGCCAGCTGGGCACTGGGGACATGGCTGTCCTTCTCCTGGCCCTGCCCAAGCGCTGGCTCATTTCACACCAAGGGCAGAAGATGTGAGCTGTGGCCCCAGACCAGAGACACTGCAGAAACCAAGAGATTTCACCACACACACACTCACATACACACGCATGCAAAACAGATCCCTGGTTTTTCCTGAAAAATGAAGACATCAGGCTAGGGAGGGAGTGGATGGAATTTGTGACCTGAAGGGGGCGCCTAGGCTGGTGAAAGTCTAGGGGGTGGTCTCGACACATCCAGGCTTCACTGCTCCCAGAAGACCCTCTGGGCTTTAGCTTGGCGTGTCCAATTACCAGCTGTTTGCCAATCCGTCCGTAAACTAGGCGTGAGAGCTCAACCTGGCCCCTCTTACCGCCCCAGGCTCAGTGTTTCGTTCAGTTCTGTTTCTTTAGCTCCTAGCAGGGCACCTACACCCACTAGGTCCTTCATATATACTGGTTGGATAAGTGGCTGTGGAACAAAGAGTCTGTTCTAGATTGGAGGGCATAAACACATGTGTACATAGAGACTAGCATGTACAGTGCCAGGCATGCACACGTGTGTAGAGTGCCAGGCTTGCATACATGCACATGGATATACACACAGACACAACACATGTTCACACATGCACGCATATGCATACCCACAGAGCTCTATGATGATGCCGTGGGCTCAGTAGTTGGAGAGAGGGTCAGAGGAAGTGTTCTGGGGGGCCTGCTGGTGGAGTGGTCCCTCCCAGCCCATGCCCCAGTGGGGACATGGAGAAGCTGCTCTTGAACTGGTCTTGGTCCCAAGGGGTAACTGGACCTGTGGCATTTGAGGGACTGAGGGAAGGAGAGAACTCCCAGCAGGACAATGATGAATATTGGTTCTGATTGAAACTGGAAAGGGGGCCTCCCGTGGAGGGCATGGCTTTTGGAGGGGGCTGACAGGCTGGTGGTGGGCTCTGGGTGGTGGGATATGCTGGGAGGCCTCAGATTCCAGGCACCATGAGCACATGCCACCTTCTGCAGGTGTACGTGAAGATCTCGGTGCCCAAGGGCATTCGGTTTGTTGGGCATCCTGGCAAACGCCACCTGACCAAGAAGATGTGCCTGGCCCCTGGAGAGACCAAGCCCACCTGGGTGGTTCTGTCTTTCAGCGACCTGGGGCTCAGCAACATCACAGGTGAGGGCCTGGTGCTTCTCTGGGCACCTACCCTCCAGGTCACCAAGGGACCCAGGCTCTGACCACAGACACAGGCAAGGGGTAGGTGGGGCAGCAGGTGAGGTCAAGACCACCCTGAGAGACAGGACAGCAGTTGGGGAAGCAGGCCAGAGGGAATAGTCGGGAAGTAGGGGGAGGTGCCCTCTGGGAGTGGAGCCTGAGGCTTTACCTGGGGAGAGCTGGGCTCTTAAGGTGCCAAACCAATGCAAACACAGATACATCACAGACATGCACACACAAATACTAGTACACCCATGCACACACATGCATGCACATGTAAATATGTGCACGTGCATGCATGTGTACATACATGCATACACCATGCAAATACATATATGCACACTAACATGAGCACACAAATGCGTGGAGAAACATGCACATGCAGCTTGCACACACACATACACATGCACATATGCACACCTGGTACAAAGGTGGGGGACAGGACAGCTCCCTGTTCTAAGAGCAGTACTGAGCATTTACATCTCTGCAGCCAAAGCCCTAGCTTATGGAGAAATAAGCTGCTGCCGGGATGGGAAGTCCATCAAACACCCGGAGGAGAATTACACTGACAGGAGAGTCCCCATCGGGAGGGACCACATCAGGCGCAGCGTGATGGTTGAGGTAAGCCCACACCCTCATCCGGGATGCTTTGCCAGGGCCTGGTTCCCTGAGAGCCCAGCCCGAGTGTACGGTCCCTTCCCGAGCCAGGGCCAGGGCAGATCCCATGGTCCCTCTGGGGCTTGGGGAAGGTGAGCGGACTACCTCGCCATAGGATCGCGGCATCCAGCTCCTTTCCACAGCACAGAGCCAGCTGTGGTGAAGTGGCTGGGGACTCACTAGGGCTGCAGGAAAGTGCGGCTCCAACTTACCAGTTTGGTGATGTAAAAGAAGTATTGAAAGTTGAGAGCCCCATGGGGGCTGTGCTGGTCACACCAAATTCTCGAGGGGCATATTGGGTGTAATTCTGGGTGTTCCCTTTTAAGAGAACAAGCTGCTGCCTTCTATTCTTTGGGGAAGGTCTGTGGAAGGGGCAGAAGCAGGAGCATGGATGGAAGAGACAGGAGACAGGGGATGTGTGGGACAAACCGTGGGATGGAGACCCTGTCTTTGGCAGACCCAGGCATCCCCTTTTCGGTGTTCAAGGACATCAGATGAGGCCTTGGGTCCTTGCAGCCTTTGTGTCATCATGTTCCCTGCCCAGAGGGAGAAGCTGGGCTGGGAACTGAAACAAATGGGGTAGCCAGGAGGGCAGGTGGGGATGAGAGGAGCATGACAAGTCCAAGTGCTGTCGAAGAATTCTTGTAACCAGAGGAAGGGAGAGGGAGCCTCAGTTTCCTCACCTGGGCCTGGGAGATGGATAGCCTGGCCTTCTGTGCACCGTAATGTTGGCATCATCCCACAGGGTCCAGAATCAGAGCCACTGCCATGGGAGAGCGACCACCCCCCTGCGCTGACTGTCGACCAACACTCATTTCTCCCTGTTTCTCTGTTTCAGCCCGAAGGAGCCCCCCACACGTACACCTACAGTGCTTTCTTCTGTCCCAATGGTGAGTCCCCGGGCCCACCCCTCTGAGGACTTCAGCCCTTACCCCTGCACTGTTGCACCTCTTCCGCTGCCAAGTAGACTCCCACAGTCCCTGGAGGCTGAGGACCCAGTAGCAGAGAACTGAGATGTCCTGCCTGGGGACAACCATAGCCAGAGTGGGGACTGGGCATCCATTATGCAGGAAGTGAGTGAACACGATTGTAGATTGCAGGTGTCGAAGAGAAAAGAGACAGCAGTCAGGAGTAGGGTGACGTCCTTGAACTCAGGACCCTATGGTGAGGAGCACAGCATCCTGGGAAGGGAGATCTTAGAGTGACATCGGGGAACGAGGGAGACCCAGAACACTGGTGTAGCAGAGGAGAACATGGGAAATTAAGGTGGACTCCAGAGGGTGTGGGATCTGGGGTCCACCTCAATCCCTCTGAAATTGACATTATACCGTACATGATCCATGAACTGGAAATGGGTACAGAGAGTGCCCAGTGGGTGGAGTGGCCAGAGAAGGGCCATCCACGCCTCTGCCTTAGTGGGATCAGGGAAGTGCTGGGTGAAACATGACGTGAGCGTGGACTGCCTGTGGGAGGGTCTGTCTCTTCCCCATCTAGGTCTTGCCCTAGGAGCTGTCCAGCTTGGAGCTTGGGCCAAGCTGGGCACCTGGCAGTTATCCAGGGGCCTTTGCCAGGAGGTAGAGCAAAAGATCTGGCATCCCTGGGTGATGTCCACCCTCAGGTCAACCACCTCCCATGGCCAAGGCATTCAACATGAATATATATTCTGCATACTAGTTCTTTAATCAGATAAACATTTTATAAAGACATTCCTCCCAGTCTGTGGCTTGTCTTCATTCTCCTGATAGTGTCTCTCAAAGACAGAAATTGTTTATTTTGATTGATGTCCAGTTTTTCCTTTTGTGGATTACTTTGTTGTTGTTGTGTCTAAGAAATCTTTGCCAAATCCTATGTTTTCTTCTCAAAGTTCTACAGTTTCAGGTTTTACATTTACAAAGTGGCTATGACCATTTTGGGTTAATTTTTGGAGACCATGCAAGGGATGAATCAAAGTTCATTTTTCTGCATTGCCAATTGGTCAGCACCGTTTCTCGAAAAGGTTTTCCTTTCTCTATGGAATTACCTCTGCAGCTGTGTTGAAAGTCAGTTGTTCGTACCTGCGTGGGTCCATTTCTGTACTCCCTCTTCTTTTCCATTGAGCACTTACTTATCTATGTTGACACCAAAACTACACTGTTGTGATTTCTGTAGCTTTCGAGTAAGTCTCAGTGTAAGATGAGGTGAGTCCTCGAACTCGGTTCTTCTTTATTTTTGCCTCTTCTAGGTCTTTTCTGTTTCCATATATAAATTCTGGAATCAGCTTTGCAGTTTCTCCAAAGACCGTGCTAGGACTTTGACTGGGATTGCACGGCATCTGTTAATTACTCAGGGGATAATTAACATCATGGCCACATTGTCTTCTGACCCATGGACGTGGTCTAGCTCTCCACTGAGTTGGGTCTTTAGTTTCAGCAGCGTTTCGCAGTTTCCAGTACATGGGTGGTGTGCATCTTTTGTAGGATTTATTCCTGTAAGCATTTTATCTTTGCTGTGCTATTGGCAAAGCTGTCATTAAGCCAGCAGCCATGCTTCCTGCAGCTGCTGGCCCAGCCACAGTGAGACAGGTCCCCCATGGTCCCAATTTTCTAGGTGCCCCCACAATGCCCTCTCTCCTTCCCTCTGTCCAGAGAGAGTCCATATCTCCACACCCAACAAGTATGAGTTCCAGTATGTGCAGCGGCCACAGCACCTCACCCATTTCGACGTGGCTGTGCGAGCCCACAATGACGCCCGTGTGGCCTTGTCCCCTGGGCCCCAGGACACGGCGGGCATGATCGAGATCGTCCTGGGGGGTCACCAGAACACCAGGTCCTGGATCTCTACCAGCAAGATGGGTGAGCCTGTGGCCAGCTCGCACACGGCCAAGATCCTCTCCTGGGATGAGTTCAGAACATTCTGGATCAACTGGCGTGGCGGGCACATCCAGGCATGGCTGGGCTGGCCGGGGTGGACATGGGAACCTCGTGGTCCTCTGACATTTGCTGCTTTCTGCTGTGTCCGGGTCTGATGAGGGGAATGGGGAGGAGAGAGAGTAAATATAGGGTACCACCTCAAGTCGCTCACAGTCTTCCTGGAGTTTCTTACAAAAAGAATGTGGTGAGAATGTGCTATGGCAGAGGGAGTGCCCAGGGATTGGGGAGCTGAGGGACGGTAGATGGCCAGGGAGAAAGAAAGTAGGGGGCTGGGAACACTCTGAGCCAAGAGGAAGGAACATAGAGAAGGAGCAGCTAACACAGCTTCCTAGCGGAAGGACATAACCAAACTGAGTTTTGAAGTATGACTAGGAGTTCAGCAGGCAAACCAGAGTGGAGGATGTTCTAGGCAGAGGGAATAGATGTGCAAAGGCCTAGAGGTACCAGGGAACCTGGTCACTTTGGAACCTGCAGATACCATGCTTGTGTCTCTGTTGGCCACTTAATGGATGGGGTGACTTCTAGTTTCTCCCACCATGGCCCTGTATCCTGTGTCACTGCAGCCCTAGTGCCACTGCATGCTTCCTTCCGGCACCCAGCAGCCTTGGCTTCTTTTTCCAGGTTGGCTATGGTCCAGAGCCATCCAACAAGTCTGTCATCATGACCTGGACCCTCCCCAGGGCACCAGAGGTCCAGTTCATTGGCTTCTCCACTGGCTGGGGCTCCATGGGCGAGTTTCGCATCTGGAGGAAGATGGAGGTAGACGAGAGCTACAGTGAGGCCTTCACCCTGGGGGTCCCGCACAGCGCCATCCCCGGGTCTGAGCGGGCGACTGCTTCCATCATAGGTGTGTCTGCCCCACAGCCTGGCTTGGGGAGGATGGGGGCAAGAGCCCAAGGGCAAGGTAGCCATTCCAGGCTCAGTCTCACACTGGGCTTTGCTGCAGACCTGTGCCTCTGGGGCCTCCAGCCACACACCTACTTACCTGATAAGCATCTTCTAGTGCCTTCTCTGTGCCGGGCTCTGGGGCAGGCCCAGAAATGACCCCAATCCCGCCCTTGAGGGGCTCCTAGTCTGGCCAAGAAGGCAGGTCTATACCTACCCAGTCCAAGCCCTGTGTAGGGTAACCCCAAGGGCCAGGTGATAAACTCTGGAGGGAGTGGGTTTGGGGCAATGTACAAAGAAGACCAAAAGGCCAGGTGAAGTTAGCCAGGTACAGAGTGGGGAGCGGGGGTCCTGGGGGTCCTGGTGAGAGAGGCAGACATCCAGAACATTTGCTGAGTAGGGGTAAGAGACTGACCAGGGGTCTCTAAGGATTGTCTCCTGTGGCCTGGGCATGGGAGTGGCAAGTGGGGACTGTGTGATCAATCTAACGGTGGAAGTCGGAAGAGTGGGGAGACAGGGCGAGGCCAGGAGGGTCAGGCAGACCTGAATGACAGGGTCTCAGGCGTCTCTGACATCAGCGGGTAAAAGCCCTGGCACTCGGGCAGGTTGGTGGTTATGATCAGATCAGAATATGCTAGAGTTTACAATTTCTGAAGCATGAGGTCAAGTCAGAAGTGGCTGAGGGAGCGAGTGGCCCAGATGGAGGTGAGGGTTGTAGGGAAGGAGGTGCATGGGCAGAGATGGTGGAGCTGGAGCCTGGGACCTGTATGCCGGCGCCTTCAGCACAGTGGGGCAGAAGGGTGGAGAAGAAACTGGGAAACCCAGAGGAGGGCGACAAGAAAGCAGCCAGGCAGGCCCTGACACGAGAGGAGGCCTCAGGAGCAGTGACAGCCTCAGAGGGGCAGGAGGAAAGGCCACGGAAGGAAAGGAGGTGTGATCAGAGAATAGTGGGGGTTCTGGAGGGCTCGTCAGCAATTTTTAGGGTAGAGAGGCCAAGAAGAGGAAAAGTGCTAAAGGGATGAGAACACAGGAGACCAAAAATAAAAGAAAAAAAAACTTTAAAATGCCCTAACAGTATCACACCTGTATGGAAACTTGTATTAAAAATCTAAATACTCATGGTTAAAGAGAACATCACATTTTGTATTACAAGTTAAAAAAATATTTAGAATGATTTAGAATATGATGGCTATATTGATACATTAACATTTGTGAGATACAGCCAAAGTCATACTTAGAGGGGAATTCATGGCCTTGAGTGCACCTGTTTTAAAAGTCAGAAAGAAAAAAAGCCTTCAGCGTAATGGAAAGGGAGAGAAAGGACACCTGAGTTAAAACTAAGGAACACGAAGGGAGGTGTGTAGGAGGTGGCCACCAGAGCTGGGAGACCAGGTAGGCTGAGTGGACAGGGGGTGCAGTTCAGTTTCAAAGGGCAGCACTAACAGTCAGAGGTAGGGGTACCTGGTGTTAGGCCATGAGCAGGCTCCCACCTCTGGGGAAAGTGGTCCCTAGGACAACCGGGGCACCCGGAAAGGCCTGCTTCCAGCCTGGCCCTCTTTTCCTTCCCGCCAGGAGATGTCATGGGGCCAACCCTGAACCACCTCGGCAACCTCCTGCGGCTGCCCTTTGGCTGTGGAGAGCAAAACATGATCCACTTTGCGCCCAACGTCTTCGTCTTGAAGTATCTTCAGAAAACGCGGCAGCTCACCCCCGATGTGGAGAGGGAGACCACCGATTACCTGGTACAAGGTATTGGGGGAACTGCCTGGGTGGAGGGTGTGGAGAGGAAGGCAGCCATGACCAGGCTGGGGGCAGCCCACACATCAGGCAGGTCAGGCGGGGAGGAAGAGAAACAAAGTGGGTAAACAAAGCCAGTCTAGGTGGCCCGATCTCTCGCTGTCAGCAGGAGCCTGGCATCTGCACCTGTTAGGACGAGGCTCTGAATGCTGATAATCAGCCATGGGGACAGGAACAGCACCTTTTAAAAATGTTTTTTTTTTTTTTTTTTTTTTTTTTTTAACAATAAAAGCAGTATAGTAACATTATAAAAAACATTTAGAAAAGAGAAAAATTCCCTTTGACGCCCCCGTTGGAATCGGCTCTGGGTTTTCTCTTTCGCCCTCCGCGGCTCCAGTTAGCTTTGCTGCTCTTGGTGCCCTACACCGGGGCACGCACAGCATGTCCCCACCCCACGCTGTCTGTAAGACTCACCCACTGGGCTGAGGGAAGCTGTGGTCCTTTTGCCCCACTGCTATGAGACAGTCGCTGTGTCTGTGCACGGCCACTGGAGCCGGTTCCAGTTCAGGACGTTGAGAACGGCGCTGCTGTGAACCGTCCCGTTTGTGGCTAGATGATGACACGTCTGAATATCGCTGGAGTGGAATGGCCGGGTCTCAGGACGTGTTCAGTTCGTAATCACTTTTAAGGCTCACGTGGCCCATGCCCCCTGCTGCCCTCACACTAAAAAACACCCAGCATGGAGGCCCCGGGGGCTGCCTGACTGACCTCCCCACCTCTGTCTCCCCTTGCTCCCCTGCTCTGGCCACCCTGGCACCTTCTGTTCTCCAAGCACACCAAGCCCTGGCTCCAGCGTTTAGAGCAGCCCCCACCCTCCAGGGATAGAGGGTGTTGCTTTAAGATGGTGCATTTCACTAACCACCAGGCAGGACTGAGGGCCGGTGTTTGACCAGGAGTCACCGAGGTGGGCCGTAAGGAAAACAGGTTTCAGCCACTCCTGATGTTTTCAAGGACTCCAGATGTGGTATGGGGCAGTTTCAAGGACCTCAGATGTAGCGTGGGACAGTTTCAAGGATTCCATATGTGGATGTGGTGGAATCGTTCGGGGGTCCCAGGATAGGACGTTGGCTGGCTCAGGCTGGGCCGTTCAGGAGGGTGCTGTTCGCTCTGCTTGTCCCACAGGCTACCAGCGACAGCTGACCTACAAACACCAGGATGGTTCCTACAGTGCTTTTGGTGAACGGGACGCATCAGGAAGCATGTGGTGAGTCAGTCCCCACTCCTGGCACTGCCGCAGAGGCTCCCCGACCTGCAGCCACGGCCTCATGTCCAGCACAGCGAGGCCAGGACTCTCAGGGCCTGATCTCCAGGGTGAAAAGGAGCCTGCCTGGGAAATGGGGGCAGCGCGGTGCCAGCCCCGGGGTTCAGAGGGATGAGTGCAGGAGGCTCGCCGGCCCTGGGTGTGGCAGGAGTGGTGGCGACATGTGGTCTTGTTGCCACAGCACCGGGAACTGAGCCCCTGCTCTCCAGCCCCTCGGGAGCACGTCCTGGGCACGCTGGGCCTCCTTGTTGCCCACTGCACCTGGAAGTGGGGGTGACCCTGAGCAGGAAGGGTTGGGCTGAGACAGGCCAGACCACTGTGTTGAGGCCTGGGTCGGGGTGCATGAGAGTAGTGGCTGGTGGCCTGGTTTTCCTTGCAAAGCAGCTCCCTGCTATTTTGGGGATGACCAAGGCAGGGAGAGTCCAGTAGGGGGCAGGGCCCACCTCGATTTTTTTCCCTGGGGGTCCTCAGACCACGGCAGTTTGTGGCATCATCATGGATTTGGAGCTTACAGAGACTACGGGGCACCCCCAGCTGTCCCCAGGAGGCCTCCCTCTCCCAAAGTGCCAACCTGATGGCATCTGCAGCAGCTATGAGCATGGGGCTGCTCTGCCTTAAACCACCAGTGTCCACTGCACAGCCACAGTGCCAGGGGAATGGGGACACGCCTATCTGAGCTCTGCAGTGTGCAGTGTCACTTGCTTGTCTCCAGAGGTGTCCAGGCATGGTGACCTGCCCAGCCTCCCATCCCCCAGCAGCCCGTCCACTGTCCCAGTTCTGGTCCCAAGGCCCTGCCTTGCTGACAGCCCTTGAATCAAGTCATGCCCTGGTGAGCAGGGGCCCCTGTTCACCCTGGGGACGGCCAAAGCCACTGATTCACTCTCCGAAAGCTGGGCGAGCCCCAGCAGCCCCCAGGGGCCTGTGCTGGACAGGAATAGTGTGTATCCTCCCTCCATGGACATGCACACACAGTGCGAACAAGACCAGTTCCACCCTAGTGGCGGAGGAGTGACTCCCAGAAGTTTTTTCCTCCCCTCCTCCCTTGGCAAAGGTCCCTGTAGGACAAAGCTGCAGGAAGCAGAGGCAGTGGCAGCAGCATCCACCCTGGAGGTGGGGAAACCTGGGCTCTGTCTCGTGAACTGTGTGGCCTTAGACCAGATCTCAACCTCTCTGAGCCTGTTTCCTCACCACGCATTCCCTCAGAACCAGGATCTAAGAAGCAACGGGGATAGCGGTATGGACGTGCTCAGTGCCATGCTGGGTACCCATAGGGACAGACACCCTGTTAGTGCCTCTCTCTAATAACTTGGGAGGATCCAACACTGATCTGTTGTTGATGGGTTTCCGTGCATCCAATGTCCATTCATTTATTCATTTGTTCGTTCGTTCGTTCAACGAGTGCTGCTTTGTGCCAGGCCCTGTTCTTAGTCTTACATTTGATGAACCAATATTGCTATATAATTATTAACTAAGGTCCATAGTTTGCATTTGGGTTCACTCTTGGTGTTGTACATTCTGTGGGTTTGGACAATGTACAGTGTCACGGATCTGCCCTTACAGTATCACATGCAGTACTTCCACTGCCCTAAAAATCTTCTGTGCTCCACCTTCCACCTGTTAATACCTCCTTTCCCCTCCACCGCTGGCAACCACGAACTGATCTTTTGACTGTCTCCACGGTTTTGCTTGTTCCAGGACGTCACAGAGTTGGAATAGACAGTCTGCCCTTTTCAGACTGGCTTCTTCCGCTTAGCAATATGCAACTCCAGTTCCTCCATGTTGTATCATGGCTTGATAGTTCATGTTTTTATGTTCCATTATAGGGACATACCAGTTTATTTATCCCTGTTTGTGTTTTAAGAATGGGAAAGAGAACCATGTAGCAGAATGCGGGAATTGCACAGTTCCCAGCACGTGAGCAGCTGAGCTCCATCTTTGCCCCAGTCCCAGCCACTCACACAGGGTTGGAATCCCTCTGGCTACTACGTGCAAAGCAAGCCACGGGGCAGGGGAGGCCTGGGAGCCAGGAGCCAGGGGGTGTCCTGACGCCGAGAATGGATAGCAGTGACACAGAAGCAAGGCTGTGGGGGTTGCGGGTCCTGGGGGGGGTGGTTCCGGGGGGCCCAGAGGCACCTACCCCAGACTGCAGGTGTCCTCTGGGGAGAGACCCCCCGAGCTGAGCATTCAGAGACAAGTGGTTCCTCATCTTGTGAAGAAGGGAGAGGGAACATGATACATCAGGGCTTGGATGGAGTAACTGAAGCAAGCAACAGAAAACTGTCTGAAAAGCAATTCTGAGTATCAGTTCACACCGCAGTGCTGCACAGGCTTTGGGCCGGCTGGTCGGACAGCCCCACAATGCATCAGGGGCCCTGGCTTTTCCCTTACTCCCTGTGGACTCCTTCAGCATGGTGGCTGCTCCCCTTGTGGTGGAAATGGCTGCAGCTGCTCTCAGCATCACCTCATGTGCCCATTCCAAAGCCATGAGCAGGCCTGGCGACTGGAATGCCCATAACTGTGGCTGGCTAGGGCCACAGAGGGGTGCAAGCATCCAAGACACCTGGCTGCCAGTTCCCAAGCAATACCTGGGATCTCAGCAAGACTGGGGCTCTTTCGGGGGAAGCTTGTGGAGGGGCAAAAAGGAAAGTCTCCTGCACCTGGCAGGGGGAGGTGGGACTGGACCAGGTCATAGAAAGGCAGTGAGTGCCAGGCAAGGAACAGACCTGGGTACCGGTGGGCTGGGAGGATCCAGACAGGTAGACTGCTCCATCATCAGGCTAGCTAGGTGCCCACACACTTCCATCAAGTGCTTTCAACAGCCCTGCGAGGGCAGACTGGACCCTCCCATCTTACAGATGAGGAGGTGGAGGCTTGGGGCAATGCAGTGAGCGTGCCACAATCCCTCTGGGGGCACATGGCAGGGGACCTGTTCTGCAACCCTCTGTCCCCTCCTGCTCCTGTTTCAGGCTCACGGCCTTTGTCCTGAAGTCCTTCGCCCAGGCGCGCAGCTTCATCTTTATTGACCCACGAGAGCTGGCGGCCGCCAAGGGCTGGATTATCCGGCAACAGCGGGCAGACGGCTCCTTCCCGGCCGTGGGCAGGATTCTGAATAAGGACATCCAGGTTAACATAACAGCCTCTCCGGCTGCTTCTTGGGCTTCCTTCGGTGCCTTGGCCCTGCCCCGCCTACTCCTGGTGCTGCTGGGGGCTGTGTGGTGGGGGCCGTCCCCTCTGGCTCTGGGTGAAGCCTGAGCATCCTCTTGCAGGGCGGGATCCATGGCACAGTCCCGCTGACAGCCTACGTGGTGGCTGCGCTCCTGGAGATGGGCTCGGCCTCAGAGGTGAGCAGAGGGGCCCGGGAGATCTGGCTGGAGGAATGAATGTGTGGGTTCCCCTACAGGCCTTGTGTGGGCCAGGCCTAGGTCTGGGTCACCGGCTGTTGTCATTCCTGGCGCGTGACCTGGGAGGCATGTGGAACATCTCAACACCGCGCCTTCATGGCAGTTCCACGCTGTGTCCTGATCTAAAGATGCAAAGCTTTAGGAGAAGCTTCTTTCTGCGATCTTCACGACACTAAAGCAGAGTCACCTTAATTCCTTGGCTCCACCGGTGCCCACAGGAACACCATTGCTCATTTGCTAAACTCATTAATATTTCTAATCACCCATTTTTCCATTTAACCATTATTATTGGGCAGCTTCCCTGAACCTAGCCCATCACTACACAGTGGACTGGGTTTCTGTCCTCCACACTGGGGTGAGGGCGAGCATGATCAGGCTTGGTGGACTTCCTGAAGGAGGCACCAGCTGAGCCGAGGCCTGAAGGGTGAGGAGTGCCTGAGCAGTACGACTTAGAAGCCAGCTTGGTGATGAAGTGGGGTGGAGTGGGGCGCCGGGGCTCTGCCTGTTTTTCCCAGAGCTTCTCTGGGTTGATCTGCTATGCTCTGACTTTGTTTGGGGAAAGTTGGTGCCAATATAAAAGAAAGGGGATGGGGATTTGAAAACCAGGGCTGCAGGTGATGGGAGCCCCAGAAGGATGCAAGGCGAGAGGCTGCAGGCTATCCAGTGCTCTCCCAGGCATGCGGAGGAAACTGCAGGTGGGTGGTGGGTGGTGGGCAGGGTGGGGCAGAGCAGTTCCCAGGGCTCCACCTCCCACCCACTCCACAGGAGGAGGCAGCTGCCATTGCCAGAGCCCAGCACTTCCTGGAATCCAGCGTGGCTCTGGTCTTGGACCCTTACGTCAGTGCCCTGACCGCCTACGCACTGACCCTGCTCCGCAGCCCGGTGTTCCCCGCAGCCCTTCGAAAGCTCCGCAGCCTGGCCATCACTCAGGGTAGGCGTCCCCTGCCTGCCACCCCAGCAGCCCCAGTGCCGGGCCTGCTCACTATGGGCCCCAGGAAGCAACTTATGAGCACATGCATAGAATAAGGAGGCATCTTTTGCTCACTTTATTTTATTATATTGTTTATTATTGCACCTCCTAGTGGCTTCGTTTGATGATGTGGTTTAAGCCTGAGTGTCACTTTCTTCCCCTGTGAAATACGGGATACTGACCTTCCCCAACAGAGAGGACAGTGCTCAGGGATCCCCAGCAGAGGATCCTCCAGGCTTCCTGGAAACCATCCTCTACAGGCTGCTGGGAGGCAGGGGAGGGCTGTGGCTGGTCTCCGCCTTGCCCCCATCACTGGGCGAGCTTCAGAAAGCTTTTATATCTTCAGGGTGTCAGTATCCTCAACTACAAAATGACCCCACTGTGTTTGGAGAGCCCCAGTCACTAAGCTGTGACTTCTCTGAGTGCACCCAAACTGAGTCCCCTCCTACCACCCCCTGGCCTTGCCCAGCCCCATATTCCCAGCAGTTGCATTGGAGCTGAGTTTCCATCCAGCTTTTCTGCTTAAGACATCACCTGAAGAGTTGGGGGAAAAAAAAAAAAAAAAAAAAAGGAAATGCTGAAACCAACCACCTGGGGGATGGTGTCTATTCAGGACTAAATGCTCAGGACAGGAAGTGGGGGTGGCTAGTTTCTTGATGGCTTTGAGGGCCTTTTACAGCTCCTATGAGTTCTGAATCCTTGGCGCCTTTGCAAGTGGGGACTGACTTCATGGGCATTGAGCAGAGACACCTGGAGACACATCAGGGCTTAGCCAGGAGGGAGGCCATTGATTAGAGATGTTTGCCAGGGATGCAGGAGGGGCTGGGCTGTCACACAGTTGCAGATCTGAGACAGAGTCCCAGGGCCCTTCAGGTCCCAGCCATCTCCTGGTACCTGTCTCCCACTGGGTCCATATGGTCCCTGCTTGAGACCATATGCACTGATGCCCACCGTGGGATGCCAGGCTGAGTATGGAGTAGAGTGTGGCCTCTGACCTGTCCTGGCCTTACAGATGGAGCCACCCACTGGAGCCTGACGGGTTCCCGGGATGGGGACAAGGATGCCTTCCTGAGCTTCAGTGACGGGGTCTCTCAGGCAGGTACTGCTCGCCCCACCCCTGCTTCCTGCCTTGGGAGCTGGGTTTTGGGTCCTGGCCTTGAAAGGGCCCCGGCTGCCTCTTCCATTGCAGTGGCCTCAGCTGAGATAGAAATGACCGCCTACGCCCTGCTGACCTACACACTCCTGGGCGACGTGGCCACTGCCCTGCCCGTGGTGAAGTGGCTGTCCCAGCAGCGGAACGCACTTGGGGGCTTCTCCTCCACTCAGGCGAGCTGGGCAGGGCCAGAGGGAGTGGCTTGGGTCTGGGAGGGGCCACTATGATCCAGCCTCTGGGCCACCAGTGCTTCAAGTCCCAGGAAGGCCCCTTGTCTGCAGCCCTTGGGAACATGAAGTCTAAGAGAAGGCCTGAGGGACAGTTGTATTTGGCTCCGGGACAGGGAGCCAGCCTCCGTGGAGATGCCCACCCACTGTCTAGGGACCCAGGTCCAAAGGTGCCTGCATCGGGTCATTTCTCCATTCCAGCCTCATGGGTCCCTGGCCTCTAGAGAGAATCCGTGGTGCCCCTGACATGAGCCAGATCTCCTAAAACAGGGACAGAGGGACCACTGGCCAGCTTAGTCCTGGGGCTGAGGGCAGCCTCCCCTTTTGTCTCCAGGACACCTGCGTAGCTCTGCAGGCCTTGGCAGAGTATGCCATCTTGTCCTACGCGGGCGGTGTCAACCTCACCGTCTCCCTGGCCTCCACCAACCTGGACTACCAGGAGACCTTCGAGCTGCACAGGGCCAACCAGAGGGTTCTGCAGACAGCAGCGGTGTGTGTTCCCAGGGCTGGGGGTGGGGGACAGCTGCCTGCCTGTCCACGTGTGTGTGGGGGGAATCACGGCGTCTTTTCTCCCCAGATCCCCAGCCTCCCTACGGGGCTGTTTGTGAGCGCCAAGGGTGAAGGCTGCTGCCTGATGCAGGTGAGGCTGCAGGGAGAGCAGGCACTCACAGTGGCATCTGGAACCTAGGACCCCGGGAGGGGCCGGTCAGGACTCCAAGCTCAGTATTGGATCAGGCTGTGTGGGGTGGATGTGTGTGCCTGAGAGGCCCCAGGGCAGATTGTCAGCCTCCCATATGCAGCCCACCCTGCCCAAGGCAAGGCCCAAGGCAGGTGACCGCATGTCCCCTTGGGCGTGAGATTCCCCCAGGAAGATCCATTTGACTGGCCTCACCCTGCCCCTCACCGTAGCCCCTTCGTCACTGGGTCCTAGGGTTTAGCTGAGCTCTGGGCTGGAGCAGGCTGGCCTCACGGGCTCTGGCTGATAGTGAAAGGGCAAGTCTGCCTGGAGACCCTCGCAGCCTCAGCCTTCCCATCTCTGAAATGGGAGTTCAGACAGCACAGTGGGTAGGAGGGAGGGCCCTGGAGGTAGACAGACCTGGGCTTGAGATGCATAAAAATGGGATAATGGTTGGATCTATACCTGCTTCTGGCTGTTTTAAGGCTAAATAGAATAGTAGTTCTCGGAACTGTCGCTGATGTCAACTGTCATCATCAGTGGGCTGTCCGCCACCTTCCCCTACCCTGATTCTCCCTCCTCCACCTGGAGGGCCCTTAAGCCTTGGTCCTCCCACGCCCCCCAGATTGACGTCACTTACAACGTGCCAGACCCAGTGGCCAAGCCAGCCTTCCAGCTGCTCATGAGCCTCCGGGAGCCTGAGGCTGAGCAGCCTCAGCCCCCAGCCCCAGCCTCCTCGGCCGATGATGATGACCCAGCAGCTGACCAGCATCGCCAGGACTACCAGGTGACCCTGGAGGTGTGTACCAGGTAAGGCCATCTGCCCTGGGCTTAGGGGGTGGTGTTTTGTGTTGGTCCCAGTCTATCAGCAATAGTGAAATACAGCAGCTGTGAACTCTTGGGGCGCTCACCTGGGCCCAACCACTTGCGGCCAGCGCCACGGACATTTCACTGACAGGCTGGACAGGCTCCACCAGCCCTTGTGGTTCTTGTGATTGTAGGATGCACCTCAGCCACAGCTGTCCGGGAACAAAAACCAAGGTTTATTATTCACAGGTCCTGGAGGGTACACAGCATGCCTGGGGCCACACAGTTAAGTTGTGGGAAGAGAGAAAGAGAAAGCACACACCTGGGGTTCTGCCTTTATTAGAGTCCAAGGTTGGGGTATCTAGGGTTAACATGAGTGGGAATTAGGGTGTGGGAAGGGAGAATCAGGGTCATTCAAGCAGTCAGTTATATAGGTCACCCAGGGCTTTCTGAAAGGGGACCTCCATGGTTGAGGGCAGCCTGGCTCCTTAGCTAGAAGCTATGTCATAAGGCTGGCAAAAGTTCATTTGAGACCAGTGTCTTTGAAGTAGATGCCTCCACAATCAAAAGTTTAATGTCAGGCATTTACATCACAATAAAAAGCTTAATGTTAGTAACATGACAGATGTTTTTTGAAATGAGTGAAGAAAATGAACCTTCTGAATGGATGCAGCAGACCCCAGTGACAGCGGGGCAGGCTGGCCACTGCGGTGGCTGTTGGTGGCCCCTGTATGATGAACCAGCTCCAGACTCTTGGTTTCTTGAGGGTGACCCCAGGACTGGGCTACAGTGGGTCCTCAGGGAGGCATGTGCAGCTGCCCATGGGGATAGTCATTGCCATGGTGATGGTTTGGAGACCCAAAGGTGGGTGGTTGCCACAGCAACCACAGCCCTTCTAGGCACCTGCCCCGACCTTGACCCTCAGTCTGCTGTCAAATCAATAGGGCAGGGGAGCAGGAAACAGCTGGACTGGCCCCAACTATCTGGCCCCATCAAGACTGCTGGGGACACATTTTTTCTTCCCTCACATGTGTTAAAAAGAAACCACTGTGTGCCGTCCCTATATAGGCTCACTCAGGCCTCACCCTGCAGGAAGCCTGCCCGCAACTTAGGCCACCCCATCCCCTGGGGCTCCAGAGTCTTCAGGTTCCTCTCTGAATGTCAGCTTTCCTCCTGTCACCAGCACCTAGCACAGAGGAGGGCTTGGCATGTAGCAAGCCCAAGAGGCCAATTACCACACTCCGTGTTATAGATGGGGAAACTGAGGGATGACACTGGGGAATGACTAGGTTTCCCCAGTCACCTAGTCTCCCATGCTGGAGGCACAGCATGGGGTTAGGGACAAAACATGGCCCAGAACCTGCAGCACGGCCCTCTCCTTATGGCTTCAGTGTCTCAGCTGTGAAATAGGCTGACTGATGACTCAGCAAACTGCATGTGTGCAGATGGCCGGCCAGCCAGGCCCAGGGCAGGTTGTCAGCTGTGTGGGGGTTGTGGGGCAGAGGGGGCCGTGAATTCCACCGTAGGGCTTGAGTTCAAGGACTGGCTCTCCTCTCATTGGAAGGTGGCTGCATGCGGGGGCCTCCAACATGGCTGTCCTGGAGGTGCCCCTGCTGTCGGGCTTCCGCGTGGACATGGAGAGCCTGGAGCAGGTGAGGCAGCGCCAACAGTCAGGCTGGCAGTCCATCCCAGATTGCAAATTCCCAGCTCTTCATAAAATGAGTTGGTTGTTTTTTTTCCTTTCTGGGCAAATTTGGTGTTTTTGAGCCGGCCACCTGTGGAGGGGTGGGTGAGGGGGGGTGGAGGCTCTCCAGACAGGTGAGTCTCCCACTGGGCCACTTGACTATTATCCCTGCAGTGGAGGTCTTCAGCAGACTTCCTTCAAGACAGACCAGTTTTATGTCCCCTTTTGTAGGGGAGTGGTGCACAAAGTGGGAGGCTGTCTTGCCTGGTCCCAAGGAGGTATACAGTGTGGGAGGGTGGAGCAGGAAAGTGGGGCCTGTCCTGGGGTGGGGGATGATCAGGGAGGCTGGGCTGGGCTTCAGGGGAAGCAGGGGACCAGCATAGAGGCTCTGGGGCAGGAGAAGGGTTTTGTGTCAAAAAAAAAAAAAAAAAAAAAAAAAGGTCCTGGGCTGAGGGAGTGGTGGTCGCATGATGCAGGTGAGGCAGGAACAGGTGACAGGGAGGCCTGGCCTGGGCTGGGGCTGGATCTGGATCAGAGGAGGCTGCAGGGAAGGGCGGGGAGATGGGTGCTGAGAATGGGAGTAACCAACTTTAGGGGACTTCTTCTGGCCTGGGGGCCAGCAGGGACTGGGGACAGCTGACGGCCATCCCCTGGACTCAGGTGATGGGGACTTGTTGATGACAATGAGCAAAACTCTCAGATTCTGGGGCCTCAGCTTCCTTGGGCCTGCCTCCCACTGACCAGTGTGGGCCGCACAGACATCGAGTGGGAGGAGGGAGGAAGCACTGGGGGCAGAGAAGCCGGCAGGCCCTGACCTCTCTGGCTTCCTCACCAGCTGCTCCTTGACCAGCACGTGGAGCTGAAGAGATACGAGGTGGCTGGACGCAGAGTTCTCTTCTACTTTGATGAGGTACTACTGGCTGGGGACGGTGGGCAGAGACTTCCCAAGAACCCACATTAGTGAGAGCGCAGCTGTCATGACCCAGTATGATTCCTCCAACTATCTCATACCATGGAAAAAAAAAAAAAAAAAACCCTGGGAAAGTCAGTCCAGGCAGAGCTGGTGTGGCTGATGGCAGTGTGCCTCAGCCAGCTGGTTTTGGTGGGAAAAGTTGGGAGTGGGTGGAATAGTATTCAGGCATAAAAAGGAGTGAAGCACTAAACCTCGAAAACATGCTGAGTGAGAGAGGCCAGATACAAAAAGGCACACAGTATGTGATCCCACTGATACGCACTGTCCAGAGCAGGCAAATCCACTGAGAAGAAAGCAGATTGGTGGTTGCCAGGAGATGCGGGGTGGGGGGAGTGATTGCTAATGAGGACGGGGTCTCCTTCAGAGTGATGAAAATGTTCTGGAACTAGATGTGATGGTTACACAACGTTGTGAATGTACTAAACGCCAGACACAGGGAAGGGCCCCTGCTGCAGGAGTAAGGGCCTTGAAAACCCAGCTGAGATATTTTCCTAGGGGGAAAGGAGGGACCCAAGGAACTGAAATGGGACCAGGTGTCTATGTTTCACACCTCCTGGGTACCCTGAAATCAGCCAGTTCTGGGCCCATGCTTTGGGGTGCTGCAGAGCATGGAGGCCAGAGCTCCGGCCCCGGGCCTAGTGGCCTCAGCCGAACCTGACCGCCTGCTGCCGCGCAGGTCCCCAGCCGGTGCCTGATGTGCATACGGTTCCGCGCGCTCCGCGAGCACGTCGTGGGGAGGACATCCGCACTCCCTGTCTCCGTGTACGACTACTATGAGCCTGGTAGGCCCGCGCTGCCCTCTCGCACCCCAGCTCGGCCCTTCACCCTGTCACCCCATCACGTGGTCACCGGTCCCGCTCCTCTTGCAGCCTTTGAAGCCACACGCTTCTACAACGTCAGCGCGCACAGCCCGCTCGCCCGGGAGCTGTGCGCGGGCCCCGAGTGCAACGAGGTGGAGCGCTCCGCACCACAGGGCCCCGGTGAGTGCGCGAGGCCACTGCCCCTGGCCGCCACCCCGACCCCACCCGCGGGCGTCGGGACGCGCCATCCGCCTGGAGCGGAGACTGGGCGGGGAAAGGGGCCGGCCTGGCAGAGGAGGACCGGTCTCCGTCAAGGGTGCGTTCGGCACGGAGGGGCGGGGCTTAGCGGGAGTGGGGGTGTGCAGGGTAGCAGAAGGAGGCTCAGACGAGAGCCCTTGCCTCCCCTCCCCCACAATCCTGAGTGTGTGGAGGCTGCAGGCCCTCCCGTAATCGCAGATTGGCTGCCAGGGGCTGAGGGTACCCCCAGGCCCTTTTCTTTGTTTTCCGAACTTATTGAAATGAGTTTAGATTGCTTTTAAATTTAAATTTAAAAAGATTTTAAAATCTAATAAGTACTATGGAAATACTTGAAAGAAATTACGGTAGGTCAAGGCTCGGGGCCTCCCAGGAACGGCTGCAGCCCAGTCCCCACACTAGGGTGTGTGTGTGGGGGGTGTTCCCAGACCCCCAGGGACCTGTTCCCGACCCAGGCCCGATGAGAGACACAGGCAGGGGAAGGGGGATGGGGGAGTGATGGGGGGAGGAGGGTGCTGTTCCTTGGGCCCTACCGACTTCGCCTCCGCTAGGCTGGTCTCCTGGCGAGCGGGGCCCTGCGGCCGCCCTGGAAGAGGGAGCGACAATCACACGCTGCGGCTGCGCCCGCGACTGTGGCGCCGGCGGGGACCCGGTGTGCGGCTCCGACGGTGTCGTGTATGCCAGCGCCTGTTTCCTGCAGGAGGCCGCCTGCCGCGGGCGCGAGAGGCTGGAGCCCGCGCCCCCTGGCCGCTGCGCCCTCGGTGAGGACCCACCCGCGCCCGGCCTTGGAGATCCAATCCTTGCCCCCGGGGTGCTTCACCCCATCTTCTCCATCACACTTTATTCTCTCCATCACATCTTCTCTCCATCACCTCTTCTACCCTGTCCTGCATCACCTCTCCTGTTCGATGCCCTGCCCTGCACTCTTCTCTCCTTCCCTCTGGTCACGGCCTGGCTGAGCCGCCCCTGCTTTTGTGGCGGTTAAACAAGGCCTCCCTACGCACGCTCCTGGTTCCTGCATGTCTGTGTCTACCCCCCCCCCCCCAAACAACTCTCCTCCCACTTAACTG